>OZ036010.1:9296619-9491619 GCA_964035015.1 Corallium rubrum
ATCCATATTTCAACAGCAAACATGAGAACTGAGACGATCCTAAAATACTACACTATATGAATACTTCATAGCTGTAGTTGGTCGTGCGTGCCATGCAGAGGCACACCCTTGAGTTTCAATTATGATATGTTCGTAAACGTGAATGTGCCATGAATGTGGAGCATAGTGTAATTAGGCCCGTTTCAAACGTCGCTCTTCTCATGCGCCGAACCTAATAGATTGTATTAGGAGAGGCAGATTGTATTAGGAGCGGCAGATTGTATTAGGAGCGGCAGATTGTATTAGGAGCGGCAGATTGTATTAGGAGAGGCAGATAGTATTAGGAGTGGCAGATGGTATTTGGAGTGGCAGATAGTATTAGGAGCGGCAGATTGTATTAGGAGCGGCAGATTGTATTAGGAGCGGCAGATAGTATTTAGGAGCGGCAGATAGTATTAGGAGCGGCAGATTGTATTTGGAGGGGCAGATTGTATTAGGAGCGGCAGATTGTATTAGGAGCGGCAGATAGTATTTAGGAGCGGCAGATAGTATTAGGAGCGGCAGATTGTATTTGGAGGGGCAGATAGTATTAGGAGCGGCAGATTGCATTAGGAGCGGCAGATAGTATTAGGAGTGGCAGATAGTATTAGGAGCGGCAGATTGTATTAGGAGCGGCACATTGTATTAGGAGCGGCACATTGTATTAGGAGCGGCAGATAGTATTAGGAGCGGCAGATGGTATTTGGAGTGGCAGATGGTATTTGGAGTGGCAGATAGTATTAGGAGTGGCAGATTGTATTAGGAGCGGCAGATTGTATTAGGAACGGCAGATAGTATTAGGAGTGGCAGATTGTATTTAGGAGCGGCAGATTGTATTTAGGAGCGGCAGATTGTATTACGAGTGGCAGATTGTATTACGAGCGGCAGATTGTATTAGGAGCGGCAGATTGTATTACGAGCGGCAGATTGTATTAGGAGCAGCAGATTGTATTAGGAGCGGCAGATTGTATTAGGAGCAGCAGATTGTATTAGGAGCAGCAGATTGTATTAGGAGCGGCAGATTGTATTAGGAGCGGCAGATTGTATTAGGAGTGGCAGATTGTATTAGGAGCGGCAGATTGTATTAGGAGCGGCAGATTGTATTAGGAGCGGCAGATTGTATTAGGAGCGGCAGATAGTATTAGGAGCGGCAGATAGTATTAGGAGCGGCAGATTGTATTTGGAGCGGCAGATTGTATTAGGAGCAGCAGATTGTATTAGGAGCAGCAGATTGTATTAGGAGCGGCAGATTGTATTAGGAGCGGCAGATTGCATTAGGAGCAGCAGATTGTATTAGGAGCGGCAGATTGCATTAGGAGCAGCAGATTGTATTAGGAGCAGCAGATTGTATTAGGAGCGGCAGATTGTATTAGGAGCAGCAGATTGTATTAGGAGCAGCAGATTGTATTAGGAGCGGCAGATTGTATTTGGAGCGGCAGATTGTATTAGGAGCAGCAGATTGTATTAGGAGCAGTAGATTGTATTAGGAGCGGCAGATTGTATTAAGAGCGGCAGATAGTATTAGGAGCGGCAGATTGTATTAGGAGCAGCAGATTGTATTAGGAGCGGCAGATAGTATTAGGAGCGGCAGATTGTATTAGGAGCGGCAGATTGTATTTGGAGGGGCAGATAGTATTAGGAGCGGCAGATAGTATTAGGAGCGGCAGATTGTATTAGGAGCAGCAGATTGTATTAGGAGCAGCAGATTGTATTAGGAGCGGCAGATTGTATTAGGAGCGGCAGATTGCATTAGGAGCAGCAGATTGTATTAAGAGCGGCAGATAGTATTAGGAGCGGCAGATTGTATTAGGAGCAGCAGATTGTATTACGAGCGGCAGATTGTATTAGGAGCGGCAGATTGTATTAGGAGCGGCAGATAGTATTAGGAGCGGCAGATTGTATTAGGAGCGGCAGATGGTATTAGGGGCAGCAGATACAGTAGTTTTAGGAGTGGCAGATAATATTAGGAGCGGCAGATAGTATTAGGAGTGGCAGATAGTATTAGGAGCGGCAGATAGTATGAGGAGCAGCAGATAGTATTAGGAGCAGCAGATAGTATTAGGAGCAGCAGATAGTATTAGGAGCAACAGATAGTATTAGGAGCGGCAGATTGTATTTGGAGTGGCAGATAGTGTTAGGAGTGGCAGATTGTATTAGGAGCAGCAGATAGTATTAGGGGCAGCAGATTGTATTAAGGATTGCATCTTGATGACCCAAAGCGCGTGACGAGACAGCTCAAATGGCTGGACACGGAAGTGAAAGGTCCATGTTGTCTTCAACCTTTATCGTCCTCTCTCACAATCAGGTGGTGGAAAAATTGTTTTAAAATAAGGCAACTTTTGGGGTACAAAATTTAAATATAATATTTTGGAAAGTTTTTCACAGGGAACCCACTGAGTTATCATCTCTATAGGCTTTGGGGGCGATTTTCTAGAGGCAATTGGAGCATTTTAACTTCTATAGATTTTTTGTAAGGGATCCCCCTGCCCCATCTACTCCATGTTTTGCCACTCTTATAAAAATCATGGATGTAATTGTATCTCAGGATCATTACCATGTAGTGTTTAAGTCAGAATCAATGAATAAATACACTCCACAACAGACTTACATTTCAGTGTTTTGTAGATAATTTATCTGTGATCCAATGCCATCCCGAAGCTGAGACCAAGCAGTTATTCCAAGTTCTCTCTTCAAGTCAGCATATTGTTTTTCTTTCCTCTCCAGAGCAGATCTCAACGTAGTCATCTCTTCTTGCAACTATCAACATATATAATAGTATATTGGTATACTAGATCGAGCAGTTTATATTGCTATACTAGACTGAGCAGTAGTTCCACAGGGAGCCAATCTCGGCAGAGCTTGGGCAGCCTTGTGGCACACTCGATCACGGCGTTCTCCATTTTTTTTAAATCCCCTGCCACAGTTCCCCACACGTCTTTCGAGTCCACCACAGTGCCCACATGCTGCCAAGATGGGCTCCCTGTGGTAGTTCCTAACATTTTTCATCCAAGAACCCCTTGTCTCTGTGGTGACACATTGCTAGGGTGTGTGGAGGGCATCCCATACCCAATTGTTTTTGAATTTTGGGTCTCTGAAATGGTATTCCTTGCATTTTGAGGGAGGGGGGGGTAGAAAAGAATTTCTTTCTTTTCTGATTTAGCATTTTAGCCCTCCCTAAAAAGCAGAAATTTGACAATAACCCCCCTCCATATTAGAAAATTTGTGACAACTTTGGACATTAGACAATCAGATCTGTCAAAAAGAAAGATCACATGATCCATTTTAATACTTCATGTGGAAAGGTCTATTGACTTTACATTTAAAAGAAAATAATAGTATCCCCTGCCTATTTAAATACACCCATGTCCTCCCTTATCCCCCCCCCCCCCCCCCCCTTGACAAATGGCCTGCAGTCCCTTACATTCAGGGATATTTTTAAGCATTTAAGTCTACTACCGTTTTTTAGAAGAAGATTGAGTTTGTTATGTTTCTATAATTGATTTATGTACGGGGTTTGCCTAGTTGGGACCTCATGTCCGTTCGCTAGCCCCTTATCAAACTCATCTTGTACTGTTTGTAATGTATTGTGATCTGTTGTTATTATTGTAGTACTGTATTACTTAGTGAGTTTGATTAAAGCTTCTATTATTATTATAAAGTGTAAAGGGAGGTCTGGAGGCATGCTCCCCCAGAACATTTTGAATTTCAGAGTTAAGACTACAAGATGACCTCACCACTGCGAGATGACCTCACAAAATTGAGTATAGCGCTAAGGAAGTAATTTCATGTCAGCATGGTGAAGTGTATAATTAAGATTATTTTTTGAACATTCTCCACTTTGTAAGTTTGTGTCATCATGCAATAAATTGTGATGACTATTGATAAGCTAAGTACTAGTGTTTTGTAAAAAAATATATTTTAGGCAAATCATTGAGAATACTTTCCTTTCATCTTTCAGATTTTGGGCATCCAAAGCCACCCACCTAGTTCATTCTAGGGCATCCCAGGTCATCCAGACCCCCTTCTGGCTAAAAGCCTGGTTGTAGCGTGGCCATCATTAAGTTGTGGTAACATGAAGTAGCTGCAATCCACTGGCCAGGAACAGTGTGGGTACCATTACAGGGGTCAAAATTTACGTATTCCACTGCTCCATATATAGTAAAATACCTAACGGAGCAGTAAACTTCATGATCTCGGTATTCCGTTTGTATAGTAGAAAAAAATTGTGAAAAAATATTGGCAGTGAGACTAGAGATTTTTCTCTGGTATCAATTAGCGTCAATATGTTATAATAGTTTTACCGTAGGAACGGCCGGACCCTTGGCTTAATCTTAATATAAATATCAATGCCCAGCATAATACACGAAGCAAAGCCATAAGTTTAAAAGTAATTTAATGAATCTAACATTTCGTTGCTTCTCACAACGAAATCTTTAAACTTATGAATCTAATGTTTCATTGCTTCTCTTATGGCTTTGCTTCGTGTATTATGCTGGGCATTGATATTTATATTAAGATTAAGATATCCACCTGGATCATCAGTTGCTACTATTTTGAAGAAACCTTGGCTTATTGATGTTGTACTGGATTTCTGTTCGCTTGCATACAGTATACTGTACTATTTTGCTGCATTAATTTAATTAAATTTGCTTGGCGCCAGCCTGGCATTAATTAAAAACAACTTTACAGTCCAACTTCTTACAAGCTAACAAAATGTGGCAGTGTATACCAGGTGTGAAAGAACCACCAGCAAAGTTGACAGAAAATGGACAAAACGATGAGAGACAATGCATATGACCAAATTAAAAGAGCACGAAAATTCTTGGAAAAGATAAATTATATAAGTGGGTAATATACAACAGTGAACTTGATAAAATGTTTTGCGAATTTTGTCTTGCTCATCCACTGCAGCAAACAAGGGTGGATCGTTCTTTGTTGGTATATCGAACAATGATGATGACGATGATGATGATAATGGTAGTGGTGGTGGTGGTGGTGATGGTGATAATGATGATGATGATGATGATGATGATGATGATGATGATGATGATGATGATGATGATGATGATGATGATGATGATGATGGGCCCAAAGATTTGTGTATTTGATTGGATGTGTTTTGGGGGTTTTTATTCAAAATTTGTGCACAGCAGTGTATTTATTGATATTTTCTTGATGTATCGTTAAAGTTAAATTTATAAATAAAACCCAGATTAACAACAGAAATGTTTATAATATTATGTTTGTTTGATGATCTTCAGGGATCATGAAGATGACAAATGTCAGGAATATAAGGAATAGTGGTTCTTCAGATAGAATACAGTAGTAGATTCAGTGGTGTAGCCAGGAAGCAGATGTCATGTGGGCACAACATGGGCACAGGTCTCAACATTCTCTGGTGGGTTTTTTGTTATTACAGTGATTTACAGTCACAGGGCCGTAGCAACCAATTTTGAAGTACAGTATGTCCGGTTGGCAGTGGCAGTTCAGAGCGCCAAACATGCGGGAAACCTCTGGGGTGTGAACATGCTCCCCCCGGAAATTTTTGATTTTTTACACCACGGAAATGCTATTTCCTGCATTTTGGGGGCAATTTTAACAACAATAAAGTTAAAATAAAAACCAGTGAAAATCATGATTTTATAGTCAGTATTTCCTTACCGTGTATACAAAACAACTAACTAGCAATAATATTCACGCGAAAACTAGAAAAAAAATTTTCAGTCATGGGCATACGGCATGCCACTAGCTAGAGATATTTTGCAGTGTTTTACTCATCTGCGCCCACTGACACATGCTTTAGCGGTAACAGTAAAAAACATTGGCCGGAAACCACTGATGGCACTCGATGAATTTTCACGCGAAAACCGTCATTTTTAGGGAAATATTTAACATTTATGTGGGAAATAAACTAATACTTTGTCTTTTTGTAAACAGTAAACCTTATACATAATCTTCCTCGTGGCTATAGTCTATACTTAAATTACTTTGCCTTATAATGAGAGCTAGATCTGTCTGCAATATTTCACCTGGGCACGCGCAGGTTTCACCCGGGCACAGGCCCGGGTAGGCCCGGGTGTAGCTACGCCGCTGAGTAGATTTCAAAATCTACCATTCCAATTGTATAGTAGGCAAAAAATCTAAATTTCAACCCCTGCATTAAATGTTGTGTTAACATCACAAGTTCTATTTTTCTTCATCGTCTGGATAAATTATGAAAAAGAATACAGTAATTATGGAAGAAGATGGAGTTTCAAAACTCAATTGAAGATTGAGTATTTTATCCATACAACAGTAGTAGAAAAGCACTTGAAAATATCCCTGACATTGAACTTGCCAATATTTGGTGATTTGAGTCCCCCCCCCCCCCTCCCCCTCCCCCCCACTCCACAACCATTTAAAATAGATCAGGCATAAAAAGTAAACAATAAAAAAATTAATAACTTTGGTGAGAAGAGTTAATTAATATTTTGTCTAATCTGGAATCAAAAGTGGCCAAAAGCTTGTACAATTAAAAATGTAATATAAATAAAAACTTATTTATTCCGATTTCCAATTTAATATTAACTTACTTCTATTAATATAGCGCAAACCACACAACGTGTCAGCCGTGAGGCTTTCTTAAAAGAAATTTAATTACTTTAAAATTTTAAAATTCTAAAAAGGAGATTGAAAAGGCTTCCCACAAAACCACAGAGTTCTCTGGCGAGTGTAAACGTTATAATTGTTCAAAATCGTGTCACGGTGGCAAGTGACTTTCAAATTTAACTCGTATGGAAACCTTTTAGTTTATTAATAAGCCATCAAATTCAATGTTTAGAACTCAGAAGAAATATATTTTGTTGGAGCTATAAGGTTCAATAAAGACTCAAGCTGTGTATTCCATTGCTCTTATCATTGTTATTGAGTTAGGCTTTTATAAATATTGCACGTTCGCTCAAGAGAGCAAAAACCGAAAGTGACATCGCTTTACCTTTTCCATTTGTTGGCGAATTTCTTCCTTCCTCGCTTCTTCGGCGAGGGCATCTTCATCGTTGTGTATCTCTACATCTTCCACAATCTTCTCGCTGTCTGCAAAAGGATTTTCGTCCTGAATTGGAGGGATATTTTCCGCTCCGTTCGCAGTACTCTCCATCATCTTGTAAAACTTTGTGATTGCGTCGGTTGGAGACTTGGGTCACATGATACAGTTAGAAGGAAGGTCGAAGTTCAATCACGGAGTAACCGGATGTTCTTATTTATCCAATGTTGCTCTTATTGGTTCTCACTCGGTGCCCTAGCTCTGACCATAGTCAATCGAGATATGGTCTGGAAACTCAGCTAAAGTCTTTGGTCTATCTTTTTGTTCACCTTTATGCATTTTTGTGCACTGTGCACGGTCACTGAACACATTGTATTTTAGTATAATGAACGAATTGTCCAATAGCAACGTTTCAGTTCAATCACTCAACCGTGCTATTTAAATATTAATAAACCTAAAACAAAGGATATGCACGGTGTAAGGTACGGTTCAACATAAAATCATAACTCATTATAAGCGCTTTGAAGTTTGCCGACTTTCCAGACCATATCTCGATTGGGTATATTATAAGTAATATTGGGCATTTCACTCGATTACATAGCATGTTCTAAGGATTTTGAATTGGGTGAAGGAAAATTCGAGTGTAGAATATATACATTTTAAGACCAAACTGGGACCAGTTGCGAAAAATGCAACTACACAGGCCTTCCGGCAGGAAATGAAACCACGACCTTGCGATTCTAGTGCAATGCTCTGACCACTGATCCACGGAGGGCGTTGCCGAGAGCTTGATCGCGAGTTCTGTGTATATGACTATTGACTATGCTCTGATTGGTGTTGAAAGTCTTGTAGCACTATATTTACGTAAATCATAGATGTGGTCAATCGAGATATGGTCTGGAAACTCAGATAAAGTCTTTGGTCTATCTTTTTGTTCACCTTTATGCATTTTTGTGCACGGTGCATGGTCACTGAACACATTGTATTTTGGTATAATGAACGAATTGTCCAATAGCAACGTTTCGGTTCAATCACTCAACCGTGCTATTTAAATATTTTTTTTTATTTTATTTTATTTTATTTTATTAAACTTTGCCTACAACTTACAGAGGAAAAAAAATATATATATCAACAATGGTATAAAAGTATATAGGCAGGGTAACCACAACAGTTATTACCAATTACTGTGGGCCCGCAATACAATTAGTTAGCTAAAAACCACAGGTCAAAGGGCGGTCAAGACCACGTGCTACGTTACATTTCACACATACTGACTTCCATGTCCTAGGGTTATCAGTCACGTAGAAATGATTAAGGGCATAATTATAGTAATTAAGTAGTTTATTTTTGAAAGATTCTAATGTTAGAGACTTGTGCCTGATGGAGTCTGGTAAAGTATTCCACACTCTGCACACACGTATAAAGAAGGATCGTTGACGTGTTAGGGTTTTGCATTTTTTTGGAACATATGTTGTGATATCTTGGTTATGAGTAGATCTCGTTATTCTGCCCGTCTGCCTTGGAAGTGGTAGTATGTTGCTATTGATATCAACTAAGCCATTATTAGCCTTATAAAAGAAGATCAAATCCATAAGCTCGTGCCAGTAAGTAACTGGTAGGAGATTGCATTGTTTAAGCCTCTCAATATATGATATTTCTGTCAGGAAGGGTAACTTCAAAATATACTTAGTAGCCCGTCTCTGTACTCGTTCCACACGTTTTATCAGCTCGATAGATTGTGGAGCCCATACCTGGGTTGCGTAACCCAGGTGCGATCGAACAAGACGCCAGATACGGAGCCCGACGTGTACCAATGTTCTTTATGTCCCACGAGGATCTGCGGACAAAGCCTAATAGTTTGTTTGCCTTGCTGCACTGTTGGTAGACTTGTTTTGACCACGTCAGTTTACTAGAAATCCAAACTCCTAGATCCTTTTCTACCTCTGATTCCTCTAAAACTGTTTCCTGAATGGTATACGAAAAGTGGGCAGGATTTTTCTTCCTTGTAACTCGCTGGAGCTTGCATTTCTGCTGGTTGAACTGCAAGGCTGACGATTCTGATCAAAGAGTAAGGCTGTTCAAATCAGACTGCAAGGCTTTGGCGTCAGTTTCACTCTCGACTGTCCTATATATTTTCGTATCGTCGGCAAAACATGCCACCTCAGAAGATTCAGAAGCGCCTGGCAAGTCATTGACAAACAGCAGGAACAATAATGGCCCCAGGAGGGACCCTTGGGGCACGCCTGATGTAACAGGGAGTTCTTTAGACGTAGCGCCAAGAACAGTGACTCTCTGTTTGCGATCGGTTAAGTAGGAATTAAACCAGTCGTTTAAACTGCCAGTGATGTTAAAATGTTTGAGCTTGTATAGTAGGAGCGCATGGTTCACCTTGTCGAATGCCTTCGACAAATCTAAATAAATTATGCATGTCAATTTGTTTGCCAGCATCGAGTTGTTCTCCTATTTGATCAAGTACTGTAAGTAACTGGGTCACGCAAGATCTTCCTGGAAAAAAGCCATGTTGTGCTGCACTGATGAAGCGGTAGAGGTGGTCCTTTACACCCATCAGAACACAGCGCTCGAGAACTTTTGAGATTAATGGTAGAAGGGAGATGGGTCTATAGTTCTCAACGAATTCTTTCTTTCCCTTTTTGAAAATTGGAACAACATTAGTCAATTTCCAGTCATCAGGGAACACACCAAGCTTTAGGGACTTATTGAAAAGCTGTGTTAAAGAAGAAGAAATCTCTTCCGCCGTTTCTCTTAGTAAGTGCGCTGAAATACCGTCGGAACCAGATGCCTTGTTGACGTCCAATTGGTTTAATATTTTTAGTACTACATCTGTAGAAATCTCCAGTTCCGAGAGGACTGGACCAGATGCTGATCTGGGTGCGTTAGGCGTAGTGTCAGTTAAGGTGGGAGAGAAAACAGATGAAAAAATAAATAAGAATTAAATAACTCGACTATTGTTCGTGGCGTGGAGGCTGATGTGCGCTGCCTACCTTGGCTTCCAACAGCTACATCTACATCATCGGTTTCCATTGACATGACATCCGGGAAACTGGATGACTTGTTTGTTAGTTTAAATATTGACCAGAATTTCTTAAGTTGGTGCACCATATCCAGGGACTCAAAAAATTTAGCTCGACTCTCTCTTAACATCTGTTTAGTCTTAGCACGGAGCTCTTTAAACTTTCCTCGGAGGAGGTCACTTGGTGAATTTTTTAACTTTTAACATTAATAAACCTAAAACAAAGGATGTGCACGGTGTAAGGTACGGTTCAACATAAAATATAACTCATTATAGGCGCTTTGAAGTTTGCCGACTTTCCAGACCATATCTCGATTGGGTATATTATAAGTAATATTGGGCATTTCACTTGATTACATAGCATGTTCTAAGGATTTAAGGTGAAGGAAAATTCGAGTGTAGAATACATACATTTTAAGACAAAACCGGGACCAGTTGCGAAAAATGCAACTACACAGGCCTTCCGGCAGGAATTGAACCCACGACCTTGCGATTCTGGTGCAATGCTCTGACCAATGAGCCATGGAGGGCGTTGCCGAGAGCTTGATCGCGAGTTCTGTATATATGACTATTGACTATGCTCTGATTGGTGTTGAAAGCCTTGTAGCCTATATTTACGTAAATATACCATATATTCTATTGTCAATACGGAGGGTTTTTTAACTCCCCTGACTGCCAAGGGTCTTCCCTTGACGAGTAAAATACTTAATCGTCTGGCGTTGGCCCATGGTCAATCGAGATATGGTCTGGAAAGTCGGCAAACTTCAAAGAGCCTATAATGAGCTGGGATTTTATGTTGAACCATACCTTACACCGTGCACATCCTTTGTTTTGGGTTTATTAATATTTAAAAAGCACGGTTGAGTGATTGAACTGAAACCTTACTATTGGACAATTCGTTCATTATGTAACGGATATGAAACATTGTATATAGTTTATTTAGCGTTAATTAGAAACATGAGGGACGCACCCTTTTCCAGGTGCATCCGATATAATGGCAAACTGTAAATAGCCGACATCCGGATGAGCTTTTGATAGATGATATAAATACGACCTTGTTGGGAAAATAAAGGAGTTCTAACCTCGAGTTGTGCTGCGTGTTTCTCGGCTCGTTACAAATCTGGTGGCAGCGGTAAAAGATTTTTTTAGAGAAGAGCTATGACCGCTATCTTACCGGGAAAGTTTGATGATGGCGATTTCGAAGCGTGGTTGCGCGAATTCGACGCTTGTAGCGCCGCGAACGGCTGGAAAGTCACCGAAACCACGGACGACAAACTCCTCAAACTGCCAGCGTTTCTTCGTGGTCGGGCTGCTAGCAACTTTTATTCTCTACCTGAGACTGCTCGCGAGTCTTACAAAGACGCTGTCGCAGCTTTACGACAGGCTTTATGTCCTCTGGCGAAGCGCGAAAACTACTTTGCCGAATTCGAACAACGCCGGTTGCGTTCCGAGGAAGACCCCTCCGTATATAAATGGGAACTTGAGAATATACTGTCCAAGGCTGATCCCAGTTTACCTCCAGATGCGAAAACGGCATTGCTGTCTCGCCAGTTTATGAAAGGTCTCCCTGACGCCATCAAGTTTAAGTTGTTAGAGCACAATCCTACGCCGACGCTAGATGAAATGATGAAGTTTACCCAAAGGTTTCGTGCGGTCGGTAACCATGTCGCAAACTCTCCACCTATCCAAGTAAACGCTACTACAAACCAACCTCCACAACCTGATCCTCAACTGACGCAACTACTTTCCATGGTCGCCGGAATTGCGGAAAAGCAAAAATCCCTCGAGGATCGTCTCACCAAGATCGAAAGCTCTACGCGTGAATCGACACCTGGCCGTTGTTATACTTGTGGTTTGCCCGGTCATTTTGCTAGGGATTGCAATCGTCCGCGACAACAAAACTCTGCCCCTCGACGTCAAGATAAGACTTGCTACAACTGTGGTAAACTTGGACACATTGCTCGAGATTGCTTCGCAAGACGCCCTTTAAACTACTAAAGAATGGACGGAACGCTACTGGAAATCGCGCCCATTCTGTAGTAAGTAGCAATGACAATGTAGATGTATGTAGTACTGTTATCCACCCATTTGTTGATTGTTTTGTGGACAAAGTCCGTGTTAGAGCGCTTGTAGACACAGGCTCAATGAAGTCCTTTTTAAGTAAGTCAATACAACGAACAATCGATTTTGATGATCGTTATATAAAAACTTTCAAGAAAGCGAATTGTGTGTCCATTACAGGACACAGTGTACATATCCAAGGCAGTATGTCTAGTCCTGTCAAATTTTTAAGTTCTCGTTTACGTTATACGGGAGAATTTTTAGTTAGCGATAATATCCCTTATGATTGTGTACTAGGTTGGGATTTCCTAAGTAAACATAGTTTATCGTTATGTAGAGACGTAAAACTTGGTAGTTATATGTTAGTAGGTAAACATGGAAGCACCCCTCTTAGGAATCACAATAATTTGTCTACGACGGCCGATCGAGCAGGGGTGGTTAGGACGAGTCCTCCGAATGCCTCGGTGTTCTCTCGTGCCGGTCGTTTGTTGTGTCAGTCCCGCTTTCAAAGCAACACGGTTGTTGCTTTGGTCGACAGCGTAATGATACCACCTAGAAACGAAATTATTCTAGAGGGAAAGTTGGCCAGACGTGCCAATAGTAAAATAGGTTTGTTAGAGCCACGTTCTAGCAGCAGTAACGCTGCTAGACAGGGATTTAGTGTAGCGCGACGGACGGACGGACGGACGGACGGACGGACGGATATGAGGGTAAAACGCGGATATGAGCTTTTTACCCTCATATCCGCGTTTTACCCTCATATCCGCGTTTTACCCTCGAGGGTAAAACGCGGATATGAGGGTAAAACGCGGATATGAGGGTAAAACGCGGATATGAGGGTAAAACGCGGATATGAGGGTAAAACGCGGATATGAGGGTAAAACGCGGATATGAGGGTAAAACGCGGATATGAGGGTAAAACGCGGATATGAGGGTAAAGTATTTATTTAATGCCGCTCTGTTGGCATGTATAAAACCTTTCGTATTCATTTTGAATACATCACGTTTTGCTTTGTTCATGACGAGCTCCGTATTGTAATATAATACACTTGAAAATATTGTATAAAACAAAAGACTAAACCGGACTTTTACGTTTTGCCATTTGATTTCATATTATGGTGGACTTGATTAACATTTGTCGACATCTGTGATACGGTTTATAAAGGGCAATTTTTACCAGTTGTTTTCGATTTTACTGCTCTCCAGTCTCCAGTACGCATGTACGAAACCTCTGGTACGAAAGTAATGTTTACGTCTTTATTTACAACAAAATATACTGATACCTCTTTGAAGATTATAAGCTTTTTTTTGCTTCCTCTTCATTACATGTATTCCAAACAAAACATTTTAAGAATGAATACGAGGACACAACCCTTAAACAAAGATGGCGGAACATGCGCAAAACGGACTGGAGAGCACTTTAAATATTGTATTGTTATGGACCACTTTCATAAAGGCCTTCACTTTAAATATTCTTTTATGTGCATCTAAATGAGCCTTTTTGGCCTCGTTATGAAGCAAAGATTCTTTTGAATTGCAGACACACAAACGAGGCCAGAGAGGCTTATTAAGATGCGCATAAAAGAATATTCAAATTAATCGTTATTATGAAAGTGGTGTATTTATAGACCCTTTTAATAACTGCAGAGTACGTCATTTTCCGCACTTGACATTGAAAAGAAATTGACGTCAAAGGGTGAGAATGACATATTCTACACTTACTATTTATAAATACTTTAAATAAATCTATCAGCGTTTTACCCTCATATCCGCGTTTTACCCTCATATCCGCATTTTACCCTCATATCCGCGTTTTACCCTCATATCCGCGTTTTACCCTCATATCCGCGTTTTACCCTCATGGGTACCCTCAAGGGTAAAACGCGGATATGAGGGTAAAACGCGGATATGCGGGTAAAACGCTCATATCCGCGTTTTACCCTCATATCCGTCCGTCCGTCCGTCCGTCCGTCCGTCCGTCCGTCCGTCCGTCCGTCCGTCCGTCCGTCCGTCCGTCCGTCCGTCCGTCCGTCCGTCCGTATCCGCGTTTTAACCTAACCCGGAAGTTTAGGGCATACAAACATATTATCACACCAGATTAACACAGAAAATAGCACACCAATTAAACAACATGCACGCCGCATACCATATGCTCATCGTGATGAATCTGCGCGACAGATAGACGAAATGTTGGAAAATGGCATTATTCGCGAATCTACTAGTGCTTGGTCGAGTCCAATAATCTTAGTCAAGAAAAAGAACGGCGAGTTGCGATTTTGCGTAGACTATAGGAAACTTAATGCAGTAACCGTCGGTCATGCGCACCCTTTGCCTCGTATAGACGATATTTTAGACTCGTTAGGTGACTCCCAATATTTTTCAACTTTGGATTTAAAAAGCGCATATATTGGCAAATTCCTGTTGATGAAAAAGACCGTCATAAAACAGCATTTGTTACGCAGAGCGGCCTGTTTGAATTTAACCGCATGCCCTTCGGCCTTTCTACTGCGCCAACCACATTCCAACGGGCCATGGATCTTGTATTAAGTGGCCTTTCATATATAATTTGTTTATGTTACCTCGATGACGTGATTGTTTTTGGTCGAAATTTTTCGGAGCACTATGATAGACTTAAGACAGTTTTGCTAAGATTGCGCTCACACAATCTCCGCGTTAAACTTGAGAAGTGCACGATTGCAGCGCGTCAAGTTGCTTTCTTAGGGCATGTTGTTTCTCAATCTGGCATTAAACCAGATCCAGCGAAAATTGAAGCTGTCAGTAACATTGTTCGTCCTAGCACGGTTAAAGATATCCGCGGTTTTGTAGGCCTGGCCGGTTATTACCGAAAATTTATTCCCGGTTTTTCCACCGTCGCAGCGCCACTTTTAAAATTGACTCAAAAGGCGGCTCAGTTCTTGTGGACAAGCGAATGCGAAATTTCTTTTCAAACATTAAAACAACTTCTCTGCTCTGCCCCCATTTTGGCATATCCTAAGTTTGACCGAAATTTTATCTTGCAAACTGACGCGTCAGACTATGGCGTTGCATCGCGCGGTATTATCGCAACTTGATGATCAAGGCAATGAAAAAGTTGTCGCATATGCTTCTAAATCTCTCTCGACGCGCGAACAGCAATATTCCACCACCGAAAAAGAAGCGTATGCCGTAGTTTATGGTACCGAACACTTCCGCGTTTATTTATTGGGTCGCCACTTTGAAGAAATTACTGATCATAATGCTTTGCGCTGGCTGCATAGCATGGAGCCTAAGGGCCGTCTAGCGCGTTGGATCATGGATTTGCAAGAGTTTAATTTTTCAATAAAACACCGCGCTGGTCGTATTCATACTAATGCAGACGCTTTATCTCGCTTAGTCCACCCACACGGTGACAACGTTTCCTGCGCGAATGCCGTACAATGCAAAAAGTTTGTCTCAACTATACGTGTCAAACTCTCGGGTGGCAGCACAGCAATAGTTAAGTTGGAAAGCAGCAAGCCTCTTCTCGTTAATCCGAATGGCAGCTTAGTTAATATTCATGATTCATGTTCTATTGATTCTAGTTTCGAACTGCCATGTCCGCCAACAAATGTAAATGCCATCACTCTCGATCCAACTATCAATCTCGGTGATATTCAACGTAATGATTCACACCTTTCGCGCATAATCGACATGAAAACGCGAGGCTTACCAAAGCCTAAACCGATAACCATTAACGACCCTGTATTTAAAAAGTGGTTGAAACACTATGACCAATATTTTTTGCGCAATAGTCTATTATATAGAGCGCTAGGCAATAATTCAGACTCATTTCCGCGCCATGTTCTTTTAGTGCCATCTGCACTTCAAGACACCATATTACAAGCCTTGCACGATGGGCCATTCAGTGGCCACTTAGGTATAACTCGCACGGAGGATAGAGTACGACAGCGATTTTATTGGCCGGGTATTCGCACAACAGTTTGCCACCACATTAAGCTTTGTGAAGCTTGCAATCGTAAGAACTCTCCCGTTAACAGAAATAAGGCGCCGCTAGGCCATATTGCAGTTAGTCAACCATTCACGTTTTGGGCAATGGACTATATGGGACCCCTTCCCGAAACTAGTCGCGGTAACAAACACATTCTCGTTGTTGTTGACCATTTTACCAAGTGGTGCGAGGCATTCGCCACCTCGGATCAAAAAGCAAGCACTGTAGCCCCACTTCTTATTAGTCGCATTTTCTCTCGTTTTGGCCCACCGCGCGTATTACATTCAGATCAAGGTCGCAACTTTGAAAGCACGTTGTTACATGAAATCTGCAACGTTATGGGAATAACCAAGACACGCACAACCAGCTACCACCCTCAATGCGATGGTCAGACTGATATAGCGACAGAACAGGACCTTGCAAGCTATGCTTACTGCCTTTGCCTCTAGCAGGAGAGATGATTGGGATTTATGGCTAGATTCTGTCACATTTGCGTATAACACGAGCAGACATGATGCGCTAGGGATATCCCCATATGAAGTAGTTTTTGGTCAGGCTCCACGGTTGCCCATTGAACTAGAATTAGGCATGCCTTTAACCAACCCATCTACACACAGCGAGCACTTAGTTTCGATAAGGTCAGTGTTTCGTGACATTCGCAATATAGCACAACAACATCTGTCAAAGGCATCCGAAAAACAGGCAAGGCTCAATGAACCGACAAACGTTTGGCGGCCGTTCGAAACAGGGCAAACGGTCATGTTGAAAAGACCTAAAGGCTGGAAACTCGGTAACAAGTGGATTGGCCCTTATAAAATACTAAAACGATTTGGGGTGAACCATAGGATTATATCCAAGGGGGGTGAGGGAAAGGTTGTTCACCATGATCAACTGAAGTTAAGTTACGTCTCTAAAGTCCGACAAATCTCCTGGGCCAGACTATATTCCCTCGCGAATATTAAAAATGTGTGCATCGGAACTGGCACCGTCCATCACTAAGTTGTTGAATAAATCATTTTATCTGAGTCTATTGCCAACAGACTGGAAGCTGGCCGATATATCACCGATCTATAAAAAAGGATCCAAGCAGTGTAGAGAAAACTACCGTCAGATTTCTCTAACTTCAATAATCTGTAAGCTTGGAGAAAAGGTTGTTCGTGACAGAATGATTAACTTCTGGAACAAGCATAATGTACTAAATTCTAATCAGTTTGCATATCTCAAAGGGAGATCAACTGTTACCCAATTGCTAGATTCTTTCAATGACTGGGCTAACTCTCGAAACAAAAGAGTACCAACTGATGTAATTTTTCTGGATTTAGCTAAAGCATTTGACAGTGTTCCTCATGAGAGACTCCTTTTAAAACTGAGCAGTTATGGTATTGATGGTAGTTTGTTGGCCTGGTTGAGAGATTTTCTTACACATCGACTGCAACGTGTTGTAATCCGCGGAACTTGTTCTGAATGGTCACCTGTAACGTCTGGAACTCCTCAAGGGACAATTCTTGGGCCAATATTATTTTTGATATACATTAATGATATGACTAATGGTATTACATCTAAAGCTAAACTGTATGCAGAAGACACTAAAATCTACAGAGAATTGAAAAACCGTGACCAGGATGTTCAAGCTTTGCAAACAGATCTCGACTCTTTGAGTGATTGGACTAAACTATGGCAGTTAAAATTTAATACTAAGAAATGTGAGATCATGAGAATTACTCATGCGCGAGATATATCTACTCCATCATATTCACTTGGAGATACATTGAAAGTTGTGAAAAGTTGTAAAGACCTTGGGATTACAATATCATATGACCTTAAATGGAATAAACATATCGACATCACAGTAAACAAAGCTAACAAGGTTCTGGGAGTTATCAAACGAACAGTAGGCACCTCAAACCATACAGTTTTTTCGTTATTATACTTATCCCTGGTTAGACCAATTTTAGAATATGCAGTGCCCGTCTGGTGTCCATATCTTGTTAAGAACGTTCATGCACTGGGAAAAGTTCAGAGAAGAGCATCTCGATTGGCTCTAAACCAACGCAGAGGCGATATGTCTTATGAAGACCGCTGTAAGATACTGCAATGGCCAACTTTGTCAGTGCGACGAGATTACTTCACTCTCATTGAGTGTTATAAAATAGTATTTGGATTAAGTCATCTACGTTTTGAGGATTTCTTTGAGTTCACAAAACTATCCACCACACGCTCAAACCATAAATATAAACTATACACTAAGCTTGCTAGAGTAAACTGTTACAAATTTTCATTTTTTGTTAGGGTTATACTTAAATGGAACAATTTACCATCGTCTGTTGTAGAGGCGGAAAGCTTCAATATTTTTAAAAGTAGGCTTAAATTTTATTTAGGCATCTAGATAATTTATTTATTTTTTTGATTTTTTGTTTCTATTCTATTTATCTTACTTATTTATTTAGGGAGTTTTCTATAGGGCTAACCTCTTTACTTCCTGTCGTGATGTATTTTTGTATTTTTCTTTTCTTTTCTGCATCATGATTAAAAAATGTTATGTTAAAAAAATGTTATGTTATGTCCCATTTCAACAGGGCGAACCGGTTTGCCCAGCTAGGGAAGTAGGAGAGTTTCAGGTGGTTGACGTTGCACCTCGACAAGCGGAAAACCCCCGTGCTCGGCCTGCCAGACTAAGACAAAATATACGGCCACCTAATCGATATGGTTATGGATAGTCAATAGTTAGTTGTATCTTCATGTCCTCGGGACGAGAACATAAAGGAGGAGAATGATGTAACGGATATGAAAGATTGTATATAGTTTATTTAGCGTTAATTAGAAACATGAGGGACGCACCCTTTTCCAGGTGCATCCGATATAATGACAAACTGTAAATAGCCGACATCCGGATGAGCTTTTGATAGATGATATAAATACGACCTTGTTGGGAAAATAAAGGAGTTCTAACCTCGAGTTGTGCTGCGTGTTTCTCGGCTCGTTACAATTATACTAAAATACAATGTGTTCAGTGACCATGCACCGTGCACAAAAATGCATAAAGGCAAACAAAAAGATAGACCAAAGACTTTAGTGGTTGGCCTAAGTAACTTGCTTCTCTTCAGTTTATATTGAAGGGGAAGCATGACCTCTTTAATTCGAGGATTTTGGGTGAAGGAAAGAATCCTGAGAACATGCTATGTAATCGAGTGAAATGCCCAATATGACTTATAATATACCCAGTTCTCTTCTGGCATTACCACCTTAATATATATATACACAGGCCCGTAGACACCGGGGGGGGGGGGGGGGCTCCCCCCCCCCCCAATAATTTGTAAACTAGCGATAATCTGTAAAGTTTTAGAAGGAAATAAAATTTATGCTATAAATTTTGCTAGAAATCTCGCCCCAGAATGCGGGAAATGCTGTTTCAGAGACCCTAGAATCCAAAATTTTCCCGGGGGGCATGCCCCAGGACCCCCCTAGATATCTCGCGTCTTTGACGCTCGCTACATCAGCCCCCCCCAATACAAAATAGCTTCCTACGGCCCTGATACAGAACTCGCGATCAAGCGCTCGGCAACGCCCTCCGTGCCTCAGTGGTCATAGCACTGATTGCACTAGAATCGCAAGGTCGTGGGTTCAATTCCTGCCGGAAGGCCTGTCTGGTCTTAAAATGTATATATATATATATATATATATATATATATATATATATATATATATATATATATATTTTCGCTTACCTCAAAAGTCTGCAACAGGCTGTTTCTGCCTGAAGATTCTTTTATAGATGAAACAGTCTGTCGCAGACTTTGTGTTAGGAATTAGGGTTAATGGTTACACGATATTAACTATAATAGATGTATAACTAGGTATACATGTTTAGATGAACACTTTAATAAGAGACTTAATCAGCATAATTACATTTTTGGACAGATTCGAGAGGGATTATACATTACTAACATTCTTGTAATGGGTATATACCAGCGAGCGGAAAGCGATTAAATAGAGTCTATTAGTATTTTCAATGGTGACAGTATGAAAGGAGTATAGTGGAGTGTAATATGTGCTTGTGTAGTTGAGGTTTATAATAAAGAATGGAAAAACGTACTAAACTGTGATTTGTGGAGAACTACGGTACAACGGAGGCAGGATTCTTCACACGTGGCACCTCCGACGGGATCTGTTCAACGGAAATGGATCCAGCAAAAACGGCTACAACAAACCTCGAGATCAAGCTTCGACAGCTTCGACTAACTGTGAGTAAGACTACTCAAATATTAGATAGCGCTAACTGTGAAGCGATAGCGCGACATCTTAACGCGGTGCAAACGTTAATAGGCGAAACGGACCACTGCAAACGAGCAGTGGAAGTCATTAAGCTTAGCGAGGAAGCGACAGACGACGAAATAACTGAATGGAATCTAACGATAGACGAGAAAATAGCGGCGGGAGATACCGAAGTGGCCAGGGTAAAAGAATGGCTAGAAGCAAAGCAAAAGAAAAGCGAAGTCGCGGAGAGAGAAGAACGAATCGAGTTCGAAGTAAAACTGCAAGAACTGAAACTTAAAACGAAGAAAAACGCTAATCAAGCAAGTCGCGAGCCACAAACCGAACGCTTAAACGCTAAGCTCCCTAAAATCGAAATCGCACGATTCGACGGTTCTCCGCTTGACTGGCCTAGGTTTTGGGGTCAATTCGTCGAAACTGTCGACAAACGCCCAGTAGAGGCAGTGTCTAAGTTTTCGTACTTGTGCGGTTACCTTGGTCCCAAGGTTAAAGCTACAATAGACGGGTTACCTTTCACCCCGGAGGGGTATAACCGAGCAAAAGCGATACTCGAAGCCCAATATGGGAAGGACACGGAAGTGGTGAAAGCATACGTTAAAGTTATCATGGATCTGCCAACCATTTCAAATGTGAACGTTAGGAAAATACATGAATTTAGCGAGCGACTTACACATTCCGTGCAAGCTCTTCAGACGATGAAGAAATTAGAGTCCATCAACGGAAACGTTCCAATGACCTTGGATAAACTTGCTGCAATCCGAGGAGACTTGGTGCGAACTGACCCAGACTGGGAGGATTGGGATTTCGCTAAACTGGCCCAAGCGGTTAGACAATGGGTTCGCCGAAACCCAATTGTCGAGAAAGAACGAGACGAAGTCCATCCTAAAAGCGAAATCCATCGTAAAAAACTTTTCCATGTTCGCGGAGAAGAGAGGAAGTTAATAGGTTGCATCTATTGCGAAGACACTGCTCATAAAGCGACGCAGTGCGACAAAGTTACCGAAGTAAGTGAGCGTAAGAAGATTCTAGTGAAAAAGGGGCTGTGTTTCAACTGTGCGACAAGAAAGCACCGCGCGTCGGAATGCCTGAGCAAAACGTCATGCCAGAAGTGTAGCAAACGTCATCACACTTCTATCTGTCAACAAGAATTACCTAAATCCGGACTGTTGACGGACGGTGTAAGTGGGGACGGTGTTTTTCCCATAGTTGTTGTCAACGTTAATGGGTTTAAGTGTCGGGCGCTGATTGATTCAGGCGCCGGTAGTTCTTATGGGTCAGCAAAGCTTATTAAGATGATAAACAAACGACCGAGCGAGAGGAAAGTCCAACACATCGATATGCTAATGGGGTCGAAAACGGCACGGATGGAATTCTACGATACGGAAATTAGTTCCTTGGACGGAAATTACACGATGAACGTAAAATTAACCAAGGTTGACAAACCGGAACTGCTGTTAATTAATAACCCACGTTACGAGAAATTAATCCGGGATCATAAACATCTCCAAGGCGTTAATATAGATGATCATGATCTGAAAGATCAACTACCGGTACATGTTGTACTTGGAAACGGCGAATACGCAAGAATTAAGATGAGCACCAAACCCCTAGTCGGCGTTGAAGGCGAGCCCGTGGCGGAGAAAACGAAGGTTGGATGGTTCATCATGAGCCCTGGGATGGATTTCGATCGGAGTAAACTGCTCCTAGCTCAAACATCGCAGTCCGATTTTGAAGACCTGTGCAGGCTGGACGTACTCGGTCTTGCAGACTCCAAAGAGAACGACCAAAGCTTGGTCTACGAAGATTTTAAGGAGCAACTTATCAGAAGCCCAGCGGGTTGGTACGAGACCAGCCTGCCGTGGAAAGCAAATCACCCAACTCTACCGACTAACGAGTCAAGTAGTCGTCGACGGCTAAATACCTTGGTGGAAAAATTGACCCGTGATGGAAATTACGAACGCTATGACGGAATTATTCAAGAGCAGCTTGAACAAGGGGTCATCGAGCAAGTACCAGACGAGTCCAGCGGAAAGGAGCACTACCTTCCACACAAAGGAGTCATCAAACAATCTGCGGAAACCACAAAGTTACGCATAGTTTACGACGCCTCTGCGAGAGAGTCCCACCACCACCCGTCGTTAAACGATTGCCTCCACCCTGGTCCCCAGTTGCAAAACCTATTATGGGACGTTTTAGTAAGATTGAGGTTCTATCCTGTTCTTCTTACCGGAGACATACAGAAAGCCTTCCTACAGATCAGGATAAAGGAAGAAGAGAGGGACGCCCTAAGGTTCCTGTGGAAACCACCCGGTCAGAACGAAGCCGAAATCTACCGATTCTCCAGAGCGCTCTTTGGTCTCACTTGTTCACCGTTCCTCCTTGGTGGTGTGATCGACCAACATTTAAAGTCGTGGGAAGCCAGACATCCGGAGCTGGTAGAAGAACTACGAAATGGATTGTACGTGGATGATTTGTCATTAGGTGGACCAACCAAAGAAAATGTGGCGGAGAAGAAGATTAAAGCCATCGAAGTTTTTGAAGACGCAACATTTAGTCTCCATAAATGGCATTCGAATCGAGAAGATCTAGAGAACGAAGTTAGACCAGAGAACGATGACGAACTAACTTTCGCAAAACAACAGCTTGGGTCGAACACACTAGAGACCAAGCTACTGGGCCTGGCGTGGGAGAAAGGGAACGATTCTCTAAGCGTCAAAATTGGCAAAAGCAAGGCCGTCTACACCAAGAGAGGTGCTCTCTCAGAGTTAGCAGGGATCTACGATCCACTAGGGTTAGTGTCGCCAACAACCCTGCAAGGCAAGATGTTGTATCGTGAAATGTGCGAAGCGAAAGTTCCATGGGATGGCGAACTACCGAAGCCCTTGAAGAAACCGTGGGAAGTTTGGTCCTCCAACCTCCCAGAACTGTTCACTGTTCCGCGCTCATTGGTTCCGTTCCAAGAACCGATAAAAGAGGTAACACTCCACGCATTTGGCGATGCTAGTAAGAACGGTGTGTCTGCGACCGTGTACGCAGTGGTCCAACAAGAGCAGGGTACAACACAAGGGTTGGTATGTGCAAAGTCACGTCTGGCGAAGCAGAATCTAACGATCCCAAGACTAGAATTAGTAGCAGGGCACATGGCAGTAAACCTCGCAACCAACGTCAACGCAGCTACTAACATTTGCGCAAACCCGACCATACATTGTTGGTTGGATTCAACCGTTGCGTTGTACTGGATAAAAGGCAAGGGAGACTATCGACAATTCGTAGCTAACAGGGTGCACAAGATACAACAGCACGACAACGTCAAATGGCATCACGTACCAACCAACGAAAATCCTGCGGACCTGGGAAGCCGAGGAGGGAGCGTCATCAACGAACAGTTGTGGGCCCAAGGTCCCAAGTGGTTAAGTGATCCTTCCAAATGGCCATCAGATATAACCCTTGAAGCTTGCCAAGAGACGGACCAAGAAATGAAGGTGACTCGAAGTGTCCTTTCCGCCGCAGTTCGTGTACAAGACGAGTTCGATAAACTGTTGGAAGCATATCGCCTACGCAAAGTATACAGGATTGGTGCATGGATGCGAAGATTTATCAGAAACTGCCGAAAACCATCAACGAAGAAGAAGCAAGGGCCGATCAACATCGAAGAAATCGAACCGCTCGAGACAATGGAGATAGAAGAACAACGGAGATGGTGGATCAAGCGCACCCAACACGACGCCCAGATGAACGATCGATTCAAAGAAGACACGTTACAGCTGAACCTCCATGTCAACCATGAGGACATCCTAGAATGTAGGGGGAGAATTGAAGGGGAGTATCCAGTCTACCTGCCAGAGAACCACCCATACACCCACAAGGTGATACAGCAAGCTCACAGAGCTACATTACATGGTGGGGTCGCGATGACCATGGCCAAAGTACGAGATTATTACTGGGTACCTCGACTGCGTCAGCGCGTAAAACGAATCCGAACAGATTGCAGAGGCTGTAAAAGGTTCAGAGTCAAAGCGTTCCAATCACCACCACCTGGTACTCTTCCACGTACGAGAACCCAAGGGTCAACTCCGTTCGAAGTGATTGGTGTCGACTTCGCGGGACCGATTCGCTACCAGACGAAAGGGAAAGCTGAAAGGAAGGCCTACCTCGTGCTGTTCGGGTGCAGCTTGTGCAGAGCGGTACACCTGGAAATACTGAGAACCTTGGAGACCACAGAGTTTATTACATGTCTGAAGCGGTTCATCGCGCGAAGAGGTAAACCAAGACTGATCTATTCAGATAATGGATCAACCTTCAAGGCAACGCAGAAGTGGTTAAAGAAAGTACAAAAGGACGAGCGGCTGAATTCCCGACTCGCCGACTTCAACATCGAATGGCGGTTCAACCTGAGTCGCGCGCCGTGGTGGGGTGGTCAGTTTGAACGTCTCATAGGATTGTTCAAGAGGGCTTTCTATAAGACCATCGGCAACGGTACCTTGACGTGGGAAGAGTTGGATGAAGTAGTGATCGACGTTGAAATTACCCTCAACAACAGACCCTTGTCTTACCTAGGAGATGACGTTGAATTACCCGTATTAACTCCATATTCCATGATGCATGTTAATCCAAGTTACCTACCAGAGTTAGAGAGCCATCACATCACGGAGATCGATCTACGAAGAAGATCTAAATTCCTTAAGAAATGTAAGGAGGCTATGTGGAGCCGCTGGAGTAGAGAGTATGTTCGAGGTCTACGAGAACAGCATTGAAGTTTGGCCAGTACACAAGTCGAATATCCAAGCGTTGGAGAAGCAGTAATTGTAAAGAGTGACCGCAAGAACCGCAACCAATGAAAACTAGCGATCGTGACCGGACTTATCATGGGGAGGGACGGATGTATCAGGGGCGCCAGATTAAAGACGGCCAAAGGGAATCTGGAAAGAGCGATCCAGCATCTTTTCCCTTTAGAGTTATCATGCGACATTAAACAAACGAAGTCAACACTGAATTCAACTGCTGAACCATTCGAGCCTAGGGTGAAACGAGATGCAGCCACAGCAGCAGACCTACGAATGCAACAGTTAAGTGCTGAAGAGCAAGAAGATGATTAGAAAAAGACGAGAAGTATAACACTGAACAAAAAGGAGGGTTATACAGTATAAGAACTTATTACTTATTTGTTAGTTTGTTAAGGACATTGCATTATCATATATATTATATGAGATCGTACATGTACATCGTCATCAATAATATACATGGGGGAGTGTGTTAGGAATTAGGGTTAATGGTTACACGATATTAACTATAATAGATGTATAACTAGGTATACATGTTTAGATGAACACTTTAATAAGAGACTTAATCAGCATAATTACATTTTTGGACAGATTCGAGAGGGATTATACATGACTAACATTCTTGTAATGGGTATATACCAGCGAGCGGAAAGCGATTAAATAGAGTCTATTAGTATTTTCAATGGTGACAGTAGGAAAGGAGTATAGTGGAGTGTAATATGTGCTTGTGTAGTTGAGGTTTATAATAAAGAATGGAAAAACGTACTAAACTGTGATTTGTGGAGAACTACGGTACAACGGAGGCAGGATTCTTCACATTTTGAGGTAAGCGAAAATCTATATTTGCTCTAACTATATGTTATCGAGCACTCTTTGCGTTTCGTAGACCAAAACCCACACGTATATATATATATATATATATATATATATATATATATATATATATATATATATTATATATATTCTACACTCGAATTTTCCTTCACCCAAAATCCTGAGAACATGCTATGTAATCGAATGAAATGCTCAATATGACTTTTAATTCGTGGAGTCTGTCAGTGTATGACTTCGCAGGGTAGTTTAAGATGAATTTGGTGGCTCTTCTTTGGACGTTTTCGAGCAATCGACGGTGCTTTAATGTGTAGGGTGACCATACGTTTGAACAATATTCAAGTTTGGGTCGGACCAAGGAATAATACAAGAATTCTCTGAATAATACAAGAATTCTCTGGTGTTGATATATTGTTAAGATCTCGACCACAAACACGCGCTTGACAAACCCTAAGGTCTTGTTAGTCTTGCTGACAATCGCTTCAATGTGTTTTGTCCATTGGAGGTCGTATGTGATACTCAGAGGCGTAGACAGGATTTTTTGTCAAGGGGGGCCAGGAAAAACCTAGAGGGCGCCAGCTTAACTGAGACCATAGGCAATCCTATGCTGAGACATATGAAGCCAAATTTTCTCAGGGGAGTCAGCACTTTTGCCAGAGGGGGCCGGGGCCCCCGGCCCCCTTTTGGCTACGCCTCTGATGATACTGTAATGCCTAGATTTGAAGTGTGAGATACAGTGTATCAAGATGTAATCCATCTTGACCTCTCCAAAGCGTTCGATAGGGTTTCTCACAATCTCCTACTGTGTAAATTGCACCGATCAGTTTGGCATCTCAGGGCAACTGCTATCCTGGTTTAAAAGCTGCATAACGCACAGATACCAACGTGTTGTAATTGTAAATGGGGCAACATCTGATTGGTTACCTGTTACCTCTGGAGTTCCACAAGGTTCTTTACTCGGGCTGCTGCTAATCTTTGGGCCCGCTTTTGCTGTTGCGGTGTCCCTGCCAAAATGTTTCCGTTCTGTATAATTAAGTTTGTAATTGTAATTGTAATGTGTAACTGGCAAAGGTGATAAAATAAAATAAAATAAATTTCTCGTATATGTCAACGATATGCCTGATATATTACCTCGAAAACGACTCAAATATTGCTCTTTTCGCAGATGACACAAAAGTATATAGACCTATTGTGTCTGCAAGTTCCCGGGCCGCAAATCTTTCCTCGGCGGCGGGGAAATTTAATCGCTAATTTCCCTCAAGTCATGTTATTACTTATAATTAAAGTCAAGGACAACATTAGATATATGTTTGTTTGTTCATGACATTTACATGTATCCTGGATAATCGTGGGGAGTATCATGATAAACATATAATGCTAACCAGTTGCTTTTATGATAAAGGGGGATACATGAATGATTCAGCAGAGCGTTATTTTATTATTCATATATACGTATTATACAAAAACAAAACACAAAGACCGCATAAATTTTCTTGACAAAACACCCCAAAATTCTGGGTGTCACGTGACCATACGATGCCGGGTACGTATACATATCAAATATAGAAAAAAAAATTGTAAAGGTGGGGAGGAAAATTTTTTAGTCGTACGTTTTGAAAATATTCTTACCATTCACCAATGCACTCATCAACATTTACTATTTGTATATTCTAACAGCTTTTATTTAATTCATAAACAATATGTATACGCAAACAGTTGACCTTACCGAAAAAGATGGCGACTTTTACATTTAACCACAATCCTTTGCGTGCAGTAAATATTGTTCCTTGCAAAATTATTGGAAGATATGCTTTTAAAAAGATCAACTACCGGTAGGAATGAAGATCTTGCTTACTTAATCCATCCCAGCATGATAAATAATTAAACAATGTTTAGTTGTTATTTGAGCTGATTTCGGAGGTCGCAAAACATTGTGGTTAAATGTACCACCGCCATCTTTATAACCGAGAGTGAGGTCTTTACGATAAAATACCAAACCGAGGTTTTGCTGTATTCACCGAGCGACAGTGAGGTTAATACGTTCAAGACCGAGGTTTAATATTAAAAACTATTAATTAAGTAGTTTATTATATGGCACTTTTTATTTCAAAATGAATCTTGTTTATATTTCTTGGTCTTCGCTTCATTTTCGTCAAAACACCGAACTAGCGTTATTTTCTGCCGTTTCTTTCTCATCTGGATACTAGAATTTACTTTTGTAATGTTCGTCGTCATTAATTTATTTTCGTTGTGTTTTTCAGCAATAACTTTCTTATTAAAATTTTTTTCAGTTTGTTTCCAACTGTAGGGCATTAACAATTTTCATAATACCCGCAGGCATTACGGAGAAACTCGTCACCTCAGCACCCAATCATAGCGCGTAGTTTTACCGGAAGTAATTCGTGCCATATAATAATAATGTTTAAGTAATATGAGGACTAGAGCGGGTTTTCAAGTACGAGGAATTCGTTCCAGTCCGAGGCGAAGCCGAGGACTGGAACGAATTCCGAGTACTTGAACACCCGGTCTAGTCCGAATTGGAGGCCTTTACATGACTTCTCAAAATCACTTAGTGTATTCCCAAAATGAATTAGTGCATTAGTAATTAGTGTATGGATGAATAACCGATTGTGTGAAGTAATATTTCAAGTCCAAGGACTTGAAATATTTCCAGTCCTTGGACTGGAAATAATATTTCAAGTCCTCTGCCCAGTACTTCCCTGGTATTTCAAGTCCCTTCACGTGGTGCAATTCAGCGCTTCTGATTGATTGATGATCTCATGAATTATTAATGAGTTTGAGAATAATACGTCGTACTTCTCCTCATGAGAATAATATTACTATTGCACTCATCAACATTTGTTTTAATTTCACTTATTTGTATATATACTATAACGCCGTTTAATTATTCCTTGAACAACATGTACGCAAACAATTACAAGCATTGGTTTTCACAAAACATCGGTTAAACACTTTTATCTATAACAACATTACACTTCTATATATTCTACTATACTGATTTACTGTGTATGTTCCGCTACTCCGATATAGATTCATGCAAGGCGTCCTATATTCTTTGCCCATTTCGTTCTACAGGTTTTCTAGTTGTTTCTTTCATGGACATTTTATATCTTTTGAAGCGATGTAAGAATCATTGTAATAATTCTTTCCGCAACACTTCCACGATCCAGTACTTTCCATTACATACTGCAGTTTTCCTTGACAGCATACCTTGTCAAGAGGATTGTAGTCCTTGCCACCGCATGTGTATTTGTAAGCTATAAGAAAACAGAAGAACATATTTTACAATGCTGCTCCGCTTAAAATTTAAAATATAGAACAATGAGCAATGAATAATGGCAATGCTTTGTGAAACTTGACTTGCATACGCAGAAGCGGCGTGGCCCACCGGGACACCGGTGGCCCCCTAGGATCTGTACCGTTGTGGGCCCCAACAATTTGTGACTAGTACTGGGCGGTCCAAGTAATTTGTAGAGGCCCAGCTGGTTGGCCCCAATAATTTTTAAGCACTGCAGCATAAAACTTGAAGTGCGCATGCTTGTATGTCTTGCAACCCGCGCGACACAAGTTTGACAAAACGTCGGTATATTTGTCTTGCAAGTCAATGAACCGTAAAGACGTGTAAATACCTCACATCAAACATTAAAGGAAGACAGTACCGATAACTGTTTCAAGTACCTGTGTTCTAAGTCGTTTCTTTATGGAACAAAATTATAACAAGATTTTTCAAGTTCAAATTGTGCAGCCGTGCGCAGTGCAAAGACTGGTTTTTTTCCTGAGCAGGTACGCGAAACCTCGTGTTTAAAGTTCCTATACCATGGTTGAGGATGTTACATATTTAAAATAGTTAGAACGTTCTGAGAAGGTTTGTAATATATCTTCCTTTTCTGAAATTTCATCTTTATGGACTTTTTTTCTGTTAGAGCTCGCGGAACGGTGATGTCAAAGGGCAATTGGCTGCCTTTAAGGCCTGTTTAAACGGATCCAACATGTTGGTCCAACATCATCCAACAATGTTGAATGCAACATGTTGGATTCGTTTGAACACCATGTTGGATAATGTTGTTGGACATTGTTGGATCAAGTTTGCCGGATTCCGTTCAAACTTTTCATCCAACATCGTCCAACATTTGACGGAAAACGAGTTCATCGACATCGTTTCCATGGAGATTTGAGTCGTTTGACGAGGTAAAAACATTCAAGATGGCGGAATGCGGGAGTGGCGAGAGTTTGTTCGAGAGTTTGACGCAGGAACGTGAGGAACCCCTCGCTAAAACTCCTCTGAATAATAAGAATAAAAATGTCGAGAATTCCGAGGAAGATGAGATAGCAAAAGCTACTTAAAGTAAAAAGAAGAAGACTGGTCTATCAAAGGCAATTAAGTCAAGGAAGTGGACTGACGCGAAAATAGACGAGCTTCTTGAAATGCTTGAGGAGCGGGTTTGCTTATAGGATGTGTATTGTTAATTATTAATTAATAGCACTTGTGTTGGATGTTGTTGCATCCGTTTGAACATGTTGGCCAACATTGTCCAACAATGGTCCAACATTGCTGGACTGAACAATGTTGGACAATGCTGGATCCGTTTAAACAGGCCTTTAAACATGAGCTCCTCAAAATACCATGCTCATAATATTACCTTATAATTTACTTATATTTATCTTTGTAATATACCATATATTCATTAACAGATATACTCTTACTTCATAATTTTACGATGTATTCTATATTATTTTTCTTTTGTAATTTCATACTTTGTATTTTTGTTTCTCAGGAACCTTATGAAAAACACTACTTGTGATGTAGGTTTTCCTGAATAAATAGTATTATCATTCATTCAAAGGAGGAATCTGTGAAGTGGTTTTTATATAGACAAATTCCTCCTTTGACATCAATTCCGTCAACTTCAACAGCAAGAGGTCCATAAAGATGAAATTTTAGAAATTTATAGAAATTAAAATTTTTGAAATGACCCCTTCCTAATTTTCATTACCCTTTTTTAAAACACAAATGAATAGTCGAGTCTTACTCTGACCCCGTTTACACGATGCCGGTACAATTTGAGAACGGAACAAAATCATGCTGGTGTGTAAGTTAACTAGTTCCAAGTTTACTCTAGCAAATTCACGCATGCGCAAACTTTTGGCAGCGGTTTTATTTTCAGCTGGGCATAAGTTTTGAGCGTATATGTTACACCACATAGTTAAAATTCTTCTCTTAACCGTTTTTTACCTTCAACTGTAACACGAAATTCTTTAGTTGCTATCCCATGAGGATTTTCGGCGACACATTTGAATTTCGCGTTATCCTTGGGAAAAGATGGCTGCTTTATAGTGAAAAACATATCGTCAATGTCCACGTGTAAATAGTCAGCGATGAGTATACACATACCACTTTCACCACATTCTGCCAGACGTTCCTCTTTCTTGTCATCACGTACTATGTACCACGTTACTGAAGGCCGAGGAGAACCTATGACTTCATACTCCCAGTAAACCTCATCTTCTTCTCGTGTTTTCACGTTCGATGGAGGAAAAATAGTGAATTCCGGTTTTAGCGAGACTGCTAAAAATGTTGAAAAAATCCGAACTTAGCGGTTGCATTTTCGGTGAGTTTTACGATTTCACAAAAGCCCAATTTTACGCGGATTTGTTTGTGATCTACCTGAACTGGGTTTCGGCTCTGTTTTTTGGGAGCTACTTTGTTTTTTGTTTTTTGGGGTTTCTAAAAACAAAGTAATTTACGAGATTTCTTGTCCCGGTTGCAACCACAAATACATTGGAAAAACTGAACGCTGCCTTCAAACTCGCCTTTCTGAACACTCTAACATCAACACTAGCGCTGTAGCACAGCACCTAATTGACTGTCCTCTTGCTCAACACCTTGCCACCTCAACATTCTTTATGACAACCTTAATAACACCTCTGTTTCCCCTCTTCTTGGACCTAGTATATCGAACCAAATATTTAATAACTTTAAAATAATTCACTCCTGTAAATTTGGTAATACAAATCAATTACTTATTTTAGAAGCTCTTCTAATCAAATTTAGAAAACCTGAACTAAACAATGGCCTAAAGGCCAGCAAAGAACTATCTCTATTTCCTTAGCTTTATTTTTAGAACTTTAATATGTATATATCCTTTCACCGCTGTCAACTTTTATTTTTATCTACATTTACTTGAAACAATTCAGCTGACATGTCAGTCTAACCTGTTTTGTCAACTTGGTGATATTTCCAGTTACTAAGCGGTGGCATCATTCTTGTGATTATTGTATATATATAGAACTCAGTAAGCTTGTAAACTATTGGATTGATAATGACTTTGAAATAGAGTCGAAATATTACCTCTCATTTTGTCTTATCTTGTTTTTAACTTGAATATCAAGTCACAAGATGACGATTTTCGGATTATGTTTTATTCTTTATTGTTTTGTTTTGTTTGGGGGTTTTGGTTTTTTTTTAAAGGGGGGGGGGGTCACAAACTTGCATTATTGCATCATCCCGTCAGGCCTTGCGAAACTAAGAAATGTTTCGTGCTCGATTTTCGAGGGGTTTTTTCTTTTCGACAGCTTTGGCTTTGTTCGAGTTGGGTTGAGGTGTTTTCCGACGGTATTGATGAATTCACCAATAGTTTATCAGTACGCTCATCACAAATGCTTTATGCAACTTACGGGGGGATACTCTGACAATTTTTGAGTAGGGGGGGGGGCACCGCCGTGACCTCAAAATCCTGACTCTATCTTAGACCTGAAAAGGCGATTTTTCAAACGCAGTATCTCAGAAATCGAAACGCGAAACTGAAAGTACCTAAGACCTCCAAATCTATTGCAAAAAATTTTCAGAATGAGAGAAACAAAGGTTTGTCCATGAAGACAGAATAGAGGAATTTATTACAGATCTAGACGAGAAAGAAAATACCGTGTTGACATCAGATGGACCTATTCACCAATAGGGACGCCATCTTGAAATCGTATTTCATTGTTGGTCTGTTTGACTATCAATTTTCTCGTGAAACTTTTCTTCATATTCTTTTTTTTTTCAGGAGAGTCTGCTGTATACTAAATTGCAGTCTGGAATGGGGAAAATGGGAACACTTTTCATGACTCAGGGACAATGTGACCAATTATTCTAGCCGTTATATGTATTCCATCAAATGCCATCAACATGGGCTAAATCCAGCTCGCAAAAGATTCTAATCCAGCCCGCAAATGAAATTCAATCAGGATAGAAACTTTATTCAGACGAACCAGTTGAAGGTTACCAAATAAAACAGAACATGCATTGTATCTCCAACGCATTTCTACCCATACTCTGTTCACTCTACGATACATTACAGTAAAAACCCGCTAACAAGAACCTACATTTTACCGGCAAATCAGCCTGGGATAGGTTCTTATGTTCTTGTATGTCCATAGGCGTAGAGTTTTGTTTTCGTCTACCGGGGCTGAAGTGCTGAACAGGGCCTTTCTAAGAATTTTCTCGTGAGGGGGGGGGGGGGGGGGGTCGTTTAGAATAAGGGACTCTTCTTGGAAATGCCATTTCCTGCATCCTGAGTGGTGATTTTTAAGAACGCTGAAGGTCATGAAATGTCATAAAAACTAGTTAAAATGCAACACATTTCAACAATTTTTCGATGTTGTGTTTACTGGGTTGACTTATCACTGTATATGGGTGCTTTTGGTTGACAGGAATGAGACTGTAACACAACACCCCCCCCCTTGAGTTTTCTCTGGGGGCTAAAGCCCCTCAGCACACACCCCACACCCCCATACTCTACACCTATGTGTATTCAGTGTATTCGCCCCAGTGTATTCTTTTAGATATAAATTCTTAATTTCAGCCTGAGGTTCTAAATAGTTGTAGACGCTTGTTAGCGGGTTTTTACTGTAGCTATCGAATTGTTAATTTACACTATTTTGTAAATTTGATCTAGAATATTTCACATATCGTCAAGTGTATATATTTACCTCCACAAAAATATTTAATGAAATATTTCGCCACTGCTTTCATTAATTCAGTATAGCTCTTTGGAAAAATGGCATTTTCTCTAACTTCAACCATATCTAGAATCTGATCTTTGGCAGGTTGACGGTAAAGTTGAACACCAATGGCAAAAACGTCCATGTCCCGGTCAAAGAAAGGTTTAATAGCATCACGAACGTGGACGAAGTCTCCTCCTCCCCTTGTCTGCTCGCCGTCAGTAATCACCGTAAGAACTTTTTTAACTTCAGGATCGTCGCCACGAAGTCCATATTTGTTCTGAACAACATCTTTATCAGCAACTGCCAAACCCAGATGAGTTTTTGTTCGACCTCCTGGAAGTGGACCAGGCATGCGGGTTACAATGTCGTCAAACTTTCCAGGTGTTCGACTCTCTTTCAGTGTAATTCTTGTAGCACCTTCTTCACTGAAAGTAACAATGGCACCTTGACTAATTATTTTTCCTTGCTTATTTCTAACTCCAATTTGTAGTAATTTTGAAATAAATTTCAAAAAGTCACGCATTTTCCCGAAATCGCTCGGTCTTATACTGCCAGATCTGTCTAGCACGAAAATTATATCAGTTTTACTGTTGCACTGGCCATCTAAAAAAAAATAACAAGCAATTGATTAAATATAGATTGCTGGCTGTGGCAGCTGCCTGGTAGGCTCGGATTCCAGCCGTTGGGTCTCGGTGCGCTCGCGATCCCCTGGCTGATTAAATGAAGGAATGCAAGGATGTCAAGGAATGCAAAGAATGCTAAAAATGCAAGGAATGCAAAGCTAGTTGGCATGATGGGCTTGTTGGCTAGGTCAATGAATGGATGGGTGGGTGGATGGATGAATTTGATTGGAAAGGTCCAAGGAAGTCATCCCATCCAACTCCTAACGAAAGATTGAGTCATTGAAAACCAGTTGTTTCTTTCGATTTCGGGAAGATTTTATCACGGTAAGGAACTAGTTATTGCTGCCTCCCGTTGGGGAGGCAACGGATTAATAGATCGCTGGCTGTGGCAACTACCTGACTGATTGGATGAAGGAATGCAATGAATGCAAGGAATGCAAGAAATGCAAGGAATGCCAAAAATGCCAAAAATGCAAGAAATGCAAGAAATGCAAGAAATGCAAGAAGTGCAAGAAATGCAAAGAATGAAGGAATTCAAGGAATGCAAGAAATGCAAGAAATGCAAGGAATGCCAAAAATGCAAGAAATACAAGGCATGCAAGGAATGCAAGGAATGCAAAAAATGCAAGGAATGCAAGAAACACAAAAAATGCAAGGAATGCAAGAAATACAAAAAATGCAAGAAATGAAAAAATGCAAGGAATGCTAGAAATGCAAAAACTGCGAGAAATGCAAGAAATGCAAGGAATGCAAGAAATGCAAGAAATGGAAGGAATGCCAAAAATGCAAGGCATGCAAGGAATTCAAGGAATGCAAGGAATGCAAAAAATGCAAGGAATGCAAGAAATGAAAAGAAATGCAAGAAACGCAAGGCTAGTTGGCGTGATGGCTGGTTGGCTAGGTCAATGAATGGATGGATGGATTGCATTGGAAAGGTCCCAGAAAGTCATCCATCCAACTTCTAACGAAAGATTGAGTCATTGAAAACCAGTTGTTCCTTTCGATTTCGGGAAAATTTTATCACGGTAAGGAACTAGTTATTGCTGCCTCCCGTTGGGGAGGCAACGGGAGGCAGTGTACTAATTTTGTGCGATTTGGTTGTCGCACTCACCAGCTGAAAAGAAAATAACAAGCAACTGATTAATAGATCGCATTGTGCCAATGGCACATGCGCCCCCTTAGGATGCCATTACCGCGCCCCTTTCCCGTTGTATAATATTATATTTGATATGTAGTGCAATTCCTATTTAAAAACCCAATTTTGGATTTATAGTCGTTTTACATTTTAATCAGTATGGTACAGCTAATAGTATATTACGATTAAATAATATTTTAGTGCGCTTCATGCAGCTGACAGCCTGACATGAAGTAGTCAACTAATTAATGGTATGCACAATGTGAGTTGATTTGTCCATGTATGACGACATGTCCTCATGATGTATGCCTTGCATTTTATGGTGTATTCCTATATAAAATGAGTATATTGGAATATTTTGTTTGGTATTTTATATCTTTCAAAACTCTTTCAAACCCCCCTCAAAATGCAGGAAATGCTATTTCAGAGACTTTAAAATTCAAAATTTTCCGGGGGAGCATGCCCCCGAACCCCATAGAAGTTGGTCGCGCATTGGCGCTCCTTGTAAGTATTGCCTGTTTTGCCCCCTTGTTAAATATCCTGAAAGAAACCCTGACGGCGCCCCTCTCCCTAATGGCACCGTCCCTAATACGAAGCCAGTCCGACTCTGCTGAGTGTAGCTTGGCATCTTTGCTCTTAATGTAAGTTATGTAACGTCAGTCGCGGCTATGCATGGAATATGGAACTAAGCTATGGTTGTAGACAGACCTGTACCAGGGGCGTAGGAAGCGGGGGGGCCGGGGAGGCCGCGGCCCCCCCAATATTTTATAAAGGGGGGCCGGAATAGCTTTCGGCCCCCCCAAAAAAATAATTGAATTTAAAAAAATTGCATTATAAGTGCGACTTCGATTGCGCTGATCGGCCAATTAATAATAATAATCCATTCTGACTCACGGATAGCATAGACTCACAAATTATAATGAAAGAATTATATAATGAAAGGGCCTAACGAAAGAGGTAGAGGAGACTCTGAAAATGCCATTTCCGACGATCTAGAGACTCCAAATTTTCAAAAATTTTCCGCTCGGCGCCAACCATGGTGGCGCCTCGTGGGAGTCGGCCCCCCTAACTTTATCAAGCTTCCTACGCCCCTGACCTGTACTGTACATTTACCTTCGTTAAGCCCCAAGATGACACTTTCAGGGCAAAGTATACGGTATTGGCGAACTCTATCCTCAAGACTTTCCTTGATGAGCTTGCAACAGCTGGACGACTCACTTCCAGACTTCAAGATGCATTGTCTGCGATAATCACGACGGTCTTCATAATACTCTTTTAATCTTTTCTCGCAAAAGCTTTCTTCTTCACCGTTAGCAAATGCCAGTCTTGTAGACCGCAAACAATACAACAGTGTAATTATAAAAAGCGATCTTATCAAAATGAGATTTCGTCTTCTGATCTTGCTGTCTTGGGCTGACATATCTTCAATGGATAGTCCGATCTTAAAGACGGCTACACGAAACTGTGAAGAAAAGTTTCATTTAAATGTTTAAAATGAACTATTGAAGATCAAAGTGCCGATCACATTTTATTAGGAATACCTTAAGGTGAAGTAATACGAGCACCAAATTGCTGCAACATTGTTGCGTTGCAAGTTGAATAGCATTGTTGCACGTATTACCACCCACCTTAAAAACATTGTCACGCAACAATGATTTTGTTGCAAGTTGGATCAGCAAGGGCTGTTCGGAAAACGCGGGGTGCGGGGTGCGGGGTGCGGGGTGCGGGGTGAATTTAATTTTTAATAATAAAATCGAATAAAGTATATCTTTTAGTTGTTGTTGTTTTAAAATTATTCCTATTGAAAAATATTCGTATAAAACCAGGCGGGACAGTATCACAAATATATAGCTATTTTAATAATAAGTCAATGTAAGTCCAAGATGGGGTTCGAATCACATCTAGTAGATCAGGCTAGAGTATATAGTCTACGAGCTGGTAAACACGTTAGTGGGTCAGGATAGCGTGTAAGCTATTTCGAACGAATTATTTCGTTGAACTGAAGACCTTACTATGTATTATTGTTGTTTTTTCAAGTCTGGCACTATCCAACACCAAACCACATCTAATATTATTATGTTACTTGGCTTACGTATACCGTCAAACTTGACCCACTCGCTGCCGTGTTTACCGCCTAGCTTATACGCTATCCTGACCCACCAACGTGTTTACCAGCTCGTATAGACTATAGTCTAGCCTGATCTACTAGATGTGATTCGAACTTTAACTTAAACTCGAATCCAAACTCGATGATTTGGAACCCATCTTGGACTTACATTAACTTATTAAAATAGCTATATATTTTTAATACTGTACCGCTTGGTTTTATACGAATACTAGTTTTCGATAGGCATAATTTTAAAACAACAACAACTAAAGGATATACTTTATTCGCTTTTATTATTAATTAAATTGACCCCGCACCCCGCATCCCGCACCCCGCGTTTTCCGAACAGCCATCAGCAAGTAAACCCGCGTTCAGTAGAAAAAGAAATATTTAATTTTCGAATTTTTACTGTTGAATCACTTCAAGTGCCTAGGCAGCAAAATTTCACCCCAGTTTTTAATGATTGCATTTGAAAGAACATTTAATTAAAATGACAAAGTAACCTCTTTCGTTAGAATTTCGTTTCCTTGCTTCATTCTTGAGATATTCAGGTTTGTTTGATATACAAATGTCATACTTATGACAGCCTCCTTCGCAGACGTCTTGTTTGGCTTTTCCCGCCCACCGGGAACAAAAGCCCACAAGACGTCTGCGAAGGAGGTTATACTTATAACGTCACACTGCTTAATGACTTTTTAGAAAACTATTCAGCGAATAAAATATTCAGTGAATAAAAGATCGGAAATATTCGCGAAATGCCGTCACCAAAGCAAATTCAGCGAGGGAAGATTCAAACGCACGCGACGGATGAACGTCACACGTCAGCGAACCGTTAACGAGTTAGCGTCATCACACAATGAACTGAGTCAATCACATACAGTTGCCTGAAGATCGTCTCCAACCTCGTCCCCAGGGCCATTTGTGGGGGCTGGGCCAAGATGGCGGCCAAAAACAAAATGGCGGGAACAAATGGCCCTGGCACAGGCTGCAAAAAAATGAGTCATATTTTGACTCATTTTTGACTCGGCCCAGGCTTCACGAAGTTTATCGCGCCTAGTCAGGCTCAAATTATTTTCTGAATATTTAGTTCAGCTTGACTGACCCAAACTGAAAACAATCAAAACATCATTTCCAAATACATTGTCGAATTATTAAAATAAATACACTTTTAATAAATATCTGTAAATGCTTATTATTTATCATTTGCTTCACCGTTGTACCAAATTCGCAAGAAACTGGATTGCCGTTGTCTGGCCAGGCCGCCTTGTTTCGTAAGTTTTCGGTGGATTCAATTCAGCGTTTTGAAAAACATTTAGGCTTCGTTTCGTCGAGAACTCTTGTTTGAAAAAAGCCTCCTTCTTAATGGCCAAACATGTAAATTCTACCCTGTGGTGTACTTTCCTTTCGCAGCCAAAATACTTTTTGACTTTGTTCACCAAGTCTTTCGTTCGCCCGATTCAGAAAACACACTGAATTGCCGTCCCATGGACTTCGTTGTATGGCAGCCAGGGCACAGAGACGACACGACCCATCATTACATATTCTTCCGACGTTTTCACGGGTGTTTCGAAAGCTTTCCTCACATTTTCATTCATTTCGAAGTTGTTTTTAACAGCCGGCTATTCTGAATATAACTTGAGCCCAAAAAACAAATGCCCGCGAGTTAGCCTGCCGCCCGCCTTGTTTCCACCAATCAGAATACCTAAAACATCCAAAGTTATCTCGACCAATCAAATGTGGTGATAGCTCAGCCTGTACCAGGGCCATTTGTTCTTGGCCGCCATCTTGTCCTAGCCCCCACAAATGGCCCTGGGGACGAGGTTGGATCGTCTCGGGACGTGAGGCGTGAAATAAAACTCAGAGTAGCAACGACTATATCTTAGGATTTAAACTGTTATTCCGATTTCCGCTCTACCAAACTCCTGGTATTGAGCACTCTTCAAACTTGTAGCAATCGAGGTACCAGGCGGGAATCGTAATCTTGTTATAAAAATTATTGCCCAGCAAATAATTCGTAACAAAGCCATAATAAAATCAAAAGTCGTAAGTAAGCATGATAAAAAAATTTTTAATAAAAAACTAACGTTTCTTCACTAACCAGCGACATCATCAGAGTGATAAATATTTACAAAAATGTTTCAGCTTTATACCTACGCAATTACAAAAATAGATGTGATAGGAGAATAATAGATGAGGGAGACCTCAGAAGTGAAGAGTCACCCGCGAAGGTGAGAAGTCAGAATAACATTAAAGGAAAGGATCTAATATTAACATTAAGTGATGGATTTATTTTTGATATGAGTAAACTTTCTCGGAGAAGGACATTAAATTCTGAATTACCAGATGATAAAATAGAAAAGTCATCAAACGAGATAGGATGACCAGTTTGACTCACGTGTGTGGAAATACTAGATAAGGTTGATTGAGAAACTTTGTTTCCGGTGTAAGGTGAAATGCCAATATGCTCAGAAGCCCTAATGTGTAAATTTCGGCATGTTTTGCCAATATATAAGGAGTTACATCCTTGGCACGTAAATTTGTAAACCACATGAGATCTTAATTGCATAGGAATCCGGTCCTTAAATCGAAAAAAGTTTGAGAGACGGCATACAGGTCGAAATATAATTCGAAGGTTAATGTGCGGATAGGCTGATGAAATTAATCTTCGAAGTTGTGTGCGGATTTGTAAGCCGTGATCACCAGTGAAAGGAAAAACAAACGAAATCTGTAACTTATAGGCGCCGTGAGAGGTTTGATCGGAGGTGAAAAAATCTTATTCAAAAAAGTGCGATTACATTGATCTAGAAACCGTTCAGGGTATCCATTTTTAAGTAAGAAAGTTTTAAATTTTGCAAGTTCTTCATGAAAAATAGTATATGACGAACATAAGTTGAAGTATCGAAATAAAAGAGTGTATATTATTATGTATTTTATATGTATTTTATTATGGCTTTGTTACGAATTATTTGCTGGGCAATAATTTTTATGACAAGATTACTCTTCAATCTACTACAAACGTAACACATTGGTAATATATATATATATATATATATATATATATATATATATATATATATACATAATATATTGTGAATAGTAAGCCAACTTTAACGAAAGAAAAAGGCATTAAGAGAAACCCTTATTTTCTATCACAAAGTGCTATATAGAGAGTATATGTAAATATGTAAAAAAATACCTATGATATAGCTTTCTTAAATTTGAATCTCAACACAAGGTACATAATTTTTATGTAGTTGTTTAACTATACAGCTATTTCAATAAACGTTGTCGGTAAGATGCGTCAAGCCTACGCGACCAGACCGAAAGGGAGTATGGGTAGAAATGGAAATTCAATAGTTGGTCGGCCGGCAATGGCGAGTGAAATGTCAAGACTAGAAATTGGTCTCCCTAGTTTCTCTGAGGTTACTCTTCCCCACGCTAAATATTTCGACATATAGCGTTGTGTCTCGTTGTATAGCGTTGTATAACGAGCAGATACTCTCAAATAAATAGCAACTTCTTCAATTGTGATGCCGAGGTTATCAACCATCCAAACCGCTCGCCACCGACGTCTTCACTGTAAGGTCGAGGCATGGCCACAGTGCTTTTATTGTTTCGGTGATTTCTACCCATAGTCCCTTTCGGTCTGGTCGCGTAGGCTTGACGCCTCTTACTGTTTATTGAAATAGCTGTATACCATATCAGTACTTTTAGCTATTCGGTATATAGTATGAACGGAAACTAAATATACAAAATGACAAGGGCTCTTTATTATGGTGAAACTGAATGTTGTAATAGTCCTTGTCTTGTGCGTATCTGACAGCCAGCAATCTTCAATTTCAACCCAACGGGCAGCTGGCCACACGAGTAAAATGCATTAATAAAACCTCTCCAAAAATTGTTATGGTTTACCCAACTTTTCTAAGAGTTAAGATAAATATGGAGTATAATAATATTTTTCTGATATAATAATATTTTTCTGATATAGTAGTATAAATTATTTCCCAAAATTTTTGCATATTGTATTGTCCCTCATGCACAAATAATGTTTTGTACAAATCGCCGATCACTGTCACTATAAATCATTACAAGAACACATGCTTTCCACATTGTTTGTACGGATCGAAAATATCTGTCAGTTAATCTTTTGTTTTGTTTTTAGCGATGCAGATAATGAAAATGTTTTAATAGAGGTTATTGGGGCGATTTGTGCAAAAAATCATCAATCATCCAAAAAATTCCATCTTTTTTTAACCATCTGTTGTTATTGCTTCACTCCACAGCTGCCTCTGGATATTTCATTGTTAGAAAACTGTAATTATCAAAAGCTTACCTAGCCAAAGTTGAAAACTGAAATTACCGCTCTATTGTGAAATGTTGCGAAAGTCAAAATTCCCGCTGTTTTGAAGAAGGTGCGTGGCGTAAGTTTGAAGTTTAATTTCTCGGAGCTGAAAAAAGGTTGAAAACTTTTTAACTTTGCTTTTCAAACAAACTTTTTGCAAAAGCGAACCAATCTAAATCTCTTATTTGTTAACTTTGCTGCGCATATTATAAACATAAATGCAGACATGACAATAGGCTGGATAATCGAACGAGTAAAGCCTTGTTCTCACTTTTCGTAAGAATCGGGGATTTTTCCTGTCCCAGATCGTCTGGGATTGTTACGACAAACAGTCGCCGATCTGCATGATCGGAGGCATCGCAAGAATCCAAATCATTTCTATTTGGAAAATGCATCCCACGGTCGACGACGATCAGATATAGCCTGGCGTTAACCAGAGTAAAATTAATACACAAAACTTGAGTCGGACGCCGGCCAGAAATGAGAAGACAAGTGATGTTTTTTGTTGTGATATTTTTGAGTGGTAGTTGCCATTTAAGGTGTTAAGGTGTTGCATTTCTTAATTTGATATTGTGTTTGTTTCGTCTACTTCAACTCCTTTTTCTTGTAAAGACAAAATTCAGTTGTTGCACGGGTCTTACTCTAGTATATGCGAACATATGGTCCTCTTAAATATATCAACGACCGCACTTTCTACATCACACCGTCAACAGTTAACAATTATCAAGACATGATATTTACCTTTGGTCAATATTTGAAATCCCAGTCAAAATCAGTTATGACAGTATCGTTTTCCAAGTAATTGAAAGCAACAATTCTCTCTTTTTTGGTATAGCTTTTGCCGTCAGGGTTAATAGTAAACTAATTTATATTGTGTCATCGTAAGACACTATATACTCTAAAGTAACCACCCATCCGAAATTAATCACTTCACGAATTAAAGTATCGGCCTTTTTTGAAAATTCAAAATGGACGCCTAAGTATATAAAGCTGCCTTTGTGAAAGTAATCGATCCTTATATATATCACCCAAATGTCCTATCGGGTTTTTCTATTTCTATGCTTTCTTGTGGCGCTTATAATGGTTGATGTAAATTTACATCTCAGCTCGATTTAACAAATCTACAAGTCTTTGTCGTGATCTATTACCTCTTGGGGTAAACCATAGTTGATAGAGGGAGATGGTTAGAAAACTTCATAAAATCCATTGTCCTAGGTGTTTGTGTACCTTGTGCACGGTCACGGTTGAAAATTCTATTGTTTGACAATTATTTTACCTTTGCGAACTATAAGATAGCAGTGTAAAAGAGATTGGGCATTATACGTGCATGTTTGTTTTGGCTTCTGGTTCGAGGGTATTCCAGTACTTATTACGTAATAATGACATATTTCGAGCCGTGCTTCCAATAAAAGACGTTAAACGTTTGTGTTCAGTCGTTTGTCCATATCAAATGAGCTTTAAAAAACTTTGTGCACATTCAAACCCCGTTCAACCTCCAAGTGGGTTCTTTGTTCAAATCATTTTGAATATATTTTGCATGCTGGTCCCTCGATGCACAAATGTTTTTCATAAATCGCCGACCACTGTCACTATAAATCACTGAGAAACCCATGCTTCCCAAAGTGTTTGTAAAGATCGAAAATATCTGTCAGTTAATCTTTTGTTTTGTATTTAGCGATGCAGATAATAAAAATGTTTTAATAAGAAAGGGCATTGGGGCGAATGTGCAAAATATCATTTCAGTTTTGACAAAAAAAATTCCATCTTCTTTTAACCATCTGTTGTTATTGCTTCACCCCACAGCTGCTTGGAAGGCTCATTGTTAGAAAACTATAATTATCAAAAACTTACCCAGCCAAAGTTGAAAACTGATATTACTTGAAGACCGCCTAAAGAGATATACAGTGAACTCTCTTTAAAACGGACACTCGGTACCAAATTTGGTGTCCGCTATTAGAGGGGCGTCCGTTTTAGAAAGAGTTTTATAATTATAGGAAATAATATACCGCCGCCTTGTATACCGTAATTATTCGAATAAACGCCTCCCTCGAATAAACGCCGCCCTCGAATAAACGCCGCAGGGACAAGCAAAAATATTATTAAACGCCGCCCTCGAATAAACGCCGCACCTGAAGCGCCAAAAATTTAATAAACGCCGCGGCGTTTATTCGAATAATTACGGTATACGAGCGGCCAAGACTAGCTGTCCGCTTTATATAGGTGTCCGCCTTAGAAGGGTGCCCGCTTAGAGAACGTTCTCTGTAGACTTTTGCCAATGGAAGTATAAACTATAAATATAAGGCTATTTTTCGATTGTGACATCAGATATAACGATATAACGTTAAGTTATGTTTTAATGATTTAATGAGAGCTTCAGCCACTACATTAGAAATTAGCAGAGCTTGGGAGTTCGCCACAAGTAACCCCAATTACGACGATCCCATTATCGAAACTTAATCACAAACACAAAATTAATCTAATTAAACTGCCAATTACATGATTGAATAAAACATTTATGTGCTGGTTACTGTACAGCAGTTTGGAGAAGCTAAGTGTCAAGAGGCCTAGCCTTTCTGTATTTGATGCAAACGGATTTCCAAGTACGAGGATCATCACAATTATAAACATTTAGCAAAGCATTTTTATAGTAAATTTTAAGACCTGATTTGAAAGCGCTCACTCACTCACTCACTCACTCACTCACTCACTCACTCACTCACTCACTCACTCACTCACTCACTCACTCACTCACTCACTCACTCACTCACTCACTCACTCACTCACTCACTCACCCACCCGTAATATCTGTTTACATGATCATTACATATTTATATCGTTTAGTCTGCAACTCAAGTAGTAGTATTAGATACATTCATGCATGCATGCAAATGTCAGCAGACACATGTACGCGTTGCGTACCTATTTTTATATGAATGGCAAATAGTGGAAGAAGATTTAGAGTTCTTGGACTATACGCCATTACGTATTGTTTTGAAGGTATAAATGTTGCTATAATAGATCATTGTAAGTAATATTTTTAGTGTCAAATGTCAGCCTTTGAGTAGTCGAGTAGAGCTTTCCTTTGCCATTGAAATTAAGTGAAGCAAATATAAAATAAAATAAAAATTCAACCATTATAGTTTATTCGGATTAAGTGTAGTATATATTTAGTAATAAATTATGTGCAATACCTGTTTGCCTATAAATATTTTGTCTTGTTTATTAGTTTAGGGGAGAAACCAAACAACAAGAGAACATTGCCATTGAATAGCGATCAAAAGCAAACCGCAAGCATGCATATCATTGACAGACAATAGAGATTACGATGAGAAACAAACCATGTCTTGAACATTTCCGCAGTGCTGATAAACAACACATTAAAATGCATTCGAAGTGGCTTACAAATCATAATAAAATGTCGCACAAATTAATAGGCGAATAGTTCTGACCCATTGCTCTTATCAGACCTGGGCTATTCTAATTTATAGTGAAATCACTGAAATCACTCTTTGTTCCTTCTTCTACCACATTGGTTTTATTGTGCAACACTCGCAGTTCCTAATTCGTGTATTCAAGTTAATAAGCTGATATTTTTCTGGTTCTCGGTATTCTGGTTCTCGGTCTTAAATTCCAATGAATAAATTTATTTTTCTCGCTACTTCTCGGTAATTTCAATGAACTAATGAGTATTTCTATTTTCTATTTCTTTCTTGTTTATGGTTTTCGAAGTGGCTTACAGATCATAATAAAATGTCGCATAAAATAGGCGAATACAACATAGTTCTGACCATTACTCTTATCAGACCTGGGCTATTCTAATTTATAATGAAATCACTGAAATCACTCTTTGTTCCTTCTTCTACCACATTGGTTTTATTGTGCAACACTCGCAGTTCCTAATTCGTGTATTCAAGTTAATAAGCTGATATTTTTCTGGTTCTCGGTATTCTGGTTCTCGGTATTAAATTCCAATAAATTAATTTATTTTTCTCGCTACTTCTCGGTAATTTCAGTGAACTAATAATTATTTCTATTTCTTTCTTGTTTATGGTTTTCGTGTTAATAATTTTATTACGTTGGTTTTCCGTTCGTTGCAAAACCTGCATGGAAGCCATTTAAAGACTTGCAAAGTCAAAAAAGGCGCGGGGGGAGAAGTAAAACATCGGTATAAGGCTATAGTATAAAGAACTGGGTTTATTAGAAGTAATATTGGGCATTTCACTCGATTACATAGCATGTTCTAGGGATTTTTGGTGAAGGAAAATTCGAGTGTAGAATATTTACAGTTTAAGACCAAACCGGGACCAGTTGTGAAAAATGCAACTACACAGGCCTTCCGGCAGGAATTGAACCCACGACCTTGCGATTCTAGTGCAATGCTCTGATCACTGAACCACGGAGGCCGTTGCCAAGAGCTTGATCGCGAGTTCTGTATACATTAAGGTGGTAATGCCAGGAGAGAATTGGGTATATTAGAAGTAATATTGGGCATTTCACTCGATTACATGGCATAGACAGTGGCGGCGCCACGGGGAGGACTGGGGGGGACACGTCCCTTCTACAGCTTCTACAGCAGGGCAAAAAAATGCATTTTATCGTATTAATAACACCGTATTAATAGCAAGCGTTTTTCAATCCCGTTGCGTTTAATATACGGCCAAGTTATTACGCCGATCTGTTTACACGGACATTTTAAGCCCACTTAAAGTCAGATGTGACTCAGATCCCGCTTAAATTTTGGCCGTGTAATTGTAAACCGGTCGAAACATGGAATAAAAATGTTAACCCTTTTTGGAGTGCATGTCCATTGTTTTCTATTTTATCTGAATTTACTCAGAGCCTACTCACGTTTCAAACGGGAAGTGTCGTTTCAGATTCCAATCTAGTCTCGCCGTTTAATAAAAACTTAAACGTTGAGGCAAGCCAGGGGTAAGAAATTTACGGAAATTTTTCTCAGAACTTGCAAGAACTCGTGTGCAGAAGTGGAAGGGGAAAATTTCCTGGAATTTTAACTTCCTGTTTGTGGACCTAAATTATAAAAGGCTTGCTAGACCCGATCGAACATTCACAATTTCTACGAGCTAACGCTCATAGCTTCGCCGTTCAAGAACTCGTTAAACGTGGAAGCAGCCAGAGGTAAGTAAATTGCGAAAATGTGCTCATGATGCGCATTACAAATAGGTCAGTGCTCGAAATTACTCGTTTAATAGTCCTCGTCACAAATTGTCCTTGTTCACCTTCCACGCTATATATTTTACATCATTATTATTAGTATTTCCATTCCAGAGAAAGAACAGGCGCCTCGCAATATCTGACGGTCACAGTTCGTTTTGAACGCGCACTCATAAATGTTACATAAAAGTTGAGTTGATAAGTGCGTAGCATCGTTGGTTTTGGTTTATGAGTTATGGTGTATCTCTCTCTGATGGAGTTCGAAACCGAAGCAGTGCTCCTCACAAACCGTCTCAATACCGCGATACATTTGTATTCGTTTGCCGCGTTACTTATGCTTTGTTAGTTTGTATCTGTTTCATCGAGCAACGTTGTACTATTCGATTGCGGTAGGCCTTCTCAGAAACACGTAGGTTTTGTAAACGAGTTTGGAAACTACTCTGTCCTCATCAGTATGTATTTTGTTGGATATAATCCAACCATAATTTATCAACGGTTTATATAATTGATTATAAATAAAACAAGACGCCTGCTTTAATATTGCTTAATAGGCGTTCACTCGGGCTACTGGCTTAATGGTTTCTTAAACCTTTGCCGAGAGATCAGTGTTGTGGGCGGAACAGTAAACAATAATCCTTTGGTCTTATGAAGTACAGAAAACGTTTTTCGACTCAGAATGGCGAGATAAGCGTTTTTCAACATCTTGAACGTGGCAAAACTGCCAAAATAGAAAAATAGGGGGAATCATTCACCTCCAGGCAACGTAAACACGCCCCTTCTTTTTCTCAACTACATCCACGTTTGTAGTTCAAGAGTTTCATTTGTCAAACGTACACAAACAGATATATAGAAATGGCGAGGTGTTACGAACACACCTGTGATCAAATTATATACATCGGTTTGAAGAACGTTAGGGCATTAAATCATTCAGAAAATGCAGTTGGACCGATCAGGTTTGGCAAGTAAAATTTAAGACGTTGATGCTTTGTGCTCCAATTTGCATGTTCTTTTTTTGTGACCAGCTTTATGTCGGTCGATTTTAAAAGTGACTTGTTTGATAGTTGGCAGTTGATCAGTTACGTGCTTGACACAGCTTAGTATCGAACTATGGACAACTTTGCCTTCTAAGTAGCCTCTGCGAAGCAGTTGTTCAAAGTTCAATCGCAGGAAGTGATTGTGGCCTGACTGACCGGAAGTAAAATGTGCAAAAAGAAAAACACACCTATAGGTAGCCGGAGTAATAAATAAATATAAAACACGAGAGCTGACGAGGGCCGCCACGCAGGTTAAAACCTCATAGAAATGATCAGCTTTCCCGCGTAATATTAATAACAGAAGCTTCGTCCGCCATACCTGTTAAAAAAGATAAGATTTCCAGGAATTGCGGTCGATCTAGAACCAGTATACGTGGCGTCACTGATCATCTCCATTGAACTTTTCACTAATGCGATATCACACAGGATTTGTCCCTTCAGATTCTAATTGAAACGCTTGCTCTCACTTCCGCTTTCATTATAAAATTGCCGTTTAAGTGCAGCATAAGGAAATAAATTTACATACATTTTCGAGCTTGGAAATATAATTCATGAGAATTTTTTCTTATGTTTGTTTGCATGATTCACTCCGCTTTTCAGCTTCTATCCCCCAATGTTATGGGTACCACTTATGATCAACCCTGCCCCCCCCCCCCCCCCCCCCCTCCTGCTACAGAATTTGGCCATAAGCCTCCCTCTCACAACATTTTACAAATTACAATTTACAATTTAGCACAGTACCAAATCAAATGGAGGTGTTCAAATTAGAAAAAAAAAAGAAATTCCATGTTCGAATTTCATTAACTTTGGAGTTTTGCTTTTTGATGGTGATTCGTTTGTGTAACATTTTGCGATAGTTGGTCGTGAATTCAGTTTTTTTTTAAATAATGAGGAAAACAATTTAGTACCACAGCTAATTAATTTTATAATTTATTTGTACCAGTTGTAGCAAAGCTCTAGTTGACGGTATATCAGTACAATATGGCAAGTCCAGAGTACACACCTTCTCATGGAGTTCTTCCAAATCCAGGGGATGATCAGGTAAAATACAAAAAGCGATTACTGTCAGAATATTTTTAAAATTTAATATTTCCCGGGCATCATCAATTGAGCTGAATTAGTTGAAAGACCAATGACTGAAAAATGACTTTGTTGCAATTTCTCATATTAGATTAAGAGTTGCAAAATGATGTTCTACCACACCTTTGCCTTGTGTCTTAATTATAGGTTTTAATCTTATACTAATAACGCCAGTTCACTGCTGAACTCATCAGATGGCCTTTACCGTTGTAGATTTACACTATTTTCTTTTCTTTCTTTCTTTCCTTCCTTTCTTCTGCCTTCTGCATGTCCAACTCGACTAGCTAGGATGCTGACTACGGTCTAGTGAAATTCTTCTGTCTTTACATAAAGTTTGTTATTTGTTTTTGGTTTTGATTCTAAAGGCATTTATTAAGGAGGATGTCAACATTCTCATACTGGGAGAGACCGGAGTAGGAAAGTCCACATGGATCAATGGCATCGCCAACTATGCCGAGCATGACTCCCTCCAAGAAGCAATGGATTACCCCGAATTCACTGTCTTGATTCCATCCAGGTAAAAATGATTTGTAGGAAAGTCAATTTGTAACTGTATGTGCCGCTCGCTAGCTTGCAACCCTCTGACCATAGGCGTACGGGCACAAATTTATAGCGGGGGCGGAGAACATTTTGCCCGACTGAAATGGAAATTGCCTGACTTTTGATATAAAAAACCACTAAGTGCCTGTTGTTCAATATATTTTTTCTCCTACAATACACAGATATTAAAATAATTGTTTTGATTACTCTTCTTTATTTTCATCTTATTTTTTTATTTTTTCCCCTATATTTTTACCCGACTTAGCTTGAAAATTTGCCGACTTAGCAACATTTCCATTCGTCTGGGGGCAGCTGTCCCCCTTGCCCCCCCCCCCCCCCCCATTAGTGCTTCCATTGTGTGGGAGTCAGGTTATCGTAATTTTCCATACTACAAACGTTTCTGTCATGTGATTAGGGTTAGGGTTTTTGGTTTCATTGTGTAGGGGTCAGGTTATCGTAATTTCCATACCACAAATGTCCCTGTCTTGTGATTTGGGTTAGAGTTTTTTGTTCCATTGTGTTGGGGGTCAGGTTATCGTAATTTTTTATACCACAAACGTACCCGTTTGGTGATTAAGGTTATAGGAATTGGGGTTAGGAATTGGGGTTAGGATTATGGGTTATGATTAAGGATTAGGAGTTAGGGGAAGCAAGAATAACAGTTTTGTGTGGTGGGATATTCTATAGTTATTCCTGGAGTTGGTCCCTTCCCATATGGAAGCTGTATATATGTATTGAGGTAACCAAACCCAAAGCAAAACCTATTCTATTTATATACTTCTATTTATCAGCCTCCAAATTCAAAAAGTGAATTCATGGATGAATTAGAAAATGATTTGCATAAATTAGATCACGACGAAAAAGAGCTAGTTGTCTCTGGGGATTTAAACTGTGACCTTTCTCTAATTGGAACCAACAAGAGTTACTAATAATCACAAGTCTTTACAACAAGATATAATTGCCACAAATCGACCTGATAAGATCGAAAAGTGTGGAGTAATTCATGTTGGAGTAAGTGATCATAGCCTTGTCTACAGTACGCATGTCTAAAAGTTTCTGTTCCTAGGGACAAACCTGAACTAATCGAAAGCAGAAACTTTAAAAATTATAATATCAAGGATTTTAAAGATCACTTATATTATGAGTTAAACAAAACAACCTGGGACTCAAATGACCCAAATCATCTTTGGGATCAATTCAAGAAAGCATTCAATTCAACCTCAGATATTTATGCCCCTATTAAAATTAGTAAAGCTAGGGGTATCAGTATGCCCCATGACTAACTACAAAAATTAGACATGAGATGAACCACAGAGATTATTTGAAGAAAAAAGCAGTGAAAATTAAATCAGGATAATTTGAAAAAGCATACAAAGTACAACGTAATCACGTTAATAAACTAATTAAGAATGTTAAAGCTGAGTACTGTAAAATCAGCATCGATCTGAACAAAAATAATCCCAAAGAGATGTGGAAAAATATAAACCAGGTACTCAGTGGTAAAGGTCGCTGTTAAAAGACCACAAGTATTAATAAAATAAAATCACAGAATGATGACATTTTAAGTGATGAAACTGATATTGCCAACCGATTTAATGAATATTTTACTGAAATTGGTCCAAAATTGGCAAGTCAACTTGAAAGTACCTCTGGAAATTTTACTGATTACAAGGCTTCATGCAGGGACAGATAAAATCCCTGGCAGACTTTTAAAAGATGCAGCCACAGTTGTGGCCCATTATTTAAAGATTTTTTAATGTTTCATTGTCGGAAGGAATTTTCCCGAACGACTGGAAAATTGCCAGACTGTGCATGTCCCCAATTTATAAATCTGGAAAGAAAGATGAATGCGACAACTATCGTCCAATATCTACAATTTCTAAAATTTTCGAAAAACTTGTATATGAAGAAGTTAATAAATACATTCTTAAAAATGATATTCTTACTTCATATCAGTCAGGATTCAGAAGTGGCCATTCTACTTGTTCATCATTACTAAAAACTACTAATACCTGGTTTGTAAACATGGACAAAGGCCATATAAATGGTGTAATTTGTCTTGATCTTTTGACATTGTAAACCACCATATATTCTCATCGTAGGCGCTTCGTTCTCGAATAGTGCAAGAATTACGACAGGTGTATCACAGGGATCAAATCTTGGCCCCCACTATTTCTTTTATACATTAATGATCTGCCGAATTGCTTAAGCTATTCTGTACCTGCTCTTTTTGCTGATGACACCAACCTAACGGTTGACGGAGCATCGGCGAATGAAATTGAATTAAAATTAGAGCAGGATTTAAGTAATGTTCATCAATGGCTGTTAGTTAATAAATTAACACTAAATGTCAAAAAAACAGAGTATATGTTAGTCGGATCTAGACAAAAACTTTCCCAAGTAATTAATGAACCTCATATATGGCATGTAGGCTCTGAAAAAATTAAGCGTGTCCAGTCCACTATAAGTCTAGGAGTTATTGTGGATGAATGTATCACCTGGGATAACCATATATTGAGCAAGTATTGAGTAAAGCCTCAAAAGGGATTGGCCTGCTCCAAAGATCTAAAGATATAGTCAATACAAACTCCCTACAAACAATATATAAAGCTCTTGTTCTCCCATTTTAGTGTGGGGCAATTGCTCAAAAAAACTACAAAATAAATCAGAAAAACTTCAAAATAAAGCAGGTCGAATTATCTCAGGTGGTAGTTATGACACGCCATCAAATAGTGTTAGAGAAAAACTTGGTTGGGAAACGTTAAAATCCAGACGAGAAGAACAGATGCTCTTTTTAATGAAAAATGTATTGCAAGGGAAAACCAACAATTACCTTTCTGATTTGTTTGCGATTTCCAACAGAGATTGTTACAACTTAAGGAGCAACAATCGTAATACAAATGCATTAAAAAATCTTTCAGTTACAGAGGTGCTAGAATCTGGAACGATATTTCTAAAACTATATAGTAAACTTGAAATACTTGGATAATTCATTTTTCTCTTTTTAATAATTCTCGTAGTAATTCTTTGTTATTAGTTAGTTCTTATATTGTAACTTTTATTAGTATTTTAGCAATTCATTATATACTTTAGTTTTTAATACTGTACTTTTAACTTATATGTAATATACACGGCCCTCTGAAAATCAACTTTTATATACATTTTTAACTTTTTCTGTCCATTTAGATATTACTTTATAGCTGTAGTCTTCCTTTTTCTTCGTGTGATCATCAAGTTAGGTATTGCTGATCATTGCTGCCTCCCCTCAGGGAGGCAGCACACTATTCTTGACGTCGCCTCGTGCCCAGGCCTTTGTCCGAGCTATGTAAAGCCGACCAGATCTCGATTTGTTAAATTTTGCGTTTGTTTGTTTGTTTGTTTCTTTGTTTGTTTGTCGGCATTACGTCATCATATATGAGCTGATGTACCTCAGTGCGCATGTTCCGCTACCACGCTGGTTCAGCTTGTCGAAGTTCTTCCTCCACAGAAAATTCACGGTAAGAACAATACATCATGTCTTTACTTTCTCGTGGAAGTATTCATCAAGGCCATGAAGGTTTCAGTGGCCAGTCTCGAGGAAAGCAGTGCTCTTTCATGAGTTTATCAGCGCTGTTAAAAGCACAAACTATTCCAGTTATCGAGTGGAACTCGACAACCATCGACAATGTCTTAGTACAAGGAGACAACATGTACTTGAATGCTTTTAACAATGATCTTGTTCCTCTTGAGGGATTTCTGTCGCTGAACAACTTACCAACTGTTGTTTGTTGCCGTTGGTTAGAAGACAAGTCAAAGAACTCGTCCGTTGAGACATGTCGATCAGTGATCGACACAAATATATCGCCCGTTGAGGCAAAAAAATATACTATTGATCTGCCCATTGTGGCGGAGCCCGTTGAGGCACAAACTAATATTGATCTGCCCATTGTGGTGGAGCCCGTTGAGGCACAAATTAATATTGATCTACCCATGGTGGTGGAGCCCGTTGAGGCACAAAATGATATTTATCTGCCCATGGTGGTGGAGCCCATTGAGGCACAAAATAAAAACCAAATATCTACAGTAGTTTCTACAATGGTTCGTGCACAAAGCACTATGGTCGATACACTGTATATGTAATGAAATGTACATGGAACTGTCTTCAAGAAATTCTTTACTATTACAGTACTTTGTGAAAATTCAATGGAAAATTGCCCACTTTGTGAAAATTCAGCGAACAGTAGAAATTATTTCTGTGCCATGGATAACCATCATATTTGGTATGGAGTAAATACAATATTACAAGTTCTTTGGGAAAATCAAATACTGTGCTTGCAGTGGTGTATTCTTTCATGACAATAACAGTATGGAGTTGTGGGTATGTCCAAAGATCTCCTTGAAAGTATTGCATTCTCAACAACTCCAATAAAAGTTAGACAATATAAACAATGGAGCAACTATACTGTATATAACATATTACATACCATTTCTGCTGTTTATTTAGTCAGTGCCTACTTGCTTGGTACTTGCTTTGTTATAATAAACATATCAGAATTAACACTCAGAATTCCACTGACAGCTTTGCCACATCAAGAAGCATGATTTATAGTGGCAGTCATTTATCATACATTAGTTTACTAAACATCAACTACATAGTCGTAATGTATGTAGTTTAAGCCTTGCCAAATATATTCAGATAAGTGATAGTACCAAATATATTCAGATAAGTGATAGTTATTTGTAATTTAAGTCTGTAGTATTTGAATGTAATTAAAAGAATTGAAAAAAATGTGTACATGCTACAGTATGTCTGTTACAAGGTATATAATCATCCCCAGGATTTATTTTGGAAATTTTATCAAAAATTAGGCTACCCATGTCCCATGCCTTCTGAGGCAGCACTTCACTTGCGATAGTAATTCCTAGTATTAAGTTAATATGGCGGCCATTAGAACTTGCTAAGATTAATTGCGCGAGGGAAACTGAAATTTGGCGACGCGGTCACACGGGAAAATAAGGAACTGAAAATAGTCTATATATGTAATAACTTAAAATTTTATTCTGTTAGGTTTGTTTTCACGAATGAAAAAGGAGAGGGGATCGACATTGAATTTGGAACTGATGCAAACGAGGTTCTCACCGGTGGTCAGTCTGCTACCCAGTTCCCTCAGGAGTACATGATTGAGACAAACACTACAAGGTTCCACCTTATTGACACCCCAGGCATTGGGGACTGTAGGGGTATTGACAAGGACAAGGAGAATTTCGAAAACATCTTGGCCTTTCTTACCTGTTACGACAAGATTAATGCTGTGGTTGTGCTTCTCAAGCCAAACAACGCAAGGATGACTGTGGCCTTCAAGTTCTGTGTGTTAGAGTTATTAACCCACCTCCACAAGTCCCTGGTGTCCAACATCATCTTTGCCTTCACTAACTCCCGAGGAACTTTCTACAGGCCAGGAGACAGCCTCCCAGTTCTTAAACAGCTTTTGCAGAAGTATAATATTGAAATCGATCTATCTCCGTCAAACTATTTTTGCTTTGACAACGAAGCTTTCAGGTATTCAGTATTTGCAGACAAATTGTTAAGATGTATCGTTTATCATGAATTGATAGAGATTTGTATGAACGCATATAATCATCTCTTAACCTGTTGGAAAACTTGTAATTCACACTGATTTCACGAGAACTGTGGCTACCCTTGATCTCTTAGGTTTAGGATCATCATGTGCATTATACTTAACAAATAAAACAAAGCTCCGTGCATATGTACTCTTATACAGGCACGTTTGACGTCATTTGAACACGAAAGAAGTTGAGTAGTCGTGTTCAAATGGCGTCAAACGTACCTTTATAAGAGTACATATGCGCTGGAGAGGTATGTTTTATTTATTTTATAAAATAAGAAGAGGAAAAATCAAATTAAAGTGAGGTAGTTTAGGAATTTGGCGGGCTTTTCCTGCCAGCTGACGCCATTCTACGCCATTTTACGTCATTCATGATCTCTGTTCCGTTATAAATGCACGGAGCCCAGCCAATCAGAGCGTGCGTAGAGGACACTTTATCTTATAATTAACAAATAAAACATAAAGCTCCGTGCATATGTACTCTTATAAAGGCACGTTTGACGCCTTTACACTTCTTTCGTGTTCAAATCACGTCAAATGTACCTTTATAAGAGTACATATGCACAGGAGCGATATGTTTTATTTGTTTTATAAAATAAGAAGAGGAAAAATCAAACTAAAAGTGAGGTAGTTTAGGAATTTGGCGGGCTTTTCCGGCCAGCTGACGCCATTCTACGCCATCCTACGTCATTCATGATCTATGTTCTCTTATAAATGCACGGAGCCCAGCCAATCAGAGCGTGCGTAGAGGACACCTTATTTTATAAAGCTAGTTAAATTATGATGATCGAGCGACTAAGTGGTGTAGTGCTAGGATTAGGATAAGCGAAAGTGTCAAGCCAGTAGATTATTTCACACTTTTGTGTTCTTTAGAGTGAAAGTGAGACTGGAGAAAACTTTGTTTTGATACAGACTATCTGCTTTTCATATGTAAATCTTGTTCAACAAAAACTAGTCAGCATAAGAAGAACACTGACGGTTTATATATGAAAAACATGCAGGAAGGTTTGTATCAAAGCAATGTCAATTTCAACCTCACTCTCACGCAAAGGCCAGTTCACTAAGCACACAACTGTAAATTGGGCTATTGTGAAATAGATTTTTTCATCATCTCATTTACAGGTTTCTTGCCTGCAACAAGAGTGGAATTCAGTTCACCTCTGAAGATATTGACCTCTACTCAAAGAGCTGGGTCAAGTCGTGCGACACAACTTGCCAACTTTTCGACCTCGTTAAGAGTAAGAAGCCCCATGAGACTAAGAAGACCGTGAGTCTGAACGAGGCGAGGAACTGCATAATCGCCATGAGCAAACCAATGGGTCAAGCTGTTCAACTGATTGAGATGAACTTGAAGAAGATCAAAGATGTTAAAGACCAGTGCAAGGTTTTTGACGCTGACATCAGGTCCTTCCAGGCCGAGCTCAAGTTCAATGCGTATGAATTGGAGCTAAGCCATCTCGACTATCCCATGACTGTTTGTGCAGACGAAAAATGCAAGAAGTATGTAAATATCGGAAAGTCAAGACAAAGGAATACAATTTATGAACAGATCTGCCACGATCACTGCGGAATTTCAGGAGTTCCAATTGAGACTACCAACAACGAGCAGCTTCGTGGCTGTGCCGCCATGTCTGATGGGATTTGCCAGAAATGTGGGCACAACTACAGATTTCACATGCATATGACCTACACTGTTACTCTCGTAGAGAAGGAATTCCTGTCAGACGATGCACAGAGTAAGATCAAGGAGAAGTCCGACTTAAAGTCTCAGAAGAAATTGTTCATGGTGGAGATGGAGAGAAGCATCAAGGAGCTTGAAGACGAAAAGAAATTCATTTTTGATTGCGCTAGCTTCTTCGGTGTCTTTCTCAAGGAAAATGCCATGATCGCATACAACGACTCCTTCAGCGAGTACCTTGACATGCTGATCAAAGAGGAGCAGGCTAAGGAGAAGGATATCAGAGACGACGAGAAGATCGAACAGATGAGGAAAGACAAGCAGACATATGAGGCAAAGAAAGATGTCATCGTGGGTAACATCGCGTCAGGCTCTAAAGGCAAAGACGAAATCATTCCCATAGAAAGGATCTATGAAATGAGAGAGAAGCTTTGCTCTCTGAAGCACAATGGGAAGACTCTGAAAGACGCTCTAGGTATAGTATATTTACAAAGTAGACATTAGTTTCAGCAGCAAGTATATATTACATATCCTTGTAAGTCCAAGAAAATGTTCTTCCCACGGTTTATTTTTCATTACATATAGAATTTTGCCTTTTACTTCAATTTCTCCCCAGATAGCCACAGATTTTTGTGCCTTGATTCTCAGAATGCTGAATTCAAGCTATACATTTGATATTGTTTCTAAAAGAGCCGTGAAAAATCCACAGACATTAGTGTGGGAAAGATATGAAACGTCAGCTATTTTCACCGACAACCCTTTAATCTCTTTTCAGCGTAATAAAAATATTCGTGATGGTTTAGTGCGTAGTGCCCTTAGAAAAAATCTGTTGGCACCAGCGGGTACTTTTTCTTGCTCCCGTACCCGTTGTTACACGTGTTCCTTTCTTAACTCCGCTACATGTATTTTGGGACCTAAATCTAATTTTGTTATTCAGCATAATTTTACTTGCATCTCTTCCAACATCATTTACTGTATTTCTTGCAATAAATGTTGCATGCTTTACATCGGTGAAACTGGCAGACGTTTATCTGACAGGTTTGCTGAACATCTTCGTTCTGTGAGGAACAATGATGTTGAAAAGCCTGTTGCCCGACATTTTAATAGTGCCAACCATTGTATTTCGGACATGCAAGTTTGTGCCATCTCACCCATTTCCGGCGGTAATGTCAGCCGCAAAAGACTAGAAAAGCGTCTCATTTTCAAAATTGGTACCATTCATCCTCACGGACTCAACGAACGTTTTTCTTTTATTTAATACCTCTGAAGACATTGTTTCTGTTTAGCAAGGACGGACACAAACGGTGTTTTCACTTTATATATTTATTTATTTATTTTTACTCTCAGCTCATTCTTTTTACACCCCCTCCTTCTTGCTCATCGACGGTATGAATAGCAAATGTCTTTCGCATCTCATTATCAATTTGTTACTGTTATTTTGATTTGATTGGCTAATTTTTCACATCTCATTATCAGTTTGTTCTTGTCATTTTTATCTGATTGGCTTATTTTTGGTCACATGATTACCTTTCGTATATAAGCTCGTTGTTTGTTTACACTCTTTACGTTTCTCTCTGACGAAGGGCCTTCGCTCGAAACGTTAGACTCCTACGTTCTCTGTTTCGGCAGTATATCTAACCTTACTATATTTCGATTGTTGTTTCTACGCTGCCAACGCAGCACGCTACTTTTATTACACTATATATTAGTGTGGGAAAGTCGTATATTGCAAAACTGCTAATTACGTTATGAATACTCTTATTTTTGTAGATGGTATTATCTCAGCAAGGAAGAGAAGACACAAAGTAGAAAGGTAAGGATTGCTCCAAAATGGTTTGGGAAGTAAATAAAATTAAAAAATAACACGCTTCTATACAGTTATTAGGCTAAGGGTCATCAATTCCATACATGCCTAACATTACTTGAAACCGACATTGTGGAGAACGTTTTCGTCACTTTTGCTGTTTTACTGTAAGATTCAGACACTATAAAACTGGTTAAATAAAATTTATCTAACTTTAGTAGAAAATACAAATTGGAGCGTATTTTTGACCGCTCATTTTTTAGATTTTTTCCGTATCATCTCACAGAATGTTTAACTTACGATTCTTTATTAAATTACTTTAATGAAATTTGCATTAGCTATACTCCTCAACCGAATTGAATATTTTGCCATCATGTCAATTTGTTTGAGTGCATTCAACGACTTGTTGTTTCTACGAAAACTCATCAGCCTTTTTTCAATTTAGGAAGAGCCACGTGCATGCCAAAAACGAAAAGCCCTGGAAAGCTACCGACGTCTTGAGCAAGCTCAACCCCTTTAGTTGGAGTTGGGGGAAGAAGGAGAAAAGCAGCTACAGCATCTCCAAGCGCTAGAACATTACTTAGATCATTCAGGATCGTGAATAACCATATAACAAATATGAAAAGTAAATTAAATACGTTTTGACATTTTTTATGCTTAAGATAGTACGGTCAATGAGATAAACCAGTTTAATTAGGTGTAAAAATGAACGCGCAACCAGGGTTAAACATGATTAAGGTGGGAAAAATCGTTCTCTGGATTAAGTTATTTGAAGAAATGAGCTTTCGGCTACCAATATGCAGCCTTTAACGAGTGGTGGGAATATACATGTCACCGACACTCTAAAAGCTAGTGACTATCCTTCATCGATTATTCACAATATTCTGAAGGGAAAATCACTCCCAGCGCCAATTCCGTCACTGGAAGAATTATAGCTCGCATGTATTTCGAATGGGTGGGTCATTTAACACACGCCCTGACTACGTTTGTCTTCCTTATATTAAAGGCCTCACTGAGCCACTCGCGAGATCACTTCGAAAAAACGGAGTAGTCACTAAACCCCCCAAAATTTTGACCACCAATTCATCTCCAAACTATAATGTAGTCTACAAGATCCCATGTGCTGAGTGCCCCTAGAACTACATCGGAGAAACTGGCAGATGTTTCACAACACGAAATAAAGAACACGTCCGAAACGTTATAAGAACGGTAACAAAGGTTCAAATATTTCCAAACATACTTGGTCTAATAGCCATTCAATTGATTTTACCAGCGCACAAGTGATGACAAAGGCGACTATATACAGAGTACGAAAAACTTTAAGCCTGGTTCTCATATGTCGCCGATCGTCGCCGACCCATGATTTAGATGCATGTTAAGTAAAAGAATAAAAGTACTGCTTTTCTACATTGTTCTTTATTACTTAATATGCTGCTGCACTTCCCGTTTTAACATGCATCTAAATCACAAATCGCCGGCGATCGGCGACATATGAAAACCAGGCTTTAAATCAACTGAGTCATGGAATACCGCCTCGAATACCGCCATCTCTAATGAAGCGGATAATAACTCAAAGCCGCTACCTATACAATACTCCATTCTTTTAAATAACAGATCCTTTCATTAGTAATTTTAGTTGTTTTTATCTTGCACCCCGCTTTCCAATTGTTTTACACTTTTTATTGTATTCGTCAAAGGCTGCAGATTGGTAGCCGAAAGCTCATTTTTTTCAAATAATTTAAGCCAAAGAACGTTTCTTACACTTTGATCAGTTTTTTCACACTTTAATCAGTTGAACATTCTTTTTGCTTCAGCTTGGCAAAACAGAGCAAAAACGGTTGACTGATTCTATTCAAACGTTTTCTTTGTATGCTACTTCAATTAGATTGACTTTTTTTCACGTGTGGGTACAATATACACTTAATGTCTGCTCCCGAGGGAAACAGTTAGTTTTGTTTTCCCGAGGGCCTTTATAAACATCGAGATCGAGGGAAAACAAAACTATCTGTTTCCCGAGGGATCAGACAATAAGTGTTTTGTTATACAGGGTGTATCAAAAAAAAGGCTACCCTTAGAAAATATAATTAACATTCTTTTCAAATAACCTATTGTATATTGACAGCCCTGTGGTCAGTTGAACCATTTTTAATCGAACTGATATGAATATAATTAACATTTTTATTTCAGTTATGCTCCTTCATACGTTTAGAAGTTATCGTAATTTCCCAGGTGTATACGACCATTTGTTTTTTACGCATCCGTGACTTCAGAGGTGTCCAGGGCTGTCAATATACAATAGGTTATTTGAAAAGAATGTTAATTATATTTTCTAAGGGTAGCCTTTTTTTTTATACACCCTGTATAGCTAATTGAGTTTCACTGAATAATTTCGACGTTTATCAAGGGGAAAGTACACAAACGAAAAGACAAACTGAAAGACTTACCAAAACATTTCGCCTGGCTCTGTAATTTCACATCAAACAAACGAATATGAGTCTCAGAACAAAAGAACAGCAATATATTTCTCCGGTTAATCTTCACACATGCTTTGAAGACCTATAAATATTCTTTTTTTCTTATCAAACAAGCTTTTGTTTATAGGAAACCGTGAAGAGTTCAAAGTTCTAGCGGTCAACACTTGAAAACTTATTGACCGAGCAGACAATAAGTTCTCAATTATTGCCCGCTCGGTAGACATTGAAATTTAGGTCATGTGACCACAAACCAACCATTGACAGTCATCGTTGTATCCAGCGAAACTCTAGCTATATAAAAATGCAGTATATGCCTTCAAAGTCCTATCGGTGAGAAAATGTTAAGCTATAGCATATTCAGTGATCTCAAGTAAGAGAAAAACCCGGGGGAAAATTTGGTCAGCCATCATAAAGATCAAATGATTTAAAAATGTGTCAGGAATTCGTTAAGTGGGAAAAACACACATATAAGCATTACAATATTTAGATGTAGAAAGCTATAGCTGATACTCATTAGTACATTAGTCCAGACTTGCTACAAGTCTCTCTGTGTCCGCGGTATGCACGGTATGCGGTATCCCCGGAATAGGGGAGGCGGTGAGAGCACTGATCTAGAGAGACTTGTCTATTCTGGACACCGGAAATCAGAGCTCTAATATTTATCACCTGTTCAAAACTGAATAGATTCAGTGCTTTTGAAAACTTGCTACACGTCTTTCTCTCTCTGTGTGTCCGCGGTATGCACGCGATATGCGGTATCCCCAGACAGAGAGACTTGTAGCAAGTCTGCAAAAGCACTGAATCTGTTTAGTTTTAAACAGGTGATTCAACAGTGATAATATTAGAGCTCTGATTTGCGGTGTCCAGAATAGACAAGTCTCTCTCTCCAGCCGATCCGAACGTTGTACCTAATAAACTACTAGACATTATAGACACATTGTATCCAGTAAGTTACTGGAAATTGTTTAATAAAGAGGTCATTAATGAAACCCTTCCCCCCCCCCGAACCCCCAAACCCTAACCCTCAAAAATGTGCATTTCCCGGGGGTAACCCTAACCCTAACTTGAAAAGTGTCGGGGGTTTTTTTTAGCCTCCTCCTCCCCGACCAACCCCCCCTAATAGTGTTTGTAATTTATGATAAACAGTTCTTGGCAAAGATTGTGGGATGCGCAGTGAGTTTTAATCCGTTAATTGGCGCATCTTACAATTAAACAATTTCCACCAGTAAATTACTGGAGACAATGTGTATATAATGTCTAGTAGTTTATTAGATACAACGTGCAGATCGGGTGCTCTCTCCGCCTCCCCCTTTCTGGGGATACCGCATACCGTGCATACCGCGGAAACACAAGAGAGAGACTTGTAGCAAGTCTAAAGTTTGTCTGGGGAGAGTAGGTTTTGAAAAACCCTGTTCAGTTTTTAGCTCACGTACCGCCACATTTTACATTTTCGATATAATTTAGTCATCTTAGAAATTAGTACTTTCTTAGATATATATACGACTGTGGAAAAAAACAAACCTGAATTTAATAGAAGAGGTGGAGAAGTCCAGTAGTTAAGAACAAGGACTTCTGTATTATTAGTAAGACTAATACAGAATTAAAGTAACTGAAGTTATTTTTCACATGCCTCGGTTTCCTTTGTTCTTTTAGGGGAATATATTCAATAGCCACTGGCAAAACAATAGATTAATATTCTCCTCTAATATTCCCCTCTAAGGCTCTAATATTCCCCTCTACCATTCCTCGCTATAATATTCTCCTCCAATCTTCCCGTCTAATATCCCCCGCACCACTCCTTATCTTATGAAATCCTGTCAACCTCGCCATGTGAAAAATATGTACGTTATTTTGAGGCCCCTCGAGGATATGTGATTTAAAATAAATCACATATCCCCTCGCGGCCTCAAAATAACCTATACTTAAGTCGACAGTTTCGCCTCCTTTTCTTTGTTACGTCTGTTTATTTCACGTTCTTTACACCAGAGCTCTTCATTGCTATTGGACGCAATAGACGGCACGACAACAACTGTTGGAGAAACCTTGCTGTGGTCCAGTATAGTAGACGACAGCTCTTTATTGTAACTATCAATAATTCCGTAGCGTATTTACAATCGTTGTTATAAATTGAGTAATAAGAAATGTTCTTTCGACTATCAGGATTGCTGAAAGTTCACAATTAGTGTTAATTCGCTTCAATCCTGGTCCATGCGCCACTCGATCGGCGCCATAGCTGGTATCAGGGAGGCCAGAAAAAACCTTCCACCGAGATGGCCAGGAAATCTGGGCGGGACCAAGATAACCAGCTCACTGCCCGCTCAGCAAATAGTAAATCAAAACGTTGTGATTCCTAATTCAATGCTCAAGTTTGAGCTGTCTGCTGACTGACCGAGATGCATCATCTGGAAAACGACTTCTTTTATACACTTGTTTCTGACACGCCCTCCTCCTGGGAAGACTGCTACTTGACGTAATGAATATACTTTCCTACTATACTTCGTGTCGTAGGAAACTACGTATTCTCTTTTACGCATTCCATAAACTTGATTCCACAGGAATTTAATGTATTTAATTTAGTTTATTCATGCATAAATTATCTTTGATGTGGGGTCATGTGCCGCGATTAATATATGGGTTATTGACCTTGCATATTAAATGACACGACAAATATCGTCTGTATCATGAATAAACTAAATTAGTTATTCGGGCCTCGGTAACTAACTTTAGCCTAGTTACCGACTTCGAGGTAATTAACTCTTATTTATCAGCAATAGTGGGAGGGGCGTAGTGTACGAAAGTGAGTGGGGCAGTGATATGTAAATTTGGCTCCATTCCGTGGTTTAGTGGGTTTTTGTACTTGTGGTGCTGATTTCATAAAAACAGCCATGAAATTATAAACAGGACGGCGTGCGTTACCTGGATTCTCATGAAAAACAATATAACAAGTCTCGGCCTCCCCTGATTATATATCGCTAAGTTTATATTTATGATAAGCTTCAAAAATCTTTTCCGTCCACCCAAACGCTCGCATTCTAGTCCAATTAATAAGCATGACGCCAGAATTCATCCCATTTTCTTCAACAAATGTGATTTTTTACGTTCTCGAAGATACTAATATTTATATACCATCTGTAAATTCGAGAAGGTAAATAGCATGTTTGTATATATGTGTGTAAATCCAATATGGCGGATTTATAAGGGCAAATGAAGTCGCCGGCCCGAGGATTTTTTGTTGGTAAGCAAATGGAGCAGTACGCTGTTATTAACTATGTAGTTATGTTCTCAAACATATTAACATTTATGTGCTATCTGTAAATAGAGTTTATGTATGTATGTATGTATGTATGTATGTATGTATGTATGTGTGTGTGTATGTATGTATGTATGTATGTATGTATGTATGTATGTATGTATGTATGTATGTATGTATGTATGTATGTATGTATGTATGTATGTATGTATGTATGTATGTATGTGTGTGTGTGTGTGTGTGTGTGTATATATGTATATGTATGTATGTATGTATGTATGTATGTATGTATGTATGTATGTATGTATGTATGTGTGTATGTATGTATGTATGTATGTATGCATGCATGCATGTATGTGTATGTATGTATGTATGTATCACTATGTACGTACGTACGTACGTACGTACGTAATTGCCAACTACCACTCAAAAATATCACAACAAAAACATCACTTCTTCTCATTTCTGGCCGGCGTCCGACTCAAGTTTTGTGTATTAATTTTACTCTGGTTAACGCCAGGCTATCCGATCGTCGGCGACCGTGGGATGCATTTTCCGAATAGAAATTATTCGGATTCTTGCGATGCTTCCGATCAAGATCGGCGACTGTCTGGGACGTTGACTTCAACCATGTTCACCTGTCGTAACAATCTCGGACGATCAGGGACAGAAAAACGATTCTTACGACAAGTGAGACTGAACTAGGCTTTACTCGTTTATCCAGCCTATTAATTGCCATGTCTGCTCTTATGTTTATAAATGCGCAGCAAACTTAACAAATAAGAGACTTATAGCCTTTGAAAAAGTTAACAGATAATTTTTTGGTTTGCTTTTACAAAAAGGGTTTGTTCGGACGAAAGGCAAAGTTAAAAAGTTTTCAACCTTCTTTCAGCTCCGAGAAATTAAACTTCAAACTTACGCCACGCACCTTCTGAGCAGCGGGAATTTTGACTTTCGCGACATTTCACAATAGAGCGGTAATTTCAGTTTTCAACTTTGGCTGGGTAAGCTTTTGATACTGTCTTATAGTTTTCTAACAATGAGATATCCAGAGGCAGCTGTGGGGTGAAGCAATAACAACAGATGGTTAAAAAAAGATGGAATTTTTTGGATGATTGATGATTTTTTGCACAATCGTCCCAATAACCTCTATTAAAACATTTTTATTATCTGCATCGCTAAAAACAAAACCGAAAAGATTAACTGACAGATATTTTCGATCTTTACAAACAATTTGGAAAGCATGTGTTTTTGTAGTGATTTATAGTGACAGTGGTCGGCGATTTATACAAAACATTATTTATGCATGAGGGACAATACAATATGCAAAAATTTTGGGAAATAATTTATTATTACTACTTCATCAGAAAAGTATTATTTATCTTAACTTTTAGAAAAGTTAGATAAACCATAACAATTTTTGGGGAGGTTTTATTAATGCATTTTACTCATGTGGCCAGCTGCCCCCTTGGGTTGAAACTAAATACCGCGTGTCAAGAGAGCGAGAGAGAGCGAGAGGTTGTATGAGAAAAGTAGAAGGACTATAAGGAAATAAAAGACATTAAAACCAAGACTGCTGGCTGTCAGATACGCACAAGACAAGGACTATTACAACATTCAGTTTCACCTTAATAAAGAGCTAGCCCTTGTCATTTTGTTTATTTAGTTTCCGTTCACACTATATACCGAATAGCCAAAAGCAGAGGCGTAGGAAGCGGGGGGGGGGGGGGGGGGGGGGCTGGGGGCTGGGGGGGCCCCCAAAATTTTGAATGGGGGGCTGAGCCCCCCTAAAAAAGTCAGGACAAGCGTTGCTAAATTTAATGATTGTATTAGTACGACTATACAGAGGCTAGGAGAGCATGCAGCTACTTACGGTAATCTACCTACGGGGTTCATCTTTGGTTCGTATTAAAATTACTTTATTTGTACTTCACTTGTTTGTATAGTATACCATATTTTTTAAGTTTGTCAATAAAAAGCAGCTTACCAGTCATAAACCACAAATTTGAGAATGTCTGCGATTAATCGGAGTCTTGATAAAATGGCGAGTGACGGCGACAACAAAGTTAATTATACGGAAGCTAAGTTCACGAAGAATTAGAAGCTATTGTGTAGGTGTTTAAACACAATTATTGAAAGATTATTAAAGCGACTTCATGATGCATGCAATCCCTAAAAAGTGTTCAGTTTTGTGAAGTGTCGTCTGTCGAGGCTTTAAGGTATGTTGGTTTAATAATTTCTTCGTTTTTATGTTAAAATTTGAACTATGCTTGCTGTAGAATTAGATGAAAAAGTTTCCTCAAATTTCTGCAAATTGTGTTTCCGAGGTTCTAGATTTCAAAATTTTCCGGGAGAGCACCCCCAAACCCCGCTAAAAATGCGGTCACTGATTATCTGCATGTCGACTTCAGCCCCCCCCCCCCCCCCCCCCCCCAACTTTGAATCCGTTCCTACGCCTCTGGCTAAAAGTACTGATATGCATGGTATATATAGTTAAACAGCTACTTAAAAATTATGTATCTTGTGTTGAGATTCAAATTTAAGAAAGCTATATCATAGGTATTTTTTTACATATTTGCATATATTCTCTATATAGCACTTTGTGATAGAAATTAAAGTTTTCTCTTAATGCCTTTTTCTTTTGCTAAAGTTGGCTTATTATTCACAATATATATATATATATATATATATATATATATATATATATATATTGTGACATTATTTATTTATTTTTTATTTATTTATTTATTATATATATATATATATATATATATATATATATATATATATATATATATATTATATATAGTCGGGTGATAAATATTATTGCCCAGCAGATAACTTTTAAAAACACCACATCGAATAGGAATACATTGAGAAGATTGAAATACTTTAATAAAAAACTAACGTTTCGTCACTACACGAGTAACATCATCAGAGTGATATAGATTTACATAAATTCTCGGCTTAAATAACCTAGGCAATTACAAAAATAGAAATGAGGAAATAGAGAAAGGTGATAGGTGTAGCGTCGTGTCAGGAGATCAAAACAACGCTAACGGAAAGGAACTGATGTTGGCATTAAGTGAAGGATTTGTTTTAGATATTAATAAACTCTCTTTAAGGAGGACCTCGAACTGCGAGTTACCGGATGTCCGGTTTTTTTCGTATGTGTTAAGACACTGGATGATTGGGAAGGAAAAGGAATCTCATTACCTGTGTATGCCGAAATGCCCATATGCTCGCAGACCCTGGTGTGTAAATGACGGCATGTTTTACCGATATACAAAGCGGAACAGCTTTGACACGTAAATTTATAAACAACGTTGGATCTTAGGCGCATAGGAATCCGGTCTTTAAAGCGAAAGAAACTTGAGATTAGGCAGACTGGTCGAAATACTATTCGAAGGCTAATGTGCGGATATGAAGATGACAATAATTTTGAAAGTTGTTGGCGGATTTGTAGGCCATGATTACCAGTGAATGGTAAAATAAGTGAAAACTGCAACTTAGGTGCAGTGAGTGGTTTGACTGGTGGATCCACCTGGTACTTCCATCGCTGAAATATTATATATATATATATATATATATATATATACGTGTGGGTTTTGGTCTACGAAACGCAAAGAGTGCTCGATAACATATAGTTAGAGCAAATATAGATTTTCGCTTACCTTAAAAGTCTGCAACAGGCTGTTTCATCTAAAAAAGAATCTTCAGGCAGATCTGCCTGAAGATTCTTTTTTAGATGAAACAGCGTGTTGCAGACGTTTGAGGTAAGCGAATATATATATATATATATATATATATATTTTCGCTTACCTCAAAAGTCTGCTACAGGCTGTTTCATCTAAAAAAGTTTTTAGATGAAACAGCCTGTAGCAGACTTTTGAGGTAAGCGAAAATCTATATTTGCTCTAACTATATGTTATCGAGCACTCTTTGCGTTTCGTAGACCAAAAACCCACACGTATATATATATATATATATATATATAAAGTTTCCGCTTTGCATTGTAACACCAGTCGCAATACTCGCCTGATGAGTGTGGTAAGCTTTATAGCTTTCCATACGAAACAGATCTGTAGTGAAATAAAGTTTAAATGAAGTAACCAAAGTTTGTCTCTTTTGTTCTTACTATTCTGCTCTACTTAGGTATTGAGCACTCTACCTGATATGATTTTGAACCTGACATATATATATATATAGTTTAGTTTAGTTTAGTTTAGTTTAGTTTAATGAATTTTCGTCACTGATACAATGAAAAGGCATAAATACACAAACAGTAAATAAATAACATAGCTAATAAGTAGCAACAGGAGAAAGCAACAGGAATTTCCCAATTGATTACTGTTTGTGTATTTATGCCTTTTCATTGTATGATTCTGAATTAAACTAAACTAAATATATATATATATAATTATTTTTATATATATATATAATTATATATATATATATATATATATATATATATTATATATATATATATATATATATATATATGTATATATTTAGCATTTAATTACCCCTCGGGATGATATGTCCCTCGGGCAGGACGAAGCCCGAGGGATATATCATCCCGAGGGGTAATATTTCATCGAATTCCCCGAGCGAAAGGTCTATAAATTATATATTATACCGAAACATATTAATCTTTCCAAAAAAAGCTGAAGTAATGTTAATAAAGCTTAAGCAAGCTAGGACGACGATGGCAATCTAAAGTTCAGTTTCTAGCAGAAACCACGAGTCATTTACGTAGTATTGAATACTTAAAGTAAGTTTTTTGACATCCAAAAGCTTTAGAGTTCTAATCAATACAGCAGCAGCAGGGGCGGATTTAGGGGGGGGGGGGGGGGGGGGGATTGGGTAGCTGGCCACAGAATTCTATTTAAATCGGCCTATTGATTGCTGATACTTCAAGAAAAGTTTTAATGAAAAAAGGTAATTGGCAGCCATTTTGAACGTCATTGTTGCCATAGCAACAACCGTTGCTATTTATTTGGTAACACTTTTTTATTGTCAGACTGTTTAACTATGCATAACATTTAGTTTTATTCTTTTGCCGAATTGTTTAATCACGTGTTTTGGACTCTCGAACTTGTATTTTCCATTTTTCAAGAAACTGTATGGAGCCACCTTAAATTATTCGAAAAAAATGAGCTTTCGGCTACCAATCTGCAGCCTTTGACGAATACAGTAAAAAGTGTAAAACAATTGGAAAGCGGGGTGCAAGATAAAAACAATTAAAACTAACGAAGGGATCTGTTATTTAAAAGAATGGAGTATTGTATAGGTAGCGGCTTTGAGTTATTATCCGCTTCATTAGAGATGGCGGTATTCCATGACTCAATCGATTTAAAGCCTGGTTTTCATATGTCGCCGATCGTCGGCGATTTGTGATTTAGATGCATGTTAAAACGGGAAGTGCAGCAGCATGTTAAGTAATAAAGAACAATGCAATGAAAGCAGTGCTTTTATTCTTTTACTTAACATGCATCTAAATCATGGGTCGGTGACAATTCGGCGACATATGAGAACCAGGCTTAAAGTTTTTCGTACTCTGTATATAGTCGCTTTTGTCATCACTTGTGCGCTGGTAAAATCAATTGAATGGCTATTAGACCAAGCATGTTTGGAAATATTTGAACCTTTGGTTACCGTTCTTAACGTTTCTGACGTGTTCTTTATTTCGTGTTGTGAGACATCTGCCAGTTTCTCTGATGTAGTTCCAGGGGCACTCAGCACATGGGATGGGATCTTGTAGACTACATTATAGTTTGGTGATGAATTGGGGTCAAAATTTGGGGGGGGGGGGGGGTGGGTGGGGGGGGGGGGGGTGGGGGGGGGGGGGGGGGTTAGTGACTACTCCGTTTTTTCGAAGTGATCTCGTGAGTGGCTCAGTGAGGCCTTTAATATAAGGAAGACAAACGTAGTCAGGGCGTGTGTTAAATGGCCTACCCAGTCGAAATACATGCGAGCTATAATTCTTCCGGTGACGGAATTGACACTGGGAGTGATTTTTCCTTCAGAATATTGTGATAATCGATGAAGGATAGCCATTAGCTTTTAGAGTGTCGGTGACATGTATATTCCCACCACTCGTTAAAGGCTGCATATTGGTAGCCGAAAGCTCATTTCTTCAAATAACTTAATCCAGAGAACGTTTTTTCCACCTTAATCATGTTTAACCCTGGTTGCGCGTTCATTTTTACACCTAATTAAACTGGTTTATCTCATTGATCGTACTATCTTAAGCATAAAAAATGTCAAAACGTATTTAATTTACTTTTCATATTTGTTATATGGTTATTCACGATCCTGAATGATCGAAGTAATGTTCTAGCGCTTGGAGATGCTGTAGCTGCTTTTGTCCTTCTTCCCCCAACTCCAACTAAAGGGGCTGAGCTTGCTAAAGACGTCGGTAGCATTCCTGGGCTTTTCGTTTTTGGCATGCACGTGGCTCTTCCTAAATTGAAAAAAGGCTGATGAGTTTTCGTAGAAACAACAAGTCGTTGAATGCACTTAAACAAATTGACATGATGGCAAAATATTCAATTCAGTTGAGGAGTATAGCTAATGCAAATTTCATTAAAGTAATTTAATAAAGAATCGTAAGTTAAACATTCTGTGAGATGATACGGAAAAAATCTAAAAAATGAGTGGTGAAAAATACGCTCCAATTTGTATTTTCCAATAAAGTTAGATAAATTTTATTTAACCAGTTTTATAGTGTCTGAATCTTACAGTAAAACAGCAAAAGTGACGAAAACGTTCTCCACAATGTCGGTTTCAAGTAATGTTAGGCATGTATGGAATTGATGACCCTGGTGGCTGAGCTTGCTAAAGACGTCGGTAGCATTCCTGGGCTTTTCGTTTTTGGCATGTGCTGTTAGCGCGCTGCCTCTCACCAATAGTTAAGCCCGGTTAGACGGGGTTAGTACTTGGATGGGTGACCGCTTGGGAATGACCCCGTTGTCCGGCTTGGACTCGTGTGAGTAGAGTTGTAGTTGATCTCTCCTGTGCTTCGAGGGTTTTTCGCCGGGTTCTCCGGTTTTCCTCCCTCCATAAAATCAACACCTAACATCTCAGCTGTGATCCGTGGTCTGAACTGTGTCGTTGGCGGCTGCTTCGAGCGCCTTGATATGCCTCGACACGGCCACGTTGATCTGCGCCCTTTGCAATTCAGCCACTGGCTGCAAGTAAGGATGATTAGCCCCCAGTCCTTACTTACTTACTTACTTACTTACTAATAACTGTAGAAACGTGTTATTTTTTAATTTTATTTACTTCCCCAACCATTTTGGAACAATCCTTACCTTTCTACTTTGTGTCTTCTCTTCTTGCTGAGATGATACCATCTACAAGAATAAGAGTATTCATAACGTAATTAGCAGTTTTGCAATATACGACTTTCCCACACTAATGTCTGTGGATTTTTCACGGCTCTTTTAGAAACAATATCAAATGTAGCTTGAATTCAGCAGTCTGAGAATCAAGGCACAAAAATCTGTGGCTATCTAGGGAGAAATTGAAGTAAAAGGCAAAATTCTATATGTAATGAAAAATAAACCGCGGGAAGAACATTTTCTTGAACTTATAAGGATATGTAATATACTTGCTGCTGAAACTAATGTCTACTTTGTAAATACACTATACCTAGAGCGTTTTTCAGAGTTTTCCCATTGTGCTTCAGAGAGCAAAGCTTCTCTCTCATTTCATAGATCTTTTCTATGGGAATGATTTCGTCTTTGCCTTTAGAGCCTGACGCGATGTTACCCACGATGACATCTTTCTTTGCCTCATATGTCTGCTTGTCTTTCCTCATCTGTTCGATCTTCTCGTCGTCTCTGATATCCTTCTCCTTAGCCTGCTCTTCTTGATCAGCATGTCAAGGTACTCGCTGAAGGAGTCGTTGTATGCGATCATGGCATTTTCCTTGAGAAAGACACCGAAGAAGCTAGCACATTCAAAAAGGAATTTCTTTTCGTCTTCAAGCTCCTTGATGCTTCTCTCCATCTCCGCCATGAACAATTTCTTCTGAGACTTTAAGTCGGACTTCTCCTTGATCTTACTCTGTGCATCGTCTGACAGGAATTCCTTCTCTACGAGAGTAACAGTGTAGGTCATATGCATGTGAAATCTGTAGTTGTGCCCACATTTCTGGCAAATCCCATCAGACATGGCGGCACAGCCACGAAACTGCTCGTTGTTGGTAGTCTCAATTGGAACTCCTGAAATTTCCCAGCAGCGATAATGGCAAATCTGTTCATAAATTGTAGTCCTCTGCCTTGACTTTCCAATATTTACATACTTCTTGCATTTTTCGTCTGCACAAACAGTCATGGGATAGTCGAGATGGCTTAGCTCCAATTCATACGCATTGAACTTGAGCTCGGCCTGGAAGGACCTGATGTCAGCGTCAAGGACTTTGCACTGGTCTTTAACATCTTTGATCTTCTTCAAGTTCATCACAATCAGTTGAACAGCTTGACCCATTGGTTTGCTCATGGCGATTATGCAGTTCCTCGCCTCGTTTAGACTCACGGTCTTCTTAGTCTCATGGGGCTTCTTACTCTTAACGAGGTCGAAAAGTTGGCAAGTTGTGTCGCACGACTTGACCCAGCTCTTTGAGTAGAGGTCAATCTCTTCAGAGGTGAACTGAATTCCACTCTTGTTGCAGGCAAGAAACCTGTAAATGAGATGATGAAAAAATTTATTTCACAATAGCCCAATTTACAGTTGTGTGTTAGTGAACTGGCCTTTGAGTGAGAGGTTGAAGTTGACATTGCTTTGATACAAACCTTCCTGCATGTTTTTCATATATAAACCGTCAGTGTTCTTCTCTCTGACGAAGGGCCTTCGCTCGAAACGTTAGACCACTTACGTTCTCTGTTTCGGCAGTATTAACCTACTATACCATATTTCGAGTGTTCTTCTTATGCTGACTAGTTTTTGTTGAACAAGATTTACACATGAAAAGCAGATAGTTTGTATCAAAAGAAAGTTTTCTCCAGTCTCACTTTCACTCTAAAGAACACACAAGTATGAAATAATCTACCAGCTTGACACTTTCGCTTATCCTGATCCTGGTTCTCATGCACTTGTCGTAAGAATCGCAGCAATGTTATGCTGGCCGATGTCATTGAGTGCTGCCAGTCTATACGTGATTTGCATATATACAGCAGTCAAGACACAATACAATATTATTCTATTATTCTGTTGTTCTATTGTGTCTTGCTGTATATATGCAAAACACACAGTCTAGACTGACAGCACTCTACGCCATCGGCCACGATGACATTGCTGCGATTCTTACGACAAGTGTGAACTAAGGCTTTAGTCGATCGATCATCATAATTTAATTAACTGTATAATGCACTTGATGATCCTAAACCTAAGAGATCAAGGGTAGCCAAAGTTCTCGTGAAATCAGTGTGAATTACAAGTTTTCCAACAGGCTAAGAGATGATTATATGCGTTCATACAAATCTCTATAAATCAGTCATGATAAACGATACATCTTAACATTTTGTCTGCAAATACTGAATACCTGAAAGCTTCGTTGTCAAAGCAAAAATAGTTTGACGGAGATAGATCGATTTCAATATTATACTTTTGCAGAAGCTGTTTAAGAACTGGGAGGCTGTCTCCTGGCGTGTAGAAAGTTCCTCGGGAGTTAGTGAAGGCAAAGATGATGTTGGACACCAGGGACTTGTGGAGGTGGGTTAATAACTCTAACACACAGAACTTGAAGGCCACAGTCATCCTTACGTTGTTTGGCTTGAGAAGCACAACCACAGCATTAATCTTGTCGTAACAGGTAAGAAAGGCCAAGATGTTTTCGAAATTCTCCTTGTCCTTGTCAATACCCCTACAGTCCCCAATGCCTGGGGTGTCAATAAGGTGGAACCTTGTAGTGTTTGTCTCAATCATGTACTCCTGAGGGAACTGGGTAGCAGACTGACCACCGGTGAGAACCTCGTTTGCATCAGTTCCAAATTCAATGTCGATCCCCTCTCCTTCATTCGTGAAAACAAACCTAACAGAATAAAATTTTAAGTTATTACATATATAGACTATTTTCAGTTCCTTATTTTCCCGTGTGACCGCGTCGCCAAATTTCCCTCGCGCAATTAATCTTAGCAAGTTCTAATGGCCGCCATATTAACCTAATGATATGATCAGCAATACCTAACTCGACGATCACACGAAGAAAAAGGAAGACTACAGCTATAAAGTAATATCTAAATGGACAGAAAAAGTTAAAAGTGTATATAAAAGTTGATTTTCAGAGGGCCGTGTATATTACATTACGTTAAAAGTACAATATTAAAAACTAAAGTATATAATGAATTGCTAAAATACTAATAAAAGTTACAATATAAGAACTAACTAATAACAAAGAATTACTACGAGAATTATTAAAAAGAGAAAAATGAATTATCCAAGTATTTCAAGTTTACTAGTTTTAGAAATATCGTTCCAGATTCTAGAACCTCTGTAACTGAAAGATTTTTTAATGCATTTGTATTACGATTGTTGCTCCTTAAGTTGTAACAATCTCTGTTGGAAATCGCAAACAAATCAGCAAGGTAATTGTTGGTTTTCCCTTGCAATACATCTTTCATTAAAAAGAGCATCTGTTCTTCTCGTCTGGATTTTAACGTTTCCCAACCAAGTTTTTCTCTAACACTATTTGATGGCGTGTCATAACTATCACCTGAGATAATTCGCCCTGCTTTATTTTGAAGTTTTTCTGATTTATTTTGTAATTTTTTTGAGCAATTGCCCCACACTAAAATGGGAGAACAAGAGCTTTATATATTATTTGTAGGGAGTTTGTATTGACTATATCTTTAGATCTTCGGAGCAGGCCAATCCCCTTTGAGGTTTTACTCAATACTTGCTCAATATATGGTTATCCCAGGTGATACATTCATCCACAATAATTCCTAGAGTTATAATGGACTGGACACGCTTAATTTTTTCAGAGCCTACATGCTATATGAGGTTCATTAATTACTTGGGAAAGTTTTTGTCTAGATCCGACTAACACATACTCTGTTTTTTTGCCATTTAGTGTTAATTTATTAACTAACAGCCATTGATGAACATTACTTAAATCCTGCTCTAATTTTAATTCAATTTCATTCGCCGATGCTCTATCAACCGTTAGGTTGGTGTCATCAGCAAAAAGAGCAGGTACAGAATAGCTTAAGCAATTCGGCAAATCATTAATGTATATAAAAGAAATACTCGGGGCCAAGATTTGATCCCCGTGGTACACCTGTCGTAATTCTTGCGCTATTCGAGAACGAAGCGCCTACGATGAGAATATGGTGGTCTACAATGTCAAAAGATCAAGACAAATTACACCATTTATATGGCCTTTGTCCATGTTTACAAACCAGGTATTAGTAGTTTTTAGTAATGATGAACAAGTAGAATGGCCACTTCTGAATCCTGATTGATATGAAGTAAGGATATTATTTTTAAGAATGTATTTATTAACTTGTTGGTCATATACAAGTTTTTCGAAAATTTTAGAAATTGTAGATATTGGACGATAGTTGTCGCATTCATCTTTCTTTCCAGATTTATAAATTGGGGACACTCTGGCAATTTTCCAGTCGTTCGGGAAAATTCCTTCTGACAATGAAACATTAAAAATGATCTTCAAATAATGGGCCACAACTATGGCTGAATCTTTTAAAAGTCTGCCAGGGATTTTATCTGTCCCTGCATGAAGCCTGGTTTCATGTAATCAGTAAAATTTCCAGAGATACTTTCAAGTTGACTTGCCAATTTTGGACCAATTTCAGTAAAATATTCGTTAAATCGGTTGGCAATATCAGTTTCATCACTTAAAATGTCATCATCCTGTGCTTTTATTTTATTAATACTTGTGGTCTTTGAACAGCGACCTTTACCACTGAGTACCTGATTTATATTTTTCCACATCTCTTTGGGATTATTTTTGTTAAGATCGATGCTGATTTTACAGTACTCATGCAGCTTTAACATTCTTAATTATTATTAACGTGATTACGTTGTACTGTACTTTGTATGCTTTTTCAAATTATCCTGATTTAATTTTCACTGCTTTTCTCTTCAAATAATCTCTGTGGTACATCCCATGTCTAATGTTTGTAGTTAGTCATGGGGCATACATACCCCTAGCTTTACTAATTTTAATAGGGGCACAAATATCTGAGGTTGAATTGAATGCTTTCTTGAATTGATCCCAAAGATGATTTGGGTCATTTGAGTCCCAGGTTGTTTTGTTTAACTCATAATATAAGTGATCTTTAAAATCCTTGATATTATAATTTTTAAAGTTTCTGCTTTCGATTAGTTTAGGTTTGTCCCTAGGAACAGAAACTTATAGACATGCGTACTGTAGACAAGGCTATGATCACTTACTCCAACATGAATTACTCCACACTTTTTGATCTTATCAGGTCGATTTGTGGCAATTATATCAGTAAAGACTCGTGATTATTAGTAACTCTTGTTGGTTCCAATTAGAGAAAGGTAACAGTTTAAATCCCCAGAGACAATTAGCTCTTTTTCGTCGTGATCTAATTTATGCAAATAATTTTCTAATTCATCCATGAATTCAATTTTTGAATTTGGAGGCCGATAAATAGAAGTAAATAAAATAGGTTTTGCTTTGGGTTTGGTTACCTCAATACAAACAGCTTCCATATGGGAAGGGACCAACTCCGGGAATAACTATAGAATACCCCACCACACAAAACTGTTATTCTTACTTGCCACTTAATTGGCTACACACGCCGTCGTTTAAATCATGTTTGCAAGAGATTATAAAGTTATCTCTTCTGCATCAGAACAAAGTATTTTTGCTATTTCCTGCCAAGGTTAGGCGGTATTATTGGGTTAAAAGAATTCGAAGTAAAAGTACGTGCATGCGCTCATGCAATCAGACAACTATTAAAAATATTTCAAAACGTCTCATCAGTTTAGTATTTGGACTAAACGGCTCATTCTTTACTTTAACCTACGACAAATATTACGGTAACGTTTTGAGTTTTTGAATCTAGCCCGAGCCCATAACGAAACCTATAGTATTGACACACTGTGTAAAATAAGAATCTTCCATAAATTTTGCAGCGAACCTTAGACAGGCAAATTTGTGTCACAGCGCAAATTTTGTGTGCTATACAGCGGACTCAAACTAGTTCTGATTTTACCTAAATGACGTTATTTGCTACTTGGTAGACCTTGCGGAATATGAATAGACCTTTAAGGGAAAATACTTTGCCGAACCTATTTAGTAGATCTATTTAAGACTTTTCAAGACTTTTGCTCAAGACTTTTCTGGACAATCGCGGCACAAAGGTCTTGCAAGACATTTGACAGACTATTGAAATCTTATAATTGTCTAGAAAAGGTCTAGCAAAGGTCTCCGAGACCTTTCATGGTCTATTTAGAGACCTTGTAAGATCTTTCGTTTTCGTACGGGAACCTACAGGTCTGATATTTTTACTGTAGTAAAAATAATTTCCTTTCTTGTCTTATTTTTTTACTTGATCGAAATAACAACAAACTAGTAATATAGTATATAGGTCCCCTAACTCCTAATCCCTAATCATAACCCATAATCCTAACCCCAATTCCTAACCTTAATCACCAAACGGGTACGTTTGTGGTATAAAAAATTACGATAACCTGACCCCCCACACAATGGAACAAAAACCTCTAACCCAAATCACAAGACGGGGACGTTTGGTATGGAAATTACGATAACCTGACCCCCACACAATGAAACCAAAAACCCTAACCCTAATCACATAACGGAAACGTTTGTAGTATGGAAAATTACGATAACCTGCAGCTGACTCCCACACAATGGAACCAAAAGCCCTAATGGGGGGGGGGGGGGGGGGCCAAGGGGGACAGCTGCCCCCCAGATGAATGGAAATGTTGTTAAGTCAGCAATTTTTCAAGCTAAGTCGGGTAAAAATATAAGGGAAAAAATAAAAAAATAAGGTGAAAATAAAGAAAATTAAAGTAATCAGAGCAATATAATATCTGTGTATTGTAGGAGAAAAAGTATATTGAACAACAGGCACTTAGTGGTTTTTTATATCAAAAGTCGGGCAATTTCCATTTCAGTCGGGCAAAATGTTCTCCGCCCCAGCTATAAATTTGTGCCCGTACGCCTATGGTCAGAGGGTTGCAAGCTAGCGAGCGGCACATACAGTTGCGAATTGACTTTCCTACAAATCGTTTTTACCTGGGTGGAATCAAGACGGTGAATTCGGGGTAATCCATTGCTTCTTGGAGGGAGTCATGCTTGGCATAGTTGGCGATGCCATTGATCCATGTGGACTTTCCTACTCCGGTCTCTCCCAGTATGAGAATGTTGACGTCCTCCTTCTTAATAAATGCCTTTAGAATCAAAACCAAAAACAAATAACAAACTTTATGTAAAGACAGAAGAATTTCACTAGACCGTAGTTGGCATCCTAGCTAGTCGAGTTGGACATGGTGATGCAGAAGGCAGAAGAAAGGAAGGGAAAGAAAGAGAAGAAAATAGTGTAAATCTACAACTGTAAAGGCCATCTGATGTGTTTAGTTCGGCAGTGAACTGGCGTTATTAGGGTGTGATAGAACATCATTTTGCAACTCTTAATCTAATATGAGAAATTGCAACAAAGTTATTTTTCAATCATTGGTATTTCAACTAATTCAGCTCAATTGATGATGCCCGGGAAATATTAAATTTTAAAAATCTTCTTACAGTAATCGCTTTTTGTATTTTACCTGATCATCCCCTGGAAGAACTCCATGAGAAGGTGTGTACTCTGGACTTGCCATATTGTACTGATATACCGTCAACTAGAGCTTTGCTACAACTGGTACAAATAAATTATAAAATTAATTAGCTGTGGTACTAAATTGTTTTCCTCATTATTTAAAAAAAAACTGAATTTACTGACCAACTATCGCAAGATGTTACACTCTGGACTTGCCATATTGTACTGATATACCGTCAACTAGAGCTTTGCTACAACTGGTACAAATAAATTATAAAATTAATTAGCTGTGGTACTAAATTGTTTTCCTCATTATTTAAAAAAAACTGAATTCACGACCAACTATCGCAAAATGTTACACAAACGAATCACCATCGAAAAGCAAAACTCGCAAGTTTCATTATTCGAACATGGAATTTCTTTTTTTTCTAATTTGAACACCTCCATTTGATTTGGTACAATGCTAAATTGTAAATTGTAAAATGTTGTGAGAGCTTATGGCCGAATTTTGTAGCGGGAGGGGGGGGGGGGGGGGGGGGCAGGGTCGATCATAAGTGGTACCTATAACAGTATATTAACCTTGGGGGAAAGAAGCTGAAAAGCGGGGTGAATCATGCAAACTACTTCCAAGCTCGAAAATGTATGTAAATAATTTTATTCCTTATGCTGCACTTAAACGGCAATTTTATAATGAAAGTGAAAAGTTCAATGGAGATGATCAGTGACGCCATGTATACTGGTTCTAGATCGACCGCAATTCCTGGAAATCTTATCTTTTTTAACAGGTTTGGTGGACGAATCTTCTGTTAATAATATTACGTGGGAAAGCGATCATTCGAATTCTATGAGGTTTTTATTTATTACTCCGGCTACCTATAGGTGGTGTGCAACCAATCCCTTGAGATTCGAAGGACAAAGATATTTTCGCCATGTTGGATGATATTATAATTGCAGATGATGAAAATTTTTGAAAACGTCAACCAACATGGCGGCAATGACGTAAGATGCACACCAGCAATAGGTATCGTAGACTCACTGATCTCAAATAATAGACTCATTATACTGGATAGAGCATCCGGTGCTCGCTGTGAAGTCGGAATAAATTAGCGGCGACCATTTCAGGTGGGACCCACTTGGTTTTCATACAGCCACTTTCAAGTTCTCCCATAGCGACAGATACATGTCACAAAAATTTAGCTGGTTTTCGTTAAAAATCCGATCATTTAAAGCGAAAACCAGAGGCGAAAGCTATGATTCAGCAATATTGTGGCCGCCGCGAGATTTTTAGCCTCATTTCCGACTTCAATTTTTGCCACGCGCGAAACAATAGATGCTCTATCCAGTTAATGAGTCTATTATTTGAGATCAGTGGGCCACAATCACTTCCTGCGATTGAGCTTTGGACTGCTGCGCAGGCTACTTGGAAGGCAAAGTTGTCCATAGTTCGATGCCAAGCTGTGTCAAACACGTAACTGATCAACTGCCAACTATCATGCAAGTCACTATAAAAATCGACCAACATAAAGCTGGTCACAAAAAAAGAACGTGCAAAATCGAGCACAAAGCATCAACGTATTAAATTTTACATCGGTCCGACTGCATTTTCTCAATGATTTAATACCCTGACGTTCTTCAAACCGACGTATATAATTTTATCACAGGTGTGTTCGTAATACCTCGCCATTTCTATATATCTGTTTGTGCACGTTTGACAAATGAAACTCTTGAACTACAAACGTAGACGTAGTCGAGAAAAAGAAGGGCGTATTTACGTTGCCTGGAGGTTCTGTACTTCATAAGACCAAAGGATTATTGTCTACTGTTCCGCCCACAACACTGATCTCTCGGCAAAGGTTTAAGAAACCATTAAGCCAGTAGCGCGAGTGAATGCCTATTAAGCAATATTAAAGCAGGCGTCTTGTTTTATTTATAATCAATTATATAAACCGTAGGGTCATGGGTTCAATTCCTGCCGGAAGGCCTGTGTAGTTGCATTTTTCGCAACTGGTCCCGGTTTGGTCTTATAATGTATATATTCTACACTCGAATTTTCCTTTACCATAAATCCCTAGAACATGCTATGTAATCGAGTGAAATGCCCAATATTACTTCAGATAAATTATGAGGACAGAGTAGTTTCCAAACTCGTTTACAAAACTCACGTGTTTCTGAGAAGGCCTACCGCAATCGAATAGTACAACGTTGCTCGATGAAACAGATACAAACTAACAAAGCATAAGTAACGCGGCAAACGAATACAAATGTATCGCGGTATTGAGACGGTTTGTGAGGAGCACTGCTTCGGTTTCGAACTCCATCAGAGAGAGATACACCATAACTCATAAACCAAAACCAACGATGCTACGCACTTATCAACTCAACTTTTATGTAACATTTATGAGTGCGCGTTCAAAACGAACTGTGACCGTCAGATATTGCGAGGCGCCTGTTCTTTCTCTGGAATGGAAATACTAATAATAATGATGTAAAATATATAGCGTGGAAGGTGAACAAGGACAATTTGTGACGAGGACTATTAAACGAGTAATTTCGAGCACTGACCTATTTGTAATGCGCATCATGAGCACATTTTCGCAATTTACTTACCTCTGGCTGCTTCCACGTTTAACGAGTTCTTGAACGGCGAAGCTATGAGCGTTAGCTCGTAGAAATTGTGAATGTTCGATCGGGTCTAGCAAGCCTTTTATAATTTTATAGGTCCACAAACAGGAAGTTAAAATTCCAGGAAATTTTCCCCTTTCCCCTTATTGGGCTCAAACAGGTTTTCCCGACACACTTCTGCACACGAGTTCTTGCAAGTTCTGAGAAAAATTTCCGTAAATTTCTTACCCCTGGATGCCTCAACGTTTAAGTTTTTATTAATTAAACGGCGAGACTAGATTGGAATCTGAAGGGACACTTCCCGTTTGAAACGTGAGTAGGCTCTGAGTAAATTCTGATAAAATAGAAAACAATGGACATGCACTCCAAAAAGGGTTAACATTTTTATTCCATGTTTCGACCTGTTTTCAATTACACGGCCAAAATTTAAGCGGGATCTGAGCCACATCTGACTTTAAGTGGGCTTAAAATGTCCGTGTAAACAGATCGGCGTAATAACTTGGCCGTGTATTAAACGCAACAGGATTGAAAAACGCTTGCTATTAATACGGTGTTTAATATTAATACGATAAAATGCTTTTTTTTTGCCCTGCTGTAGAAGCTTCATCTCGCTATTCTTGGCTCCTTTGTTTCTTTCTTTCTTTCTTTCTTTCAGCTATTACTCTTTCTCGTGTACAAATGTCTTCCGTTGTTCTTTGACGCACGCTACCCATACGAAGCTTCCAAAGCCAAAAATATAGCTGGTCCGCCATGTTGAATGGTGTACGTGGTTAAATGACCATGTAAACGCACCAAGGTGGCGCATTTTAAGCACGCTTAACTTAAGCGAGCACGCTTAACTTAAGCGTGCTTAAATTTTGGCCGTTTTGCAGTTATCATCCAGGAATGATGCTTGCTTCCTGATGTTGACTGTAAGTTAGTGTCCATTGTTTTCTGTTTTATAAGTAGCTAGGCTCTTCTGCGGATACAGTTCTTACTAGTTATACCGATGTTTTACTCCCCCCCCCCCCCCGCGCCTTTTTTGACTTTAAAAGTCTTTAAATGACTTCCATGCATGTTTTGCAACGAAAGGAAAACCAACGTAATAAAATTATTAACACGAAAACCATAAACAAGAAAGAAATAGAAATACTCATTAGTTCATTGAAATTACCGAGAACAGTAGCGAGAAAAATAAATTAATTCATTCATTGGAATTTAATACCGAGAACCAGAATACCGAGAACCAGAAAAATATCAGCTTAACTTGAATACACGAATTAGGAAATGTGAGTGTTGCACAATAAAACCAATGTGGTAGAAGAAGGAACAAAGAGCGATTTCACTGATTTCATTATAAATTAGACTAGCCCAGGTCTGATAAGAGCAAGGGTCAGAACTATGTTGCTTTCGCCTATTTTATGCGACATCAGTTTATTATGATTTGTAAGCCACTTCGAAAACCATAAACAAGAAAGAAATAGAAAATAGAAATACTCATTAGTTCATTGAAATTACCTAGAAGTAGCGAGAAAAAAAAATTAATTCATTGGAATTTAAGACCGAGAACCAGAATACCGAGAACCAGAAAAATATCAGCTTAACTTGAATACACGAATTAGGAAACGTGAGTGTTGCACAATAAAACCAATGTGGTAGAAGAAGGAACAAAGAGTGATTTCACTGATTTCATTATAAATTAGACTAGCCCAGGTCTGATAAGAGCAAGGGTCAGAACTATGTTGCTTTCGCCTATTTTATGCGACATCAGTTTATTATGATTTGTAAGCCACTTCGAAAACCATAAACAAGAAAGAAATAGAAAATAGAAATACTCATTAGTTCATTGAAATTACCTAGAAGTAGCGAGAAAAAAAAATTAATTCATTGGAATTTAAGACCGAGAACCAGAATACCGAGAACCAGAAAAATATCAGCTTAACTTGAATACACGAATTAGGAACTGTGAGTGTTGCACAATAAAACCAGTGTGGTAGAAGAAGGAACAAAGAATGATTTCAGTGGTTTCATTATAAATTAGATTAGCCCAGGTCTGATAAGAGCAACGGGGTCAGAACTATGTTGTATTTGCCTATTTTGTGATTTTTGTCGGACATTTTATTATGATTTGTAAGCCTCTTCGAATGCATTTTAATGTGTTGTTTATCAATACTGAGCGACGAAGGCAGCTTTCTGGGTCCTCGATACGTCGTAATTTATCCAAGGAAATGTTCAGGATGGTTTGTTTCTTATCGTAATCTCTATTGTCTGTCAATGATATTCAATGGCAATGTTCTCTGCAGAGGCCGCGGAAGCACCTGAAAGGAGGGGGGGGGGGTTACCGCCAAAAAGGGGAACCTTGGTTATTTTCAAAATAATTGTATAATTTAAAACGTTGTACGGTTGTAACTTCCATTTGATCACCACCATTTTGTTTTTAACATAATTTCTTGGTCATCGGCATTTCTTTTAGAAATAGAATACTTCCAGTAGCGCCAATGTCCTGGAAACTTACATTATATCATATTTTATAAATTACTCTTTTACATCACCCCTCGGGCAACGGCACAGTCACACTTTTCTACAGCAAATAGCAATGTCATACTTCTACGAAAAGGGTACATTAATTCTTCCCAGTATAGGCAATATACCGCAGTATACCTTAACCGCCACATGCTACATTTTACAAAAAGGGCATTTTTATTTCGGAAAAAGGGCACATTTTCCAATTTTGAAACATTTTCCCTCAGTTCCGCGGCCTCTGTGTTCTCTTGTTGTTTGGTTTCTCCGCTAAACTAATAAACAAGACAAAATATTTATAGGCAAACAGGTATTGGACATAATTTATTATAAATGTATACTAGACTTAGATACCTAATCTGAATAAACTATAATGGTGCATTTTTATTTTATTTTATATTTGCTTCAATTAATTTCAATGGAAAGGAAAGCTCTACTCGACTACTCAAAGGCTGACATTTGACACTAAAAATATTACTTACAATTATCTATTATAGCAAGATTTATACCTTCAAAACTATACGTATAGTCCAAGAACTCTAAATCTTCTTCCGCTGTTTGCCATTCATATAAAAATAGGTACGCAACGCGTACATGTGTCTGCTGACATTTGCATGCGTACACTCATCGATCTAGTACTACTACTTGAGTTGCAGACGAAACCATATAAATATGTAATGATCATGTAAACAGATATTACAGTAGAACAATAATCACTAAAGCTATCTTCTAAACACGTCTCTATATTCGAAAAAAACCTAAAAAATGTCCAGCACTTGCTATTAAATCTTCGGACAATGGGCAAACAAAAACTGCCAAGAGGTTTCTGACAGCCTCAAGAACGTTGCGCCGATATTTTGGTGAATTTTGTCTCCAAAACGTTGAAAATCTCCAAGAAACGCTCATACTTCGATTGGAAGTTAAAGTTCTTGTAATTGTTATTCCTTTTGACAAAAGTAAGTAAGTAAGTAAGTAAGTAAGTGAGTGAGTGAGTGAGTGAGTGAGTGAGTGAGTGAGTGAGTGAGTGAGTGAGTGAGTGAGTGAGTGAGTGAGTGAGTGAGTGAGTGAGTGAGTGAGTGAGTGAGTGAGTGAGTGAGTGAGTGAGTGAGTGAGTGAGTGAGTGAGTGAGTGAGTGAGTGAGCGAGGGAGCGAAGGAGCGAGGGAGCGAGGGAGCGAGGGAGTATTAATCGTCTTTGTTATATTGTATATATTTTAAGTAGCCCGAGTTTACGCCTAGCGGGCGTCTTGTTTCAATTTATAACATTAGGCTGAGGAATTCAGTACAATGAGTTCAGAAATGTAAATGAAAATGCAAATGAAAACTGCAGCTTTAGCCTGATGTTATAAAGTTAATTAAGTTTTATCTCGACTCAGAACGCGTCATTCTGATGCGCAGTCGACATTCGCGATCCATGTATTCCATGACTCGATCGATTTAAAGTTTTTCGTACTCTGTATATAGTCGCCTTTGTCGATCACTCGTGCGCTGGTAAAATCACTCGTGCGTTTGTTACCGTTCTTAACGTTTCTGACGTGTTCTTTATTTCGTATTGTGAAACATCTGCCAGTTTCTCCGATGTAGTTCCAGAAGCACTCAGCACATGGGATCTTGTAGACTACATTAGTTTGGAGATGAATTGGTGGTCAAAATATTTGGGAAAGAAATTCTTGAGGGGCTTATTGACTGCTCCGTTTTTTTCGAAGTGATCTCGCGAGTGGCTCAGTGAGGCCTTTAATATAAGGAGGACAAACGTAGTCAGGGCGTGTGTTAAATGGCCCACCCAGTCGAAATACATGCGAGCTATAATTCTTCCGGTGACGGAATTGATGCTGGGAATGATTTTTCCTTCAGAATATTGTGAATAATCGATGAAGGATAGCCACTAGCATTTACAGTGTCGGTGACATGTATATTTTCACCACTCGTTGAAGGCTGTAGATTGGTAGCCGAAAGCTCATTTCTTCAAATAACTTAATCCAGAGAACGTTTTTTTCCACCTTAATCATGTTTAACCCTGGTTGCGCGTTCATTTTTGCACCTATAATTAAACTGGTTTATTTTGACCGTACTATCTCAAGCATAACAAATGTCAAAACGTATTTAATTTACTTTTCATATTTGTTATATGGTTATTCACGTATCCTGAATGATCGAAGTAATGTTCTAGCGGTTGGAGATGCTGTAGCTGCTTTTGTCCTTCTTCCCCCAACTAAAGGGGTTGAACTTGTTCACGACGTTGGTAACTTTCCAGGACTTTTCGTTTTTGGCATGCACGTAGCTCTTCCTAAATTGAGAAAAGGCTGATGAGTTTTCGTAGAAACAATTGCAGACTAACATGTCATTGAATGCACTTAAACAAATTGACATGATGGCAAAATATTCAATTCGGTTGAGGAGTACAATGCACATTTCATTAAAGTAATTTAATAAAGAATCGTAAGTTAAACATTCTGTGAGATGATACGGAAAAAATCTAAAAAGTGAGCGGTCAAAAATACGCTCCAATTTGTATTTTCCAATAAAGTTAGATAAATTTTATTTAACCAGTTTTATAGTGTCTGAATCTTACAGTAAAACAGCAAAAGTGACGAAAACGTTCTCCACAATGTCGGTTTCAAGTAATGTTAGGCATGTATGGAATTGATGACCCTTAATAACTGTAGAAACGTGTTATTTTTTAATTTTATTTACTTCCCCAACAGTTTTGGAACAATCCTTACCTTTCTACTTTGTGTCTTCTCTTCCTTGCTGAGATGATACCATCTACAAGAATAAGAGTATTCATAACGTAATTAGCAGTTTTGCAATATACGACTTTCCCACACTAATATCTGTGGATTTTTCACGGCTCTTTTAGAAACAATATCAAATGTAGCTTGAATTCAGCAGTTTGAGAATCAAGGCACAAAAATCTGTGGCTATCTAGGGAGAAATTGAAGTAAAAGGCAAAATTCTATATGTAATGAAAAATAAACCGCGGGAAGAACATTTTCTTGAACTTATAAAGATATGTAATATACTTGCTGCTGAAACTAATGTCTACTTTGTAAATACACTGTACCTAGAGCGTCTTTCAGAGTCTTCCCATTGTGCTTCAGAGAGCAAAGCTTCTCTCTCATTTCATAGATAACTTCTATGGGAATGATTTCGTTTTTGCCTTTAGAGCCTGACGCGATGTTACTCACGATGACATCTTTCTTTGCCTCATATGTCTGCTTGTCTTTCCTCATCTGTTCGATCTTCTCGTCGTCTCTGATACCCTTCTCCTTAGCCTGTTCCTCTTTGATTAGCATGTCAAGGTACTCACTGAAGGAGTCGTTGTATGCGATCATGGCATTTTCCTTGAGAAAGACACCGAAGAAGCTAGCACATTCAAAAATGAATTTCTTTTCGTCTTCAAGCTCCTTGATGCTTCTCTCCATCTCCGCCATGAACAATTTCTTCTGAGACTTTAAGTCGGACTTCTCCTTGATCTTACTCTGTGCATCGTCTGACAGGAATTCCTTCTCTACGAGAGTAACAGTGTAGGTCATATGCATGTGAAATCTGTAGTTGTGCCCACATTTCTGGCAAATGCCATCACGCATGGCAGCACAGCCACGAAGCTGCTCGTTGTTGGTAGTCTCAATTGGAACTCCTGAAATTTCGCAGTGATCATGGCAGATCTGTTCATAAATTGTATTCCTCTGCCTTGACTTTCCAATATTTACATACTTCTTGCATTTTTCGTCTGCACAAACAGTCATGAGATAGTCGAGTTGCCTTAGCTCCAATTCATACGCATTGAACTTGAGCTCGGCCTGGAAGGACCTGATGTCAGCGTCAAAGACCTTGCACTGGTCTTTAACATCTTTGAGCTTCTTCAAGTTCATCTCAATCAGTTGAACAGCTTGACCCACTGGTTTGCTCATGGCGATTATGCAGTTCCTCGCCTCGTTCAGACTCACGGTCTTCTTAGTCTCATGGGGCTTCTTACTCTTAACGAGGTCGAAAAGTTGGCAAGTTGTGTCGCACGACTTGACCCAGCTCTTTGAGTAGAGGTCAATATCTTCAGAGGTGAACTGAATTCCACTCTTGTTGCAGGCAAGAAACCTGTAAATGAGTTGATGAAAAAATCTATTTCACAATAGCCCAATTTACAGTTGTGTGCTTAGTGAACTGGCCTTTGAGTGAGAGGTTGAAGTTGACATTGCTTTGATACAAACCTTCCTGCATGTTTTTCGTATATAAACCGTCAGTGTTCTTCTTATGCTGACTAGTTTTTGTTGAACAAGATTTACATATGAAAAGCAGATAGTCTGTATCAAAACAAAGTTTTCTCCAGTCTCACTTTCACTCTACTGAACACACAAGTGTGAAATAATCTACCAGCTTGACACTTTCGCTTATCCTGATCCCGGTTCTCATGCACTTGTCGTAAGAATCGCAGCAATGTTATGCTGGCCGATGTCATTGAGTGCTGCCAGTCTATACGTGATTTGCATATATACAGCAGTCAAGACACAATACAATATTATTCTATTATTCTATTGTTCTATTGTGTCTTGACTGCTGTATATATGCAAAACACACAGTCTAGACTGACAGCACTCTATGCCATCGGCCACAATAACATTGCTGCGATTCTTACGACAAGTGTGAACTAAGGCTTTAGTCGATCGATCATCATAATTTAATTAGCTGTATAATGCACTTGATGATCCTAAACCTAAGAGATCAAGGGTAGCCAGAGTTCTCGTGAAATCAGTGTGAATTACAAGTTTTCCAACAGGTTAAGAGATGATTATATGCGTTGATACAAATCTCTATCAATTCATGATAAACGATACATCTTAACAATTTGTCTGCAAATACTGAATACCTGAAAGCTTCGTTGTCAAAGCAAAAATAGTTTGACGGAGATAGATCGATTTCAATATTATACTTTTGCAGAAGCTGTTTAAGAACTGGGAGGCTGTTTCCTGGCCTGTAGAAAGTTCCTCGGGAGTTAGTGAAGGCAATGATGATGTTGGACACCAGGGACTTGTGGAGGTGGGTTAATAACTCTAACACACAGAACTTGAAGGCCACAGTCATCCTTGCGATGTTTGGCTTGAGAAGCACAACCACAGCATTAATCTTGTCGTAACAGGTAAGAAAGGCCAAGATGTTTTCGAAATTCTCCTTGTCCTTGTCAATACCCCTACAGTTCCCAATGCCTGGGGTGTCAATAAGGTGGAACCTTGTAGTGTTTGTCTCAATCATGTACTCCTGAGGGAACTGGGTAGCAGACTGACCACCGGTGAGAACCTCGTTTGCATCAGTTCCAAATTCAATGTCGATCCCCTCTCCTTCTTCATTCGTGAAAACAAACCTAACAGAATAAAATTTTAAGTTATTACATATATAGACTATTTTCAGTTCCTTATTTTCCCGTGTGACCGCGTCGCCAAATTTCCCTCGCGCAATTAATCTTAGCAAGTTCCAATGGCCGCCATATTAACCTAATGATATGATCAGCAATACCTAACTCGACGATCACACGAAGAAAAAGGAAGACTACAGCTATAAAGTAATGTCTAAGTGGACAGAAAAAGTTAAAAGTGTATATAAAAGTTGATTTTCAGAGGGCCGTGTATATTACATTACGTTAAAAGTACAATATTAAAAACTAAAGTATATAATGAATTGCTAAAATACTAATAAAAGTAACAATATAAGAACTAACTAATAACAAAGAATTACTACGAGAATTATTAAAAAGAGAAAAATGAATTATCCGAGTATTTCAAGTTTACTAGTTTTAGAAATATCGTTCCAGATTCTAGAACCTCTGTAACTGAAAGATTTTTTAATGCATTTGTATTACGATTGTTGCTCCTTAAGTTGTAACAATCTCTGTTGGAAATCCCAAACAAATCAGAAAGGTAATTGTTGGTTTTCCCTTGCAATACATTTTTCATTAAAAAGAGCATCTGTTCTTCTCGTCTGGATTTTAACGTTTCCCAACCAAGTTTTTCTCTAACACTATTTGATGGCGTGTCATAACTATCACCTGAGATAATTCGACCTGCTTTATTTTGAAGTTTTTCTGATTTATTTTGTAATTTTTTTGAGCAATTGCCCCACACTAAAATGGGAGAACAAGAGCTTTATATATTATTTGTAGGGAGTTTGTATTGACTATATCTTTAGATCTTCGGAGCAGACCAATCCCTTTTGAGGCTTTACTCAATACTTGCTCAATATATGGTTATCCCAGGTGATACATTCATGCACAATAACTCCTAGAGTTATAGTGGACTGAACACGCTTAATTTTTTCAGAGCCTACATGCATGCTATATGACGTTCATTAATTACTTGGGAAAGTTTTTGTCTAGATCCGACTAACATATACTCTGTTTTTTTTTGACATTTAGTGTTAATTTATTAACTAACAGCCTTGATGAACATTACTTAAATCCTGCTCTAATTTTAATTCAATTTCATTCGCCGATGCTCCATCAACCGTTAGGTTGGTGTCATCAGCAAAAAGAGCAGGTGCAGAATAGCGTAAGCAATTCGGCAGATCATTAATATATAAAAGAAGTAGTAGGGGCCAAGATTTGATCCCTGTGGTACACCTGTCGTAATTCTTGCACTATTCGAGAACGACGCGCCTACGATGAGAATATGGTGGTCTACAATGTCAAAAGATCAAGAAAAATGACACCATTTATATGGCCTTTGTCCATGTTTACAAACCAGGTATTAGTAGTTTTTAGTAATGATGAACAAGTAGAATGGCCACTTCTGAATCCTTATCGATATGAAATAAGGATATCATTTTTAAGAATGTATTTATTAACTTGTTCATATACAAGTTTTTCGAAAATTTTAGAAATTGTAGATATTGGACGATAGTTGTCGCATTCATCTTTCTTTCCAGATTTATAAATTGGGGACACTCTAGCAATTTTCCAGTCGTTCGGGAAAATTCCTTCCGACAATTAAACATTAAAAATTATCTTTAAATAATGGGCCACAACTGCGGCTGCATCTTTTAAAAGTCTGCCAGGGATTTTATCTGTCCCTGAAGCACTTTTGCATGCATGCACGCATGCATGCAGCCGTATTTGCATGCATGCATTTGCATGCATGCACTAACGTTGCATGTATGCACGCTCATTTGCATGCATGCAACCATATTTGCATGCATGCATTTACATGCATGCACTAAAGTTGCATGCATGCATCTCATTTGCATGCATGCAACCATATTTGCATGCAACCATATTTGCATGCATGCATTTGCATGCATGCATTTGCATGCATGCACTAAAGTTGCATGCATGCATCTCATTTGCATGCATGCATGCATTTAAAATTGCATGCAATTATTGCACCCTCATTTGCATGCATGCAAATATGGTTGCATGCATGTACAAATACCTTGCATGCATGCATGCATAAATAATTTGCATGCGCGCACCACTGATTGCAATTTAACTGCCAAAACAATTTATGCAATTATATTCATCATGTCAGAGTACAACTTGTAACAGATCATTAAAATATGAACAGATAATGTCTGGAATATCCTCTGGAAACGGAAAAGGTGCAGCTGAAGTTGTGTTGCACTTTTTTGAGACGTTTTACAATAAGCCTAACACAAATCACAAATGATGACTTTAAACAACAAATTCATAAAACAAGAATATTCAAACCTGTTCAAGTGTTCTTATCTGAGCCCTCTGAAAGAATTCATCAAATCAACACACAAAGATAAAAGGTAGGTATTTATCTCAAATTTGCTTCGTTTTCCTCTCAAAAGTATGAATGATTATATTATGGCTAGATAGTAGTTACCAGGCCTCATCTTGCGCATTATTTACATTGTAACCAAGGTAACAAGGAATTCCCGCCACTTTTCAGTCTTTTCAAAAGATTTGATCTTTGATAGTTTGACTGAGGGAATTGCTGTGCAAATATTCACAAAAAAACATCATTTTATAGACATTTTGCCTGGAGGAGATATATTCAACAAAGTTAGACAACTGAGAAGATTTTCAAATATGAATTTGAAGTAAGTCAAACCTTAAAAATAGCGAATTTTTGAAGTTTTATTTACTAAACCTGCTGCTAATCTTTCTGTGCTTTTTAATGCTCAAAAAGAAATTGTAAAAACTGGTAATGTTAGGTATAGTACCTAAAGAAGAAGTCTTTGTTGCTGAAAATCCTGAGTTAATCTGAGTTGATCTGAGAAAATCAGAAAAATATATTTCTTATTAGGTTTCAAAAATCATTTTCAGACTGATACTATAGTGAGTTAGAAAACATTTGTATTATATTGACATATCGTGACTTACATGTATACTAATAAATTCGATATAATATTAGTTAGTCTAACAGTAATTTTGTCTATTAGGAGCAGTTGACTAGTTATGTTTATAAATCAAAATATTGTCAGACTGTAGTTTTGCTCAGTGAGGTGTCAATAAATGCAGTTGATCGTCTGAAGTAGAACATGATGCACTATCTAATGTATTGAGCTTCACTATCTATGATGACCATGTATTTTAAGACTGTTCTGTTAAATTCTATTAGTATTTTGTCACCTTGTCACAGAAGAATAGTTTTTAACTGATGTGATAATACACCTGGCTGAAAGAGCTTTATTGTTTTATGTAGGTTCTATGCTGGAGCAAAACAATACTTCCAAATGTCAGTTCTGCACATGACTTAACATCGGACAAGTGAACAATCTTGAAGCTTAACTATTAATCTATGGGCAGAGGCAAAATATTTATATTTATTAAATAAATGGACAGTTCTTTTTGTGTTAGCAATTATGCTATTTTGTCATATTATTTTAGTATTATATATATTATCGTCAGTCAATATTTCTTATGCATGTACTATTGCATGCATGTATTTGCATACATTAAAACTATTTGCATACATGCACTGCATACATGCATGCACTAATAATAATAATAATAATAATAATAATAATAATAATAATAATAATAATAATAATAATAATAATGGTTTAATAGGCATATCCAAAAATCACATTTGGCTCTTCATCCAAGTAATATAAGATTTAAATTAATTATATATGCATATATCTAAATATTATACAATGATCTAAAATAGTACCCAATAATCTAAAAATCTAAAAAAAAAAAAATACAATAAAACAAGTAAATCTAAAGCCTACTTTGCACAAATGGGCCTTAAGATAACCTAATAATTGTCTGTGTTCAGAACAGTTTCTAACAGTATTTGGAAGTTCATTAAAAGCCTTAGCACAAACTTGCTGAAATGTTCCAGATATTAGAGGTATGAACAATTGCATATCGCCAGACGACCTTAGGAACTTGGCAGGAGTATGTCGCTGTAGACTTTTACATGCATGCCCGTGCATGCATGCATGCATGCATGCATGAAATGCCAAATATTTGCATGCATATGCATGCATGTAGTGCATGCATGCACATGCATGCAGTGCAGGCATGAAGTGCCAATTTGCATGCATCGTGCATGCATTGCATGCGCATGCATGCATATGCATATGCATGCATCGCATGCACATGCATGCAGTGCAGGCATGAAGTGCGCCAGTTTAGAATAGCTCTTTTTCGTCGTGATCTAATTTATGCAAATAATTTTCTAATTCATCCATGAATTCAATTTTTAAATTTGGAGGCCGATAAATAGAAGTAAATAGAATAGCTTTTGCTTTGGGTTTGGTTACCTCAATACATACAGCTTCCAATATGGGAATTAGTTTTTTTTTTGTTTCTTTTTGGTTTTTTTTAATAACTTTGCCATACACGTTACAAACATAAATACAGACATTAAGACAACAGGCTGGGTAACCGCAACAGCTACTAGTGCCAATTACTGCGGCCCCAAAACAAGTACGATTTAACTGTTACTTAAAAAATACATAACGATATACAACATACATTAAATACATTAAATTTACTATGATATCTACTAAAAGCAACATGACGGTGGGTTCATAAGGCTTCGAGCTGTGTTGCATTTTAAACATATGCTTTTCTATGTTCGTGGGTCGCCTACGTCATATGTGTTGTTAAGTGTATTAATGTAGTAGTTGAATCAACTTCTTGAAGTTTGAGAGTGTGATGTTTTTTGTTGTAATAGTTTTTGGTAGCATGTTCCATGTTCTTGTTGTCCGAATTGTGTATGATTTTTGGTAGGTCGAAGTATTACATTTTTTGGTTTGATATTTGTCGCAGTCAGGGTTGGATGATCTTGTTTGTTTGTGATGTTGAGGAGTTGGTAGGGTGGTCTTGTTGAGGATGTTGATGCCGTGGTTACTTTTGTAGAAAAATACAATGTCTAGGTATTCGTGCCAGTACGTTAAAGGAAGGTGTTTAGTCGTTAGTAGTCGTTCTTCGTATTTAATGTCACAAAGGAAGGGTAGATCCAGAATGAATTTCGAAGCCCGTCGTTGAACACGTTCAATTCTAGATATTAATTCGACTGACTGCGGCGCCCACACTTGAGATGCATAACCTAGCTGTGAACGGACTAGAGAAAGATAAAGTTTTCGTCGTATTGGAAAGGACTTAATGTTCTTGGTAGATCTTCTCATATACCCCAGCAGTTTGTTGGCTGTGCTGGTTTGCTATTAGGGACAAACTCCGGGAATAACTATAGAATACCCCGCCACACAAAACTGTTATTCTTGCTTGTCACTTGGCTACACACGCCGTCGTTAACACCAACCTTCGACTCTAAACGAATTGCGTACGTGGCTACTTGCCTACCTGCCTACTTGGCTACATAATAGACAGCAAAAATGCAACCTATAGGTCTGATATTTTTACTGTAGTAAAAATAATTTCCTTCCTCGTCTTATTTTTTTACTTGAAATAACAACAAACTAGTAATATAGTATATAGGTCCCCTTACTCCTAATCCCTTAAATCATAACCCATAATCCTAACCCCAAATCCTAACCCCAATTCCTAACCTTAATCACCAAACGGGTACGTTTGTGGTATAAAAAATTACGATAACCTGACCCCCCACACAATGGAACAAAAAACTCTAACCCAAATCACAAGACGGGGACGTTTGTGGTATGGAAATTACGATAACCTGACCCCCACACAATGAAACCAAAAACCCTAACCCTAATCACATAACGTAAACGTTTGTAGTATGGAAAATTACGGTAACCTGCAGCTGACTCCCACACAATGGAACCAAAAGCCCTAATGGGGGGGGGGGGGGGGCAAGGGGGACAGCTGCCCCCCAGATGAATGGAAATGTTGTTAAGTCAGTAATTTTTCAAGCTAAGTTGGGTAAAAATATAGGGAAAAAAATTAAAAAATAAGATGAAAATAAAGAAAAGTAATCAAAACAATTTAATATCTGTGTATTGTAGGAGAAAAAGTATATTGAACAACAGGCACTTAGTGTTTTTTTATATCAAAAGTCGGGCAATTTCCATTTCAGTCGGGCAAAATGTTCTCCGCCCCAGCTATAAATTTGTGCCCGTACGGGCACATACAGTTGCGAATTGACTTTCCTACAAATCGTTTTTACCTGGGTGGAATCAAGACAGTGAATTCGGGGTAATCCATTGCTTCTTGGAGGGAGTCATGCTTGGCATAGTTGGCGATGCCATTGATCCATGTGGACTTTCCTACTCCCGTCTCTCCCAGTATGAGAATGTTGACGTCCTCCTTCTTAATAATGCCTTTAGAATCAAAACCAAAAACAAATAACAAACTTTATGTAAAGACAGAAGAATTTCACTAGACCGTAGTTAGCATCCTAGCTAGTCGAGTTGGACATGCAGAAGGCAGAAGAAAGGAAGGAAAGAAAGAAAATAAAATTATTAGTATAAGATTAAAACCTATCAAGACACTTAAGGTGTGGTAGAACATCATTTTGCAACTCTTAATCTAATATGAGAAATTGCAACAAAGTTATTTTTCAGTCATTGGTATTTCAACTAATTCAGCTCAATTGATGATGCCCGGGAAATATTAAATTTTAAAAATCTTCTTACAGTAATCGCTTTTTGTATTTTACCTGATCATCCCCTGGAAGAACTCCATGAGAAGGTGTGTACTCTGGACTTGCCATATTGTACTGATATACCGTCAACTAGAGCTTTGCTACAACTGGTACAAATAAATTATAAAATTAATTAACTGTGGTACTAAATTGTTTTTCTCATTATTTAAAAAAAACTGAATTCACGACCAACTATCGCAAAATGTTACACAAACGAATCACCATCGAAAAGCAAAACTCGCAAGTTTCATTATTCGAACATGGAATTTCTTTTTTTTCTAATTTGAACACCTCCATTTGATTTGGTACAATGCTAAATTGTAAATTGTAAAATGTTGTGAGAGGCTTATGGCCGAATTTTGTAGCGGGAGGGGGGGGGGGGGGCAGGGTCGATCATAAGTGGTACCTATAACAGTATATTAACCTTGGAAAGAAGCTGAAAAGCGGGGTGAATCATGCAAACTACTTCCAAGCTCGAAAATGTATGTAAATAATTTTATTCCTTATGCTGCACTTAAACGGCAATTTTATAATGAAAGTGAAAAGTTCAATGGAGATGATCAGTGACGCCATGTATACTGGTTCTAGATCGACCGCAATTCCTGGAAATCTTATCTTTTTTAACAGGTTTGGTGGACGAATCTTCTGTTAATAATATTACGTGGGAAAGCGATCATTCGAATTCTATGAGGTTTTTATTTATTACTCCGGCTACCTATAGGTGGTGTGCAACCAATCCCTTGAGATTCGAAGGACAAAGATATTTTCGCCATGTTGGATGATATTATAATTGCAGATGATGAAAATTTTTGAAAACGTCAACCAACATGGCGGCAATGACGTAAGATGCACACCAGCAATAGGTAGACTCACTGATCTCAAATAATAGACTCATTATACTGGATAGAGCATCCGGTGCTCGCTGTGAAGTCGGAATAAATTAGCGGCGACCATTTCAGGTGGGACCCACTTGGTTTTCATACAGCCACTTTCAAGTTCTCCCATAGCGACAGGTACATGTCACAAAAATTTAGCTGGTTTTCGTTAAAAACCCGATCATTTAAAGCGAAAACCAGAGGCGAAAACTATGATTCAGCAATATTGTGGGTCCCACCGGATATAGTGGCCGCCGCGAGATTTTTAGCCTCACTTCCGACTTCAATTTTTGCCACGCGGGAAACAATAGATGCTCTATCCAGTATAATGAGTCTATTATTTGAGATCAGTGGGCCACAATCACTTCCTGCGATTGAGCTTTGGACTGCTGCGCAGGCTACTTGGAAGGCAAAGTTGTCCATAGTTCGATGCTAAGCTGTGTCAAGCACGTAACTGATCAACTGCCAACTATCATGCAAGTCACTATAAAAATCGACCAACATAAAGCTGGTCACAAAAAAAGAACGTGCAAAATCGAGCACAAAGCATCAACGTATCAAATTTTACATCGGTCCGACTGCATTTTCTCAATGATTTAATACCCTGACGTTCTTCAAACCGATGTATATAATTTTATCACAGGTGTGTTCGTAATACCTCGCCATTTCTATATATCTGTTTGTGCACGTTTGACAAATGAAACTCTTGAACTACAAACGTAGACGTAGTCGAGAAAAAGAAGGGCGTATTTACGTTGCCTGGAGGTTCTGTACTTCATAAGACCAAAGGATTAGCGCGAGTGAACGCCTATTAAGCAATATTAAAGCAGGCGTCTTGTTTTATTTATAATCAATTATATAAACCGTAGGGTCATGGGTTCAATTCCTGCCGGAAGGCCTGTGTAGTTGCATTTTTCGCAACTGGTCCCGGTTTGGTCTTATAATGTATATATTCTACACTCGAATTTTCCTTCACCATAAATCCCTAGAACATGCTATGTAATCGAGTGAAATGCCCAATATTACTTCAGATAAATTATGAGGACAGAGTAGTTTCCAAACTCGTTTACAAAACTCACGTGTTTCTGAGAAGGCCTACCGCAATCGAATAGTACAACGTTGCTCGATGAAACAGATACAAACTAACAAAGCATAAGTAACGCGCCAAACGAATACAAATGTATCGCGGTATTGAGACGGTTTGTGAGGAGCACTGCTTCGGTTTCGAGCTCCATCAGAGAGAGATACACCATAACTCATAAACCAAAACCAACGATGCTACGCACTTATCAACTCAATTTTTATGTAACATTTATGAGTGCGCGTTCAAAACGAACAGTGACTGTCAGATATTGCGAGGCGCCTGTTCTTTCTCGTGGAATGGAAATAATAATAATAATGATGCAAAATATATAGCGTGGAAGGTGAACAAGGACAATTTGTGACGAGGACTATTAAACGAGTAATTTCGAGCACTGACCTATTTGTAATGCGCATCATGAGCGCATTTTCGCAATTTACTTAACTCTGGCTGCTTCCACGTTTAACGAGTTCTTGAACGGCGAAGCTATGAGCGTTAGCTCGTAGAAATTGTGAATGTTCGATCGGATCTAGCAAGCCTTTTATAATTTTATAGGTCCACAAACAGGAAGTTAAAATTCCAGGAAATTTTCCCCTTTCCCCTTATTGGGCTCAAACAGGTTTTCCCGACACACTTCTGCACACGAGTTCTTGCAAGTTCTGAGAAAAATTTCCGTAATTACCTCTGGCTGCCTCAACGTTTAAGTTTTTATTAAACGGCGAGACTAGACGGGAACCTGAAGGGACACTTCCCGTTTGATATCGAAAGTGAAACGTGAGTAGGCTCTGAGTAAATTCGGATAAAATAGAAAACAATGGACACGCACTCCAAAAAGGGTTAACATTTTTATTCCATGTTTCGACTACACGCGTAGTCGAACAATTGCCTGAACAATGCTGTAACAACTTGCAACAATGCTGTAACAACTTGTTGACATATGTAAACAACATTGATAAATGAACAACATTGTTCATCATTGTTTCAACAAGTTGTTACTGCTTGATGAAACAACAACCGTTGTTCACGCATGTTGTAACAACCGAAGAACGTGTTGATACATCAACCATGTTCACCATTGTTGTAACATTGTTGTTCATCGTTGTTATTTCGTCATACTGTTACAACATGTTGTATCATGTGCGAACAACGTTGTTGGCTATAAAAATGTGCTGTTGGAACAACTTGTTCATGACTGTTGATTTATCCGTGAACAAGTTGTTCGAACCATAAGTGAACAACTTGTTCACGGCGAGCACAACACTGTTCACGCCTGTTGACAACCGTGAACAAGTTGTGCGTTTTTACGCGTGTATAATTTGCAGCTATCGTCCAGGAATGATCAGGCCCGCACAGAGACTAAAGTGGGCCCGGGGCAAAATAAAGAATTGGGGCCCCCCTTGCAAAAATTTAGCATGCCATTTTACGGCATTTATAATTAGGGGGGCCCTCTCGAGCCGGGGGCCCGGGGCAAATTGCCCCAGTTGCCCTCCCCTCTGGGCGGGCCTGGGAATGATGCTGGTTCCTGATGTTGACTGCAGTTAGTGTCCATTGTTTTCTATTTTATAAGTAGCTAGGGTCTTCTGCACATACAGTTCTTACTATAGTTTATACCGATGTTTTACTCCCCCCGCGCCTTTTTTGACTTTGCAAGTCTTTAAATGGCTGCCATGCATGTTTTGCAACGAAAGGAAAACTAACGTAATAAAATTATTAACACGAAAACCATAAACAAGAAAGAAATAGAAATAGTCATTAGTTCATTGAAATTACCGAGAACAGTAGCGAGAAAAATAAATTAATTCATTCATTGGAATTTAATACCGAGAACCAGAATACCGAGAACCAGAAAAATATCAGCTTAACTTGAATACACGAATTAGGAAACGTGAGTGTTGCACAATAAAACCAATGTGGTAGAAGAAGGAACAAAGAGCGATTTCAGTGATTTCATTATAAATTAGACTAGCCCAGGTCTGATAAGAGCAAGGGTCAGAACTATGTTGTTTTCGCCTATTTTGTGCGACATCAGTTTAATATTATGATTTGTAAGCCACTTCGAAAACCATAAACAAGAAAGAAATAGAAAAACTCATTAGTTCATTGAAATTACCGAGAAGTAGCGAGAAAAATAAATTAATTCATTCATTGGAATTTAATACCGAGAACCAGAATACCGAGAACCAGAAAAATATCAGCTTAACTTGAATACACGAATTAGGAACTGCGAGTGTTGCACAATAAAACCAGTGTGGTAGAAGAAAGAACAAAGAATGATTTCAGTGATTTCATTATAAACAAGACGCCCGCTAGGCGTGAACTCGAGCTACTGTGGGCTGGCGCCTTGCAAAATAATAGAACAGCAGTGCTGTTTGGAGTTAATGGATGGTTGAATTTGATGCAACTTTCAGTCAATTGACTGTAGTAGTGGAATATTCATCATAGAGAAAATCACGGTGGGTATACTGGTGTACCAAAACATTGATTTGGCAATCATACTGGTCTGCCAAAACATTGAAATGGTGGCCATTACTGGTGTACCAAAACATCTAAATGGTGGCCATACTGGTGTACCAAAACAATGAAATAGTGGCCATACTGGTGTAACCAAAACAATGAAATAGTGGCCATACTGGTGTACCAAAACAATGAAATAGTGGCAATACTGGTGTACCAAAACAATGAAATGGTGGCCAATCGGTCATATTGGTGCACCAAAATAATGAAATAGTGGCTATACTGGTGTACCAAAACAATGAAATAGTGGCTATACTGGTGTACCAAAACAATGAAATAGTGGCCATATTGGTGCACCAAAACAATGAAATAGTGGCAATACTGGTGTACCAAAACAATGAAATAGTGGCTATATTGGTGTACCAAAACAATGAAATAGTGGCTATATTGGTGTACCAAAACAATGAAATAGTGGCAATACTGGTGTACCAAAACAATGAAATGGTGGCCAATCGGCCATATTGGTGTACCAAAACAATGAAATAGTGGCAATACTGGTGTACCAAAACAATGAAATAGTGGCAATACTGGTGTACCAAAACAATGAAATAGTGGCCATATTGGTGTACCTATTTAAAACAATGAAATAGTGGCAATACTGGTGTACCAAAACAGTGGAATAGTGGCCAATCGGCCATATTGGTGTACCAAAACAATGAAATAGTGGCCATACTGGTGTACCAAAACAATGAAATAGTGGAAATACTGGTGTACCAAAACAATGAAATAGTGGAAATACTGGTGTACCAAAACAATGAAATAGTGGCAATACTGGTGTACCAAAACAATGAAATAGTGGCCATATTGGTGCACCAAAACAATGAAATAGTGTGGCCATACTGGTGTACCAATTGCAAAATAATGAAATGGCAGCCATATTGGTGTACCAAAACAATGAAATAATGGCCATATTGGTGTACCAAAAGAATGAAATGGTGGCCATACTGGTGTACCAAAACAATGAAATGGTGGCCATACTGGTGTACCAAAATAATGAAATGGCAGCCATATTGGTGTACCAAAACAATGAAATAGTGGCCAATCGGCCATATTGGTGTACCAAAACAATGAAATAGTGTGGCCATACTGGTGTACCAAAATAATGAAATGGCAGCCATATTGGTGTACCAAAACAATAAAATAGTGGCCATATTGGTGTACCAAAAGAATGAAATGGTGGCCATACTGGTGTACCAAAACAATGAAATGGTGGCCATACTGGTGTAACCAAAACAATGAAATAGTGGCCATACTGGTGTACCAAAACAGCCATCATGAAAATCGGCCATCATGAAACAGCATTTGAGCTGTGACGTCAGAAGTGTCACATCAGTTTCGCAAAGCCTGCCGACGAAGGCACCTCGATACGTCGTAATTTATCCAAGGAAATGTTCAGGATGGTTTGTTTCTTATCGTAATCTCTATTGTCTGTCAATGATATGCATGCTTGCGGTTTGCTTTTGATCGCTATTCAATGGCAATGTTCTCTGCAGAGGCCGCGGAAGCACCTGAAAAAAAAGGGGGGGGGGGGCACCGCCAAAAAGGGGCACCTTGGTTATTTTCAAAATAATTGTATAATTTAAAACGTTGTACGGTTGTAACTTCCATTTGATCACCACCATTTTGTTTTTAACACAATTTCTTGGTCATCGGCATTTCTTTTAGAAATAGAATACTTCCAGTAACGCCAATGTGCTGGAAACTTAATGATTATATCATATTTTATAAATTACTCTTTTACATCACCCCTCGGGCAACGGCACAGTCACACTTTTCTACAGCAAAAAGCAATGTCATACTTCTACGAAAAGGGTACATTAATTCTTCCCAGTATAGGCAATATGCCGCAGTATACCTTAACCGCCACATGCTACATTTACAAAAAGGGCATTTTTATTTCGGAAAAAGGGCACATTTTCCAATTTTGAAACATTTTCCCTCAGTTCCGCGGCCTCTGTGTTCTCTTGTTGTTTGGTTTCTCCGCTAAACTAATAAACAAGACAAAATATTTATAGGCAAACAGGTATTGGATAATTTATTACTAAATGTATACTACACTTAGATACCTAATCTGAATAAACTATAATGGTGCATTTTTATTTTATTTTATATTTGCTTCAATTAATTTCAATGGCAAAGGAAAGCTCTACTCGACTACTCAAAGCCTGACATTATTAGTCTTAAGCATCTTACAATTATCTATAATAGCAAGATTTATACCTTCAAAACAATACGTCCAGTCCGGGAACTCTAAATCTTCTTCCGCTGTTTGCCATTCATATAAAATAGGTACGCAACGCGTACATGTGTCTGCTGACATTTGCATGCGTACACGCATCGATATCTAGTACTACCACTTGAGTTGCAGACGAAACGATATAAATATGTAATGATCATGTAAACAGATATTACAGTAGAACAATAATCACTAAAGCTATCTTCTAAACACGTCTCTATATTCGAAAAAAAACTAAAAAATGTCCAGCACTTGCTACTAAATCTTCGGACAATGGGCAAACAAAAACTGCCAAGAGGTTTCCGACAGCTTCAAGAACGTTGCGCCGAAATTTTGGTGAATTTCGTCTCCAAAACGTCGAAAATCTCCGAGAAACGCTCAACTTCGATTGGAAGTTAAAGTTCTTGTAATTGTTATTCCTTTTGACAACAGTAAGTAAGTAAGTAAGTAAGTAAGTAAGTAAGTAAGTAAGTAAGTAAGTAAGTAAGTAAGTAAGTAAGTAAGTAAGTAAGTAAGTAAGTAAGTAAGTAAGTAAGTAAGTAAGTAAGTAAGTAAGTAAGTAAATAAATAAATAAATAAATAAGTAAATAAATAAGTAAAAAATAAATAAACAAACAAACAAACAAACAAACAAATAAATAAATAAATAAATAAATAAATAAATAAATAAATAAATAAATAAATAAGTAAATAAATAAATAAATAAATAAATAATTAAATAAATAAATAAATAAATAAATAAATAAATAAATAAATAGATTAAGAAAAATTCCAGGGCACATGATCGCACCCGAGGGTCCAATGTCCGGTCGGCGAATAAAAAACCGATTTGTCACGTGAACACCAGAGTTCCCGGATATCGGAATTTCACGACAGACGACAACATGGCGTTAGCGAATCTTCGTAAAACAAATGTGAGTATTTTGGTTCTAAACGCTTCAGATTTGTGTTGAATTGCTTAATTTTACGGCATCGTACTAAGTATAACTTTCCTAACAGTTACTGGTAGAATTAGTAGTCGTAGAATTGCCTTGTTCTAATGTTAAAGATGTTGAAGTTCGCAAGGAATAGTTCGAGTGAAGCTAGTGGAAACACTGTATTGCAGTATTGCTGGCTAACTTCAGCGAGAAAGTGCCCTACCATACACCCATTTCCCCTAACTTTCCGCTAACTTTTTTGGCTTTCCAGCCTATTAGACTGTAGAGGGAGAAATGCATGGTTTTAATATACATTACACTTTATTTTATATACTATAAATAGCACTAAAAATAATATAATTATAAAGTGTTTAATATCAAAGTATTGGTGTCTGTTTTCAATAGGTACGTCTGCCTCCCGAGGTAAACAGAATTCTCTATGTCAGGTAAGTTGGAGTTACGTTTATTAGTGAAAGATTGACAAAAAGAAATTCATAAATACTAAAACTATACTCGGTCTATAAATAAATATTTCTTTGCTAAGCTTTCGGCCTGTTGACTCGGGCCTTCATCAGAGCAAAGAATTAATTATACTCAGTCTGTTGATGTCAAGTATTTATAATTAAGAAACATGAGTAATCAATAGTGATTACATGTACTTACATGTACAGTGGTGCTCAAAAGTTTTGTAACACCTTCGTGGACTGAAATTACACGCAAAGCTTTGTATATAACACACAAGGCTTTGTGTATAATAACTACACAAAGCTTTGTGTATAATAACTACACATAAAGCTTCGTGTATAATAACTACATGCAAAGCTTCGTGTATAATAATGACACAAAACTTTGTGTGTGATCAATACATAACTACACGTAGTTTTGCGTGTAGATGAATGTTTGGTAATATTTCACCAAAATAATATTTCACTGAAATAATATTTCACCAAAATATTTGGTGAGAAAAAGCATAAGCCTAGTTTCCATATCATCAATGTGATCACCATGCACGATTGCTGAGAAAGAACGTTTTCTACCTCGGCCATCATAGCTATCACGACTATAGCGATTGTAGCGATCATGGTTTCATATGATTGCTGAGTTTATTTTCGAGCGTTCTGTTAAAATAGAATTATGTTCAGAAATACACTCTGAACTTCATGTTAGGTATATTATTGTGTATTGAGGTCACATGACAAGCCATATTTGGACTACATTTACCATGTTGTTTTTTGTTACCTTCGTCACAGGCTCACAGCTTTCGCTTTGAGATATTGTTTGTTACGTTGTTCTCTTTTGTTTTTCCTCGTTTAGTTTTATATTAAAACTCATTTTCAAAACGTTTACAAGTGCGATTGCAGCAATCAATTTGAGATGATTCTCCACATGAGAATTTTGAGTCAAACCCAATCAAGTTGTTTGTCAAATTTCTACTGTGTGAAATTCAATTGAATTAGCCTGACACCACTGAAATGCGAAAGCTGCCATTCCGAACCTTGCATCAAAACTAAAATTTGCAAGAATTCGACATTTGAACAATGTATAAGCATTTTCTATAAATACCCTTGAACAATGAGTGATAACACGCTGAGATACTACGACCACTGCCAATGCTCTTTCGTCAATCCTGTAAAAGCACTTTCCTTAACCCTTTATAGCCCATTGGCCACCTTTAGTATTTTACTCTGGCTAACGCCAGACGATTTTACTTGTCAACTGGAAACCTCCTGGGCTATAAAGGGTTAAGAAACTATCGCGCTTAATGGCTTCTAGGACAGCGTCGGCCACGGTTGAAATCCAAATATTACCAGGGTTAAGTCACGTTGGCCTGAAAAACAGAGAAAAATCTTCTCGACGTTTCGAGCAAAGGCCCTTCGTCAGGAGAAATTAGTAAACAACCCACATGTGGTCACGCGTATTTATAGCAGAGCTACAATGGGAATCACGTGAACACATGTAAGCCTATAAAAACAAAGTAAACAAATAAATTAATATGTAATTTTAGCCTGTGTGCAGGTGCTGACCCAATTTGTGGGTCAGCTACCTGCAAATAGGCAAAGAAACAGGTTATATATCGCGCTTAATACTCTCTAACAATGAGCTATGACACGTTGAAATACCGCTCTTTTCATTTATACCCTGTTAAATGCTAACCATTGTAAACTACCTATAAATACTCTTCAAGCTCTGTAAACTAAGCAAGAATTTCGTGTGTATTGTATCATGTAGCCCAAAGAGTTAACCTTTCAATATTATACTGATGATACACAATTGTCAACGAGTGAACTATTTATATTCTTCATGACTACACGCAAACTTCGTGTAGGACAAAGTGACAAATCAAAACAAGTGCAAGCCATGCTTTGCCCAAAGCACTTTGTGAGGTACTGTAAATACAACCTATGATCATCTTGGCATGTAAAATTTATATTGTATCATGTAGCCCAAAGAATTAACCTTTCAAAACCACGATACAGTGTATTCGTGTATTTGCAAGGCAAATATTTGGCTACACGCAAATGTCGAGTAGCAGGTTAGCTACTGACAAACCAAAACAAAGGCTTATCAGAGGAAATATATTTCTTACATGTTTTGCTTTGATGGAGGGCTCCGCTTGAAAGATTATTTATTTCAAAAATTTAAAAATTATGTATAAACAGTATTTATTTGCTAAAATTATCAATAGCTTACCTGACCTTTTCACTTTGGCCTTTGCTGTAACCAAATTACATGCATGCAATTTGACATTGTTGTCTCTCTTTTGATATAAATGACAACATTCTGTTCAGGGTTCTTTACATAGTAAAATTGGTATTCAACGTTTTTTGGAGTCGTTTTATTGATTTCATAGAATATATACATTGCACAATGAATCATCACCATGACCAGACAGATACAACGTCTGAAATTCTGTGTGTTCATTTCAGACGCCGCTGAAATGTTGCATTGAATTAAATGCCTAAATTGCCAGACTGCTGTTGACAAAATTGTTGTAGATCTGTGTAGTTTCGTAGTTTCGTAGTTTCGGTAGAATAATCGTTTGTTTATAATAATTTATTAACAACAAGGAGTGAACTATCCTACAGTACATAACCTTAGTATCATGCTTTAGTTTTTTTCAATACTACACGCAAGCTGCACCCAACTGTGTGTAGCTCAAGGTTGCGTACTGTAGTGCAAAGCTTTGTGTAGTTTGACTACTACACGCAGTATGTACTACACGCACTACACACACTTTACAAGTGCATGTATTGTGGGTGGAAAAAAACCCATGCAGGTGTTACAAAACTTTTGAGCACCACTGTAACTTAATTAAGGGGGTGATTACATGGACTGGGCTACCCCCCAGTTAGCTGGACCAGCTGGGCTAGCCTGTGTCCTATATAAATTGTATGATTTTTCAACATTTCTAATACATGGCAAGTGGGCTAGCCTAGTTTGCCAGGATCCTGGTTGTCACAACCAGTTTCATCCCAGCAAAGCAGGCTGAAAAACTGTTGAACTCACTTTGATATGCATCTGTTTGACTGTGTGAATAAATAGTGCTGAAAAGAACTGAACATCGAAATGTTGTTCATGTGTTTCATGATCATAGTGAACACTTAATCAATTCATTAGTCTTTGTGAGGATGCTTTCACACAGTAGGTTAGCTAAGACTATAACAATCTTTTTATTTACGATGGGCTTACAAAAGATTGCATCAAGTTAAATAATAGACCAATAAGTGTAAAACTGAAGTAAAACTAATGTAACTTAATTGCCCTTATTTACTTGATAATTGTGAATTTTGGCTTGAAATTATCCACGTCAACTCAAAACTCATCCCAGCTTACTGGGCTAGCCTACTCAATGTAATCGCAATTAAAATTCATCCCAGCTAACTGGTCTAGGTCAACTGGGCCAGCCCAATTGATAAAATCACCCCCTAAGTAGGATCCTAGACCTACACTTTCCTGCCCATGCAATAGACCTTTCTGCACAAAGTGCATTGACAATGTGTTGAGAGATTTGATTGGCACTCCCAAAACTTCGGACAAACATTGGACATAGCCAATCAGGTTTGTCAAAAGAAAGATCACATGATCCATTCACTTCATGCGGAAAAGTCTATTGATGAAGCTGATAATCAATAGAGATCGATGTTTAACAAATAGAGTACATTTTCCCATAATTATGTGTGTGTATGAGGTAAAAGATCACAAATGACATTTTCATGACCAATTCAGTTTTTCACGACAAGAAAGAAATGCTATTTGATTTGTTTTGTTTTGTTCAGTTACTAATACACATGAACGAGCACACATCTAACATATATTTATGGGTTGATTGGCTTTATCTCAAATGGGGGTGGATGTTCAAAATTGTATGGAGTCCATACAGGCTTGCTCCCCTTTCTTTGATCTTCCAAAGGCCTGCAAGCAGCTAGGAATTAGACAGAGTAAAAAATAAAACATGCTGAATGGCACTGGTGGGAATGAGGGTTAATCAATTGATTTGGATACCCCATGAAGAATTGATAGACATGCACTGGTGGTACACTTTACAGCCAGGCATGTAAAATGCATCACAAAAAAGAAACAAGCTAAATACTGTAAATTAATCATTTTCATGTATGTTCTTTTATTCAACAGAAATTTACCTTATAAAATAACCGCTGAGGAGATGTACGATATCTTTGGAAAATATGGTGCTATTCGTCAAATAAGAATGTAAGTTTGGCCAGTTCTATTCTAAAATGTTGTGTTGACTGTTGTAACTATCATTGTTTAACTCATTGATGCCTAGATGTCAGAGGATTCTCTCTTTGATGAGTAAAATTGTCTGGTGTTAGACAGAGTAAAACAATAAAGGGGTCATTCTTGGCTGGCTCAGGCAGGAATTCGCTTGTTGACCCCCACTGGTGCGTAGGATGTCTGAGGGTTCTCCCTTTGATGAGTAAAACAATAATATACACTGTAATAATGTCTGGTCACGAGGGAAACAATAAAGAATTATTGGATGAGGCTGAGCATTCGGCAGATAACGCTGACCTCGGTCTGAATAATTCTGATATCCTGCGTAAGCCGAATTCAATAATTCTTTTATTATTCATTCTGCAACAAAAGTCAGCCATACGAATAAAAATCAAAACAGACAAAAACGTCAAACTCAAACTTATATTTTTTATTAACAAATAAGCCACAAAAATAACAATATCAACACACAACAATAAAAAATACGCGGGCACCGTATGGACATGACAAATACGACATTTATTTGTCATGTCCAAATTTTCCACATGACAAATACGAGATTTATTTTGTCTGCGCCGAAATACGAATAATTGTATGTAGGCTCTCAACCAATGAGAATACGAGAATATAGTACAATGAGTAATAATTAGTTTTGTTTCCCAAGATGAAGTTGAGGGAAACATTGAGACTCGAGGGAAAACAAAACTATGTTTCCCAAGGGATCAAGTGCTTTGTTATATAGCTGGGTTTTCATTGGATTTTTGCTTTAGGCTGTTTAGCTAGACTTTCACTAAGCAGTTGTTGCCTGAGCGGGCAACAATTGTTGCAATATTGCCCATGTGGGAAACATTTGATTTGGCTAATGAACCAATAGCAGTGTGAGTTACAACTAGCAAAACCCCAGCTATATAACAAAGGAGTCGCTGTTGGCCAGCTCAGGGTGGAGGCAGGAATGGGTTAACAAAACATCAAAATAATACTGAATGTAGCTTATGTGAGAATGTACTTTGATTTCATATTGGGGCCACCCTTAGTGCCCCCCCCCCCCCCCCCATGAGGCACCAACAATACTAGTGATGACTGATTGTACTACCAGCCTACCAGCATACTGATAACTCTTGGAATTGCAATTACTCCATAAATATATATAAATATTACCAGGGTTAAGTCACGTTGGCCTGAAAAAAAGAGAAAAATCTTCTCGACGTTTCGAGCGAAGGCCCTTCGTCAGGAGAAATTAGTAAACAACTCACATGTGGTCACGCGTATTTATAGCAGAGCTACAATGGGAATCACGCGAACACATGTAAGCCAATAAAAACAAAGTAAACAAATAAATTAATATGTAATTTTAGCCTGTGTGCAGGTGCTGACCCAATTTGTGCGTCAGCTACCTGCAAATAGGCAAAGAAACAGGTTATAAATTACTATTTAAATCATCGGAAAAAGGTTAAGGAAAAGGTGTGGAATATGGTGGTGGAGTGAGCTAAATGAAAGAGAATCGCTCATTGAGGCCGTGAGGGTGAATGGTACCATATATATATATATATATATATATATATAATTATTAATAATGTAATATCTTTCTTTGTTCTTGTTTTAGTGGAAATGCTGCAGAGACGCGTGGTACTGCTTATGTTGCGTTTGAAGATATATTTGATGCTAAGAATGCATGTGATCATTTGTCTGGTTTCAATGTTTGCAACAGATATCTGGTTGTGCTGTACTACCAGCCAACTAAGGTATGGTGACATTAACCCATTGCTGCCTAGGATGTCCGAAGGTTCTCCTGAGGGTTCTCCCATTATTGCATAGGATGTCTGAGGGTTCTGCCAATGTCTGAAGATTCTTCCATTGCTATATACATACTGTAGGATGTCCAAAGGTTCTTCCATTTCTATCTAGGATGTCCGAAGGTTCTTCCATTACTACCTAGGATGTCTGAAGGTTCTTCCATTACTACCTAGGATGTCTGAAGGTTCTTCCATTGCTGCCTAGGATGTCTGAAGGTTCTTCCATTACTACCTAGGATGTCTGAAGGTTCTTCCATTGCTGCCTAGGATGTCTGAAGGTTCTTCCATTACTACCTAGGATGTCTGAAGGTTCTTCCATTACTACCTAGGATGTCTGAAGGTTCTTCCATTACTACCTAGGATGTCTGAAGGTTCTTCCATTACTGCCTAGGATATCTGAAGGTTCTTCCATTACTACCTAGGATGTCTGAAGGTTCTTCCATTACTACCTAGGATGTCTGAAGGTTCTTCCATTACTACCTAGGATGTCTGAAGGTTCTTCCATTACTACCTAGGATGTCTGAAGGTTCTTCCATTACTACCTAGGATGTCTGAAGGTTCTTCCATTACTACCTAGGATGTCTGAAGGTTCTTCCATTGCTACCTAGGATGTCTGAAGGTTCTTCCATTACTACCTAGGATGTCTGAAGGTTCTTCCATTACTACCTAGGATGTCTGAAGGTTCTTCCATTACTACCTAGGATGTCCGAAGGTTCTTCCATTACTGCCTAGGATATCTGAAGGTTCTTCCATTACTGCCTAGGATATCTGAAGGTTCTTCCATTGCTGCCTAGGATGTCTGAAGGTTCTTCCATTACTACCTAGGATGTCCGAAGGTTCTTCCATTACTGCCTAGGATGTCTGAAGGTTCTTCCATTGCTACCTAGGATGTCTGAAGGTTCTTCCATTGCTGCCTAGGGTGTCTGAAGGTTCTTCCATTGCTGCCTAGGATGTCTGAAGGTTCTTCCATTGCTACCTAGGATGTCTGAAGGTTCTTCCATTACTACCTAGGATGTCTGAAGGTTCTCCCATTACTACCTAGGATGTCTGAAGGTTCTTCCATTACTACCTAGGATGTCTGAAGGTTCTTCCATTACTACCTAGGATGTCTGAAGGTTCTTCCATTGCTGCCTAGGATGTCTGAAGGTTCTTCCATTGCTGCCTAGGATGTCTGAAGGTTCTTCCATTACTACCTAGGATGTCTGAAGGTTCTTCCATTGCTACCTAGGATGTCTGAAGGTTCTTCCATTACTACCTAGGATGTCTGAAGGTTCTTCCATTGCTGCCTAGGATGTCTGAAGGTTCTCCCATTACTGCCTAGGATGTCTGAAGGTTCTTCCATTACTACCTAGGATGTCTGAAGGTTCTCCCATTGCTGCCTAGGATGTTCGAAGGTTCTCCCATTGCTGCCTAGGATTTTGAGAGTTTTCCCCTTGACAAGTAGAATTGTCTATAAAGGGGCCTTTTTCATTTACTGGGCTCGATTTCCAGCCTTATCTTGTGCCGCAGGATCATACCCACAGGTACTGCATGTAGGTGCACTGATCTCTATATAGCTGGATTACGGTAAATTGGCATCATCTGACAATTGTTTACCGGCTTTTCTGACTCCCCCGGTAAACTCTTACTGCTCTTAAGCCTGTAAGGTACACTGAACCTGGAGTACCAATATGGTCGCTGGTGGCTTCAAAATAGTAACTGCTGACCATAAGGGATGAGCAATCCAGTTATTTAGAGATCAGTGCCGTGGTATGATCCCACAGCTGGAGATAAGGCTGGAAAATGGAATCAAGCCTATCTTCAGCCCACCCTACTAATGAATTGGGGACACTAGCTATCAGCATCAAATAAGCTGAAGTTCAGTTTACAGTCGAGGGAGGAAAACAGCATGTGACAGTAAACCAAAATCCAAACAAAATTCCTCTGTCGTGGCAATAGAAGCCTGGTTTACTACTGTCGCAGTATATCCCTCAAGTTGACCAATTCATTTGATGAAAATTATTGCTAACTTCCTGTTTTGAATTTGATTGGTTGCTGGTTTTTAAACAACCAATAAGAAACAGGATTATTCACCAAACACCAATCAAATTCAAAACATAATTCAAAACAGGAAGTTGTCAACGAATCTTATCAAATGAATTGTTCAACTTGAGGGATATATTGCAACAATATTTTAGGTAACGCTTCTATTGCCACGAGTAATAAAACTGAATTTTTATATTTCTTGAATTCTCAGGCGTTTAAACAAATGGACAAAGAAAAGAAGAAACAAGAATTACAGAAGATGAGAGAAAAATATGGATTAAATAAAGAAACCTAGGATTTGAATAACAGTGAAATTCTCATTCCATCACAAAACAACAAATATTGACCCAAAGAAAAAGGTCAAGATATCTCTACAACTACTAATTTATTATTAGAATGTAAAAAAGCATAGTTCTGTCTGTACTAATTTGGTGTTTTGGATAGAGCAAAGTGAAAAAGTGGTAGACTGTGGAGATCTTTGGTAATGAAATACTGACGTTTCGAGTGGATCCTCGTATCATAGTAAAGTATTTTTTTAATGCTTTGAAAGTTTGCGCCATTAGTATTCAAGATTAGTTTTCTGGAAACACCACGTTTAATATTTTTTGCTAGCAAATTATATATATATATATATATATATATATATATATATATATATATATATATATATAATTTAGCAAGTAAATATAATATTTATTTATAGCAAATAAATATACAAGCATCAAGAATTTCAGTTTCCGGCCCAATTATGATGCACTATGGGATAGAATCAAAGGTGAAGTGAGCGCCAATTAAGTCAGTGCCATTGTGGCTCATGAATATTCTTTGTTAACAAACTCAAGTGCTCACTTGACCTTTCATTCTATCCCATAGTGCATCATAATTGGGCCGGAAACTGAAATTCTTGATGCTTGTATTAAACGTGGTGTTTCCACAAGACCTATCTTGAATATTTCTTTTACTCTGACGAAGGACCCCACTCATAACGTCAGACCTTTTCACTTTGCTCTAACTTACTAGTATCGTTAACCTATTCTGACTTTTGTGAGTAAAATATTGAGGTGATTGTTGGCTGCATCAGGCAGTAATGGGTTAATGAGTGGATTGCAATTTTTCCAGTCCCACTATTTTATACAAGAAACCCCAATAAAACCAAACTTTCATTAATGTTACATAATAGGTTGCAGTTTACGTACCCTGTGATTGATCAGTTACTGTGTATCATGATTTCATATTTATTTTATTTTATTTGCCATACTCAAACAATACGTACATTCATCGACACAAACAACTGGTAGGGCATAGACTTTCGAATTCTCTTAACTCACTATCGTGTTTGCATCTGGCTACTGTATATTATACAATTATTGGATGAGGTTGAGCATGATATCAAGAATTATCAAGGCCTCTGTTTGTGTTATCTGCCGAAGCCGAAGGCTGAGGCGGATAACACAAACAAAGGCCTTGATAAATCTTGATATCATGCGATAACCGACGGCCGCCATGTTTGTTTTGTTCAAACCGCTGGCCAGCGCGTCATAGCTACAGATAATTTTTGATATTTTGTAGGTGGCAAGATATCAATAATTATCTGTAGGTTGTTAGCCAATCACAATCGAGATTGTATCAGTATTGTATAATAAAAACATTGGTACGTAAACGGGCGGCCATTTTCTCACATATGATTTATATCATAAGATGGCGTAAAATATGTTGTTGTGTTAATCATAACACGTGCAAATTAAACCCAAATGCGCGTACTACTTTGCGGACGCGCGCAAACCCAACTGCGCGACTAGCCATGTCCACAAGTTGCTCCGGCAACTCAACTTTTGTAGCTGCAAGCAATTATTTCGAAATTTGGCATTTATTCAGCAATTTTAAGGAACAATTATCTGTGTAGGTAAGTTAAAAATTTGCATTTTCCTTGTTCTCGCTTAGTTTATGCTTAATAATTTCAGCTTTAAAGTGGGGTTCTTCACTTCAGTCTACATGGTTTATCAGAGTTATTAACGTTTATGGTAAACTTTGTTATTTAATACACCCGTAACACGAGCTAAGATCCCGGCAGGGGAATTAACACCGGAGTTATTGTCTTATTCTCAAACTTTGGAAGAAACATTGGAAGAGTCATTCATGCTAAAGTACAATGACAGTCAGAGGAAGAAAGTTTAATTAGATTAATTTAGAGTTGTGTTTGGTTTAGCAGTTAATAATATACATGACAAAATTACTGCATCCTGATTGGTCGAGAGGAGTGCAATTTCAATGTAATACAGTGCAGAAAAATGAAATACAGTGCAAATTTCAATGAGTATTAGGCATTCTGATTGGCCAATAAACAACCGGAAAGCCAATGAAATGCCTATGCGGATTTTGAAGGATGGTTTTTCCTTCACGAGAAAGTCCAATATGGCGACCAAAACATAAAGTTGTCGAAGAACATTTCGATGAAATACAGAGTGAATTTTGCTTTAATATTGTCATAAAAGCCCCTGCGAGAGGACTAGAAGAGGTTAGATGCTACGAGTAAAACGTTTGACGTATTTAGTGAACAAAATGAAGCAGTTTTCAATCATTACAGCTTCGAGAAGTGGAGCAATGAGTGGTATGTAACTTCGTAGCTGGAAGAACATTTTGTCTAACATATTCATGTATATTATTAATAAGTAATAGCATGGTTTCGAGTGCAATTTTGAAAAAACACGCACTCGTGAGTTTTCAAAGACCTCAAATAGCAGTCGTCCTGCGGACTCGTGCAATTTTGAGTCTTTGAAAAACTCACTCGTGCATGTTTTTTCCAAATTGCACTCGAAACCATGCTATTACCTATACAAATTGTTTGTAATAAATCTAGATTTTAATTTCTTTTGGATATATTCCTGTATGTATTTATATATCATTAACCTTGTTTTAAAAGCACTTGTGTTTACTCATTGTTTTAGGTCTTTTATAAAACTTTTTATAAAAGTTCCCACATTTTTAAAAAAAAATTGTTATAGATACCAACACAAGGCATTTGTCGTCATACCTCCTAATTGACAGAGCAAATGAACTGGCAACTTGTTTGAAAAAATAGGCACGCTCAGCGTGCATGTATCCATGGACGAAAAGACAGAGCGAGTGCTTGTTTGTTCGAATCAAGATCTTTCTGAAATCTGAATAGCCAGCTATAAGTTTATACGCGGAAATTAACTGTACTTGGCACTGCTTGAGTTATATGTAGGCGTATAAAATACTTATTTCAAAAGCGCGTTGATCATTGTTCAGGCAAATCAATGAATGTGTTACCAGCGTCTACATATAGTAAAGATTAATAGAACGAAAGCGATATAGTGTGACATTCTTTTAACAATGCGATTAGCGACCGCGTTTCCTGTTTTTCCCAATTTACCTAAAAATGTCATTTTATGATTGGGGATAAGGCAAATAAACTATTCGCAATACACTAAACACTGGCTACTAAACACGGAATGGCACAACAAACCATATAGACACAACACGTCGTCTGATTGTATTTCTGATCGCCATTCAGTGCCCAACTCACATTCACAACACAGCATGTCGCTCTGATCGGATTTTACATCATTCAGAGCGAACACTAGCAAAGCAAGTTCATTTAATTCATCAACTATGCTATAGTTTAAAATCACTTCACAAAACGACGAGGACGTATTCACAACACACTATTAATTAACACAAAATGTCGCTCTGATCGCATTTTAAATCAACATTCAGCGCAAACACATACAAACCCACTATATAGACAGAACAACATAGTGACACAACTTGTCGTTCTCATGGCATTTCTATTCGCCAATTCAGTGCTCAACTCAGCGCGAACTATTAGATTCGTGGCAAAGTATGCTATAATTTAAAATCACTTCGGAAAACAACCAGATCTACACTCTATAGTATTCTGCATTTTCATTGGCTCCGAAGTTATTCTATTGTTAACTTAACTTAAACTTACACGCACGATAGCAATATATCTACTAGCACATGCGCAGTAGATACAAAAATGGGCAATTTTTAAGCAAAGTTTAACAAGACGCCTGGCTCAGGCGTGCTCTCGGGCTACTGGCAAATCGAAGGCCTCTCGACCTCCGCAGAGGCTCTATACCGCGCTAGCAACGGTGGGAGTGGGCGGAGGAAGACCAGATCGAAGGCTGAATGTCTATTCCGCATAGGTTCTTTCGGAGATCGGCTATGTCGGGGATCGTCGGAGATGCGTCGAAATCGTCAGCTGGCCATAAGGAATGCGGGCGGATAGTTGGACTAGTTTCACCCGCACTACTTATGTCCAGCTGACGCCTCCGAGCATCTCCGTCGACCCCCGAAACCTCCAATCTCCGAAATTTAACCTCTGCGGAGGAGCGAGGTCTCCCTCCGTGCACGGCTAACAACTCCCCGGAAGTATGATTAGTAGCGGAAGTAAAAAGTGCAAAAGGGCAAAATCGTGACACCCCCCCCCCGAAAAAAAAAGAAAAAAAAAGAAAAAGAAAAACCGAGCCGAAACCTAGACTCGGCCTACCATAGTAGTCCAAGTAATACTTTTTTAAGCAACTTTTTTCAAAATTTCCAGCAACTTGTGGACAGGCCTAGCGCGTATACTACATTACGAATGCGCGCAAACCCAACTGCGCGTACTACATTGCGAATGCGCGCAAACCCAACTGCGCGTACTACATTGCGGATGTGTGCAAACCCAACTGCGCGTACTACATTGCGGATGCGTGCGAACCCAACTGCGCGTACTACATTGCGAACGCGTGCAAACTCAAGTGCGCGTACTACTTTGCGAACGCGTGCAAACCCAACTGTGCGTGCTACATTGCGGACGCGTGCAAACCCAACTGCGCGTACTACATTGCGGACGCGTGCAAACCCAACTGCGCGTACTACATTACATTGCGGACGCGTGCAAACCCAACTGTGCGTGCTACATTGCGGACGCGTGCAAACCCAACTGCGCGTACTACATTGCGGACGCGTGCAAACCCAACTGCGCGTACTACATTACATTGCGGACGCATGCAAACCCAACTGCGCGTACTACTTTGCGCTAGAAGCACCCTTCCCACATGCGACCAGGCGATGCAGCTACCAGGTCGCAAAGGCGAAACCGCGCGTGTGCTAACCATTGTGCCACTCCACCATCACTCCTACGGTGCTACTGCAAAAATAGCTAAGCACTATGATTGAAAAGATAAGAATAAAAAACAACACACAGAGCAGAACAAAATCAGTAACAAACCATGAGTTTGAGTTCACAAACCAAAACGTAAACAAGTGTATATATACAAGACAACATGTGCCCTGCTCAGACATAACCTTAACAAAAGATAAGGCATAATTGTAAAACTAACTTGATAGCTAAAAATGATGCAAGTTAAAATTCATGATGGTCTGCTAAAAAATGCGTATGAACGAATTAGACAAACTATAGCAAGTTGAAGGTTGATTAAGAAACAAGCTATTTACATTAAATACTCTAAAAAAATATAAACCAAGATCTTGGCCAAAGTGAGATGTGTCAAAATGCACGACTTCATCAAACTACTACAGGGAGATACTATCACAGCAATTTGTTGTTAAAATGAGCTGAAGACTGTTGACGTGTTGGATTGTTAGAATACTTGGTACTAAGTCTCAATCATTGGCAAGTTAATTGTCTCAGCACAAATTTGATGTCGTGGTATCATTGTTTTAGTACAATTTGATTATTCCTTTCAAACAAAGACTAACGCAAACTATAATCAGGATCTAACCACAAGGACCTGATCCTTTGATCCTTACCCTAGGAGCTTGACCCTAACTTCAAGGTCTATTAACCCTAACTCTGCAGGCCCTATCTAGGGGCCTAACTCTGGGGGCATCTACTTAGGGACCTGATCCCACCTCTAGGGACCTGATCTTAATCCCATGAAGGGTCCAATCTTAACTCTAGAGGCTTGATCCTAAATCCTAACCATAGGGGCCTGATCCTAATTCTAGGAGCCTGATCCCACCTCTATAGGGGTCTGATCTTCATCCCATGAAGGGCCCTATCCTAACTCTAGAGGCTTGATTTTAAGTCCTAACCAGAGGGGCCTGATCCTAGTTCTAGGAGCTTGATCTCAACCCGATGGTTCAATAGGAATGTATCCTATTTATAGGCCAATCGTAATCATAGGGGCCTGATCCTAACCCTAGGGCCTAATCTATAGAGGACTGATCCTAATCCTAGAGACATTACTCCAATGATCGTTATATAGAGATCAGTGCATTACTCCAACATCGATCCTAACCCAAAGGTAGGCATCCTTCCTCATCTTCAGCTTTCAACTCATTTTGTTAACAACTAATGTGCAATACCAGACTCAAGCGCGATAACAAAAGCCAAGCTAAAAATCTTAGATGGTCATAATTTATCTACTGCTGGGTGGATGTATATATGTCTGTAGTTGTACTCTGTTTGCATTTAGCTCTAGTCTCGATGTACCTCGTCGTAGTTTTAGTCCGTTTGAGGTTACTTTTAGTGCATCTGAATTGAGATGTGCTCCAGCCTACGATCTCCTCGGTCGTTTACTTGGTGAACCGTACGTGTCGGGGGCTGTCGTACTTCGTCGGCTTCGAGTCGGCGTGTTGGCGCCGTTGACGGCGACACTATTGGATTCGGCAGGAGGAGCTCTTGTGCTCGACCTTGGTGTACGTGTGCGACTAGCGGAGCTCGCGCCGGTCGTATTTTGCAACATGGTCGCTGGGCTGGCCGGCATGTCGTACTGTACTGGTGTCATACCTAGACGTTCTTCGATCCTTCGCAACTGGATCTCAGCTTCGCGACATTCTTGATGTTTCGTTTTCATCTCCTGCGTTTGGCCGTGCTGCAGTTGCACCTGCATAAAACGTTTGGACAATTTATCACAAGCTTATATGAGAAAGGTTACGTCTTTTGTGTACTCAGTCACAAATACAAACACGCACACGCACACGAACACGCACACAAACAGGAACTCGCACACAGACACGTTCACGAAGCAAAACACGCATATAAACAGGCACGCAAACACAAACACAAACACAAACACAAACACAAACACAAACACAAACACAAACACAAACACAAACACACGAAAGAAGCGCACAAAAACGCACCAAAACACGCACACCAACACGTACACCAACACGCACAACAACACCAACACGCACACCAACACCAACACCAACACGCATACCCACACCAACACGCACACTAACATCAACACCAACACGCATACCTGCACCAACACGCATACCTACACCAATACGCATACCTACACCAACACGCATACCTACACCAATACGCATACCTACACCAACACGCATACCTACACCAACACGCATACCTACACCAACACGCACACTAACACCAACATGCACACCATGCACACCAACATGCACACCAACACGCACACCAACACGCACACCAACACTAACACTAACACTAACACTAACACTAACACTAACACTAACACTAACACTAACACTAACACTAACACTAACACTAACACTAACACTAACACTAACACTAACACTAACACTAACACTAACACTAACACTAACACTAACACTAACACTAACACTAACACTAACACTAACACTAACACTAACACTAACACTAACACTAACACTAACACTAACACTAACACTAACACTAACACTAACACTAACACTAACACTAACACTAACACTAACACTAACACTAACACTAACACTAACACTAACACTAACACCAACACCAACACCAACACTAACACCAACATGCACAAACCGCATTCAAACACATTAATGACCGTGTCACAAATCACAGCCAGAACAACATTTGTAACAATACATTACCTCATGATCTTTTTTAGCTTGCGTATGCTTTATCAGAGCTTGCTTGTAGGCTTTGAATTGTTCTGTTTCACAAGAAACAAAGAAAATTGTGATGGAATAAAAGACTTTCGAAATAAACATTACAGTACGAGTTACTCTCAAGGTGCAAAGCACTTTGGTTATTCTCGGTCTCTCTAAGTGATTTCGACTTACCTAGTTGACTACATGCAGTATGGTAGGCCAGCGGTAAGGGTGACGAGTAAACTACACCCCGCAGTCTTTCAATTGGTGGTGCCTTGTTCTGCATGCCTCCAAATTTACCTGGAAAGAAGGCACACAGGGGATATAAATTGATGTTTTTCAGGTTATTGGAAGTTAATAGCCTGGTTCTTATTGGTAGCTGCTGATGGTTGTTGGTTTTGGTGGTTGATGTTAGTGGTTGATGTTGTTAATTGATGTTAGTGTTGGTGGTGGTTGATGTTGATGGTTGATGTTGATGGTTGATGTGGATGGTTGGTGTTAGTGTTAGTGTTGGTGGTTGATGGTTGGTGTTAGCGGTTGATGTTGATGGTTCGTGTTAGTGGTTGGTGTTGATGGTTGATGTTGATGGTTGGTGTTGACGGTTGGTGTTGATGATTGATGTTGATGGTCGGTGTTGATGGTTGGTGTTAGTGGTTGATGTTGATGGTTGATGTTGATGGTTGGTGTTGATGGTTGATGTTGATGGTTGATGTTGATGGTTGGTGTTGATGGTTGGTGTTGATGGTTGGTGTTGATGGTTGGTGTTGATGGTTGGTGTTGATGGTTGGTGTTGATGGTTGGTGTTGATGGTTGGTGTTGTTGGTTGATGTTGATGGTTGGTGTTAGTGTTGGTGTTGATGGTTGGTGTTGATGGATGGTGGTTGATGGTTGATGTTGATGGTTGGTGTTGATGGTTGATGTTGATGGTTGATGTTGATGGTTGGTGTTAGTGGTTGATGTTGATGGTTGATGTTGATGGTTGATGTTGATGGTTGGTGTTGATGGTTGGTGTTAGTGGTTGATGTTAATGGTTGATGTTGATGGTTGGTGTTGATGGCTGATTTTGATGGTTGATGTTGATGGTTGGTGTTGATGGTTGGTGTTAGTGTTAGTGTTAGTGTTGGTGGTGGTGGTGGTGGTGTTGGTGGTTGGTGTTAGTGTTTTGCACCAAGTGATAAATATGACAAAACTGGGGATATTACATACCATTACTTCTTATACGATCTCCAGTTCTTGTTAAGATAGTTGGACAATGTGCAAACTTTACAACCTGACAAAACACATTCAGAGAAAACAAATCAAAATAAGACATTCTGCAAATTTAGACTAACGATACTCAGTCCATCGTAGCAAAAAGGCGACATGTCCTCTCTCTAGAATTACCAATAATCGTTATATCTAGGTAATTTGACGATTTTTGTTTCAAGCACGAGAGCATATCAGTAACCATCTTCTAGGGATCTCTGTATCTAAGAGGTGCATGTAGACTTATTAACCGAGTGCGAGGTCTGTACGGGGAAGTATTTGCTTGAGGTTTTCGTACAGACCGAGCGACGAAGGAGCGAGGTTTGTGCGATAAAACCGATAAAAAGTGTTAACATTTTCCTGTCGCTTCTTGGCCTTCTTGTTTACACCAGTTCGGCTTTTATTTGTCGTGTTTCTTTTCAGATAAACAGCTTTAAAGAAAACCAGCAGTAATGGTCCAACACATTTTATTGTTCAGAATATTTGAATAAAGATACCTAGTTCTCTTTTATTTGTATTCAAATCAACTCAGAAATTTACCGGTCCGAGAAAAAGCGTATTGAGCGGTCGTAAAATAATATCGTAAAATCCCGACTGCCCTGGAACCAATCCGCTTGTGTCGTAACCCACGGGTGAAATAGGTGGTTTTCACTGTGACGTCACAAAATTCTAAAATGTTTATTATTAAATCTAAAAGGTTGGTTGTTTTATATATTTTGTAGATCATTATTACGAGTCTTTCTGGAAAATTTTAAGTCGATACAGGTTTTCGTTCTTGAGTTACAGGGTTTTGAATTATATTATTGCTGATGTCAGCATAATTTTCAAATGTCGTTAAAAGCCGCACTGTGTACGCAATTCAACGTATAAAGCTTTGTTCACCTTTAGAAGTGATGTGTAATTGCATCTGATCTACAACCTGGAAACTCTGGCAAAAACTGTACTTTATACGAGCATTTGTTTTTTGGCCACCATGTTTGTGTACCTAATTGGCGTCTGTGAGGTCTAAACAGGAAGCTGAAAATCCAATTCTTCAGAGCAACAGTGGAGAGCGTACTTCTTTACGGGGCCGAAAGCTGGACATTAACTAAAAGTATGGAGAGACATCTTGATGGGACCTACACTAGGCTACTAAGGAAGGTACAAGACATCTCCTGGAAAGATCATAAAACAAATGATTACCTATATGGCAACCTAGATAGCATTACCAACGTGATCAGAAGGCGGAGACTGAGTTTTGTGGGGCATGTCTGGAGGAGAGAACAACAAACACTACACCAACTGCTTCTATGGGATCCAACCCATGGGAAAAGATCTAGAGGGCGTCCACACACAACCTACGTAGAGCAGATGGGCAGAGACACCAACTTACAGAGAGAGGAACTTGCCACAGCAATGCAAGATCGGGTCGAGTGGAGGAAAATAGTCAAAGGAGTCCGAGTTCGCTCGACCCGGTAAGGTAAGGTAGACTTTCTCAAAGTCCTTTTCAAACATTTTTGACCTTTCGGTTCCTCGTTCAAAAGGACTTTTCCCACCTGCAGCGCGCCAAAATTCACCGGTGAATTTTTCGACCGGTGACGTAATTCGGGAAGTAATTATATTCAGGCTAAATTGCTATGCAAGTGCTATCTTTGGAGTTAAACAGACTCTTGAAAACGTTTTAGTAGGGTAGAACCAGCAGGACAACCCGAAAAACGTCAAAACAGGGCGATGTACATTTCAGCGATTTTCCGCAAGAATATTTAATTAGATTCAAAAACTTGCAAGCGAAACAAGTCCGCCTCTTCCCTCCCGCTTTTCCGCTCTCCCGCCTTTCCGCTCACCCGCCTTTTCCGCTCGCAAAAACTAGCGCTAAGAGGCGGACTTGGAGCAAGTCTAGGCCACGTTGATCTGCGTCCTTCCCAATTCAGCCGCTGGCTGCAAGTAAGCATGATTAGCCCCCCAGTCCTTTATGTCCAGATATAATTAGACATCTCTTCTAAAGCTCAACCAAGCATTGTATGCTCAACTATGTGTACAAAGTGGCTTTTAACGACATTTGAAGATTATGCTGACGTCAGCAATAATATAATTCAAAACTCTGTAACTCAAGAGAAGGAATATAACGATCTACAAAATATATAAAACAAACAAACATGTTTATATATAATAAACATTTTAGAATTTTGTGACATCACAGTGAAAACCACCTATAGGCATGAGCAACGATTTATTTAACGTCGTAGTCACAGGATGTGGTCGCCCAATCATCCGAGCCAGAGGCTCATGTTAAAGTGCACGACAAAAGCTAAGACCTAAGTGTTGATTTTACGGAGGGAGGAAAACCGCAGAACCCTGCGAAAAACCCTCGAAACACAGGAGAGACCAACTACACTCTACTCACATGAAATTCAAGTTCGAGAACGGGGCTATTCCCAGACGGTCACCTATCCAAGTACTAACTCCGTCCAACTGGGCTTAAGTACAGCGGTGAGAGGCAGGGCCCTAACAGCACACGTCACCCGTGTTTCCCTTATACCCAGGCATTTTAATAATTCTTACCGCCTGACGATAGCTGTTTGCGCTGTCCAGAGTATCCAAGATCAGAGTATCCCCAAGCAACATGCCAAAAACTACAAAGTAACAAACAAATAATAAATACATTCTCCCGCATACTAAAAAGTATCAGATTCTATCTGCGGTTTTTTGATTTTTTGTCTTCTCTTAAAGTGCCAAAGAAACGAATATTAATAACTTCTTATTAACCTAGGGCGCGGTCATTACGGAAAAATATGAGACCGAGGTCTTGACAGTACAGACCGTAGGGCGAGGTCTGTGCATAAAGACCGAGGTCTGATATTTTTCCGTAATGACCAAGCGGACGAGGTTAATAAGAGGTTTATTATATGGCATTTTGAAACAACATACCTTACATTTATACCTTGTCATGATACGTACTTTAGTCAGTTTTACTCAAAAGAAGAAACGAAGACATAGATTACCTATTTTGCAGTTCTCCTGGTCTGCTGGAAAGATGAGTGTAGATCTTGCGTAAATTGGATTTCCATCCGGTTGAACATTTGAACGTGATCGTTCGTGCGGTAAAGGCCTAGAGAAAAATACAATATCATCATAGCATAGTATTATCGTCATAATCACCATCACAATTACCCTCATCATCATCATGACATCATGAGCATCATCATCATCATGACTATCACCATAATCACCACTATCATCGCCACCACCACTATAATCTTTGAAAACATCCTCATCACTGCCCCCCCCCCCTTCCCCCAACATCACCACCACCACCATTGCCACCAGTATCATCATCATACATCATCACAATCACTATCATCATAAAAAAACAACATCATCGTAATCGTAATCATCATCGCCACAACTACATCACCGTTGTCAAACATCATAACCACCATCACCATCATCAACAACATCATCATAATCACCATCGCCACAATACCACCACCATTATTAGCAACATCACAATCACTAACACCACCACCATTGCCAACAGCACCATCATCATACATCATAATCACAATCACTATCATCATAAAAAACCAACATCATTGTAATCATCATGGCCACAATTACATCACCGTCGTCCAACATCATCACCATCACCACAATTATATGTCCAACATCATCACCATCACCACAAGTACATCACCGTTGTCCAAAATCATCACCATCACCATTCACCATCACAATTACATTACCGTTGTCCAACACCATCACCATTCATCATCACCACAATTACATCACCGTTGTCCAACATTATAACCACCATCACCATCATCAACAACATCGTCATAATCACCATCGCCACAATACCACCACCATTATTAGCAACATCATAATCACTAACACCACCACCATTGCCAACAGCACCATCATCATAATCGCAATCACTATCATCATAAAAAACCAACATCATTGTAATCATCATCGCCACAATTACAGTCACCGTTGTCCAACATCATCACCATCACCACAATTACATCACTGTTGTCCAATATCATCACCATCACCATTCACCATCACAATTATATTACCGTTGTCCAACATCATCACCATCACCATCACCACAATTACGTCACCGTTGTCAAACATCATAACCACCATCACCATCATCAACAACATCATCATAATCACCATCGCCACAATACCACCACCGTTATTAGCACCATCATAATCACTAACACCACCACCATTGCCAACAACACCATCATCATCATCATAATCACCATCACCACAATACCACCACCGTTATTAGCAACATCATAATCACTAACACCACCACCATTGCCAACAGCACCATCATCATACATCATAATCACAATCACTATCATCATAAAAAACCAACATCATTGTAATCATCATCGCCACAATTACAGTCACCGTTGTCCAACATCATCACCATAGCCACAATTACATCACCGTTGTCAAACATCATCACCACCACCACAATTACATCACTGTTGTCCAACATCATCACCATCACCACATTACAGTCACCGTTGTCAAACATCATCACCACCACCACAATTACATCACTGTTGTCCAACATCATAAACCACCATCACCATCATGAACAACATCATCATAATCACCATTACCAGAATACCACCACCGTTATTAGCAACATCATAATCGCTAACATCATCACCATTGCCAACAGCGTCATCATCAACAACAACATAATCACTCTCACCACCACCATCACCACCATTATCAGCAACATCATCGTTAGATTTGAGAAGTAGTGCTTAATTAAAATGTGCATTTATTTCACTTCTACTCACTTGCTCCAGTCAGGAAGATTACGTTTGTAAATAGAATCTAATGGAAGCACTTGTTGTTGTCCGTTGGAGTCCGTGTACACTTTTTTTGCCTAAACAACAGAACTTTGGCGTAAATTTTGCAATAAAATACTCCTCAACAAATCTAAGACAGATATTTCAATTTGTTTTATATGTGAACGAGATATCTGACCACTGATCTCTATACAACTGCTCATCCTTTATGATCAGCAATAAACATATTGAAGCCATTAGCGGCCATATCGGTACTCCAAAGTCGTCATCTCCGGTGGCTTCATTTTTGGAATCAGATGAGCAATCCAATTATATATCAGAGTACAACATTCTTCATAACCAGAGTATAGCATTTCTTGGCACACACAGGGCTCAAAATAACGTTTCATGTGACGCCGGTCATGGTGACTGGTCAGTTCCAATTGTGACCGGTCAAAGGCGATTTTTGACAGTCAAATTTCACGACGCCCCCCCCCCCTCCCCCCCCCCCCCAAAAAAAAAAAAAAAACACAAAAAAAACAACCCCAAAAACAACCAAAAAAACCAACAAAAACAAAACACAACAAACCCCAACCCAACAACAACAAACAAACAAACAAACAAACACAACACAACACAACACAACACAACACAACACAACAAAAAACATGTAAAGTACATTCTACGCTATACATATAAGCTAGTACAGACAAGAACGTTTGTCATAAAAAGGAAATGCATGCATAGTTCACTTCAATATATATCAGACATTACGAAACGGGTCTACAACAGCACAACAACAATCATTTTAAGTTCCTTCAAAGGGAAGTAATAAAACTAATTGCAAGCTAATATGACCGGCATTATACAAATTTGACCGGTAACATTTTAAATCTGGCCGGTCACTGACCGGCTGTTATTTTGAGCCCTGCATACATGGCAAAATCAGTTATATATCCAAGTTTGTTCAACAAAATCACTTGAAATTATGCTCATTAAAAGTCCTCGTGACACTGAACATTTCATGTTGAGCAATCATGAAGGGGTAAGTGATGTAAGAGTAATGAGCAATCATGGAGGGGTAAGCGAAGTAAGGGTAATGAGCAATCATGGGGGGGGGGGGGGGGGGAGGGAGGGGGTAAGTGATGTAAGGGTAATGAGCAATCATGGAGGGGTAATCAGTAAGGGTAATGAGCAATCATGGAGGGGTAAGTGATGTAAGGGTAATGAGCAATCATGGAGGGGTAAGTGATGTAAGGGTAATGAGCAATCATGGAGGGGTAAGTGATGTAAGGGTAATGAGCAATCATGGAGGGGTAAGTGATGTAAGGGTAATGAGCAATCATGGAGGGGTAAGTGATGTAAGGGTAATGAGCAATCATGGAGGGGTAAGTGATGTAAGGGTAATGAGCAATCATGGAGGGTAAGTGATTTTGTAATGCATGAAAATGTTCTACTCTGTATATACTTATCAAACAAATTAAAATATCTCGAAATTAACGGAGAAAAATACGGCAAAGTTGTAAAAGGTCTTCGTTTACAATTTCTTTCAAATCAAACAAACTTAATTTATCTTGCTAAATTCCCTTTAACAGTTCAACGTACCTTCTCCGTTGTCAAGGTAACAACGCAGTCCATATCACTAGCCATGTGCCACGACAACACCCTAGCAACGTCGTTTTCCATGACTTGCGCAAGATGAGCCACCTAAAGACAATATCAATGATAAACTTTCACAGCCAAAAGCAACAAGAAATAGTGTGAACCAAGCAAATACTACAAAAACAACATACACTGGGGGCCAAAACTGATGAGGCACATATATTCTAGGCTCGATTGCCAGCCGTCTCCCGAGCCCCGCCCGGTATACTTACCTAACCTTCTCGTACGTTTTAGGATACAAATGAAACAAATCTTAATATCTCAAGAACGACATGAGATTTGGAAGAGTTGAAAACGCCAATCTTAGTTCTTTCGAGTAAGAGAGTTTATTTTGAAATGATTTTTTCACTGCATGAGCACTTTAAATAATTTTATTGGGAACTACGGTACATTCTAATAACAGAAAATGAAGAAATTAAATAATAAACTACAAACAAGTAGATCACCCAACGGGGAAGGTGCGAGAGGGCCTATTAGCTACGGGGCACCCCCGCCTTATATACAGCAACTAATCTCTGTGACAAGGACAGTCACGTACAAGAGACCAAGTACATGGCGTGTCTATATCAAAATCTGAAAGAAGGAAAGAACATGTTTGACGAAGAAAGTTCTTGAAAGTAGATTGTCTGGAAGCTCCTAGGCGGAGCTGTTTTGCACACTGAGTTCGATAGATTAACAATCCGGTTAAAATAGGAGCCTTTGAAAGAGCTTGTTTTACAGAAAGGAACTTTCAAGTGCCTATGAAACGAAACTTAAGTTGGTCTTATTTGAAAGAACACTTAAAATTATAGACAAAAATATTTTCCAGTTTTTCGTTTCCTTGCTTCGTTCTTGAGATATTTCAGTTTGTTTGATATGCAAATTTAATTTATAAGATAACTTTACGTCACAGTTTGCATAATGACTTATTGCAAAGTGTTCTATATATCTTTGTTATTATCGAACAATAGCATTTGGCGAATTAGGAACCATGTGCGAGTGTTTCTCCTACAACGTAGTCTGTAAATTTTAAGTGTTTTGGTTTGACAAAAACAAAAACGTATAATCTTTTGCGATAAGTCATTATGCAAAGAGTGACGTAAAGTTATCTTATAAGTTAAGTTTACATATCAAACGAACTGAAATATCTCAAAAACGAAGCAAGGAAACCAAAAACTGCAAAATACATTACTTTGTCATTTTCAGTGTTCTTTTAAATAAGACAAATTTAATTTCCGTTTCATAGGGGCTGTTTACATGGAAGGCGGGACGGGACGTTAAACGGGATCGCATCGCTACTATACTTTCCCTTTATCCCATTCCGTTTATATGAAGAACGTGTTTGCCTGGACGTTTTTGTCCCGTCCCGCCTATCGGGGATCCTGGTTTCCTCAACCGGGATCCCGGCTTGAGAGATAATTTTCGCCATATATATAGATGCTCTAATGTGCCTAACTGCAATATATGACGGATAAGTAATATTGGGCATTTCACTCGATTACATAGCATGTTCTAAGGATTTTGGGTGAAGGAAAATTCGAGTGTAAAATATATACATTTTAATTCTTTGAACGTTTTCATGGCGATAAAGTAATATAAATAAGTTTTGTGGAAACACCACGTAAAATATTTCTTTGCTAAGCTTTCGGCCTGTTGACTCAGGCCTTCATCAGAGCAATGACAACAAGTTGTTGGCTCACGCCATTTATAAACTAAGCAACTGATCAATTAAATCACGTAAGAATACAATGGCGCATCACGTTAATTTTATTAATTAGAAAACAAAATCAAGAATGTTCTCATATATACATGGAGGAATTTGAAAAGAAGGCTCTTGCAACTGCCCCGTTAAACCAGGTATGTGGAAACGTTATGTTGATGATACGCTAAGTACCTGGTCACATGGTTTGAATGCTTTGTCTAATTTTCTTGACCACCTTAACAGCATACATCCTTCAATCAAATTCACTATGGAATTACAAAATCAAGACAAATCTATCCCATTCTTGGACGTTTGGCTTTCCGTTAAATCAGATGGGACTTTAAGTCATACTGTGTATCGAAAACCAACACACACTGACAGATACCTTAACTACACTTCATTCCATCATCCAAGTATTAAATCATCTGTGTGCAAAACTCTCGTTCATCGAGCGCGAACAATTTGTGACGAAGAACATCTTCAGGAAGAATCAGATCACCTTAAGTTGGTTTTAACTAACAACGGTTTTCCTGGGAAGATGATTCAAGCTTCTATGACTCCTTCGGTACATCCAGAGCCGAATACACAGCCCCAACAAGAACCACCTTCAGTTTCTCTTCCGTATATCGGACCAGCATCTCACAAGATTGAGAGGATTCTAAATCGTGCTGGTATGAAGGTATTTCACAGTAGTCAACAAAAATTGTTCAAGGTACTTTTCACACATAAAGATAAAGTGGATAGCTTATCTAAGCCTGGAGTGTATCGCATTCCTTGTGAGTGTGGCTTGGTATACATCGGAGAAACGGGAAGGAATCTCTCAACTCGCCTGAAGGAACACAAGACATGTTGCATAAAAGCGCAACAAGAAAAGTCTGCTGTTGCCAAACACGCTTGGAAGTATGACCATCGTGTTAAATGGGAAGAGTCATCACTCTTAGCCAGCGACAAGCAATACTTCACGCGAAGAACTAGAGAATCCATTGAGATCGCCAAACATCTCACTATTTCTCAGGAGGGACAGCCATTAAATAGCACGTGGCGTGCCCTATTCGGAGAACATTCTTGATTTTGTTTTCTAATTAATAAAATTAACGTGATACGCCATTGTATTCTTACGTGATTTAATTGATCAGTTGCTTAGTTTATAAATGACGTGAGCCAACAACTTGTTGTCATTGCTCTGATGAAGGCCAGAGTCAACAGGCCGAAAGCTTAGCAAAGAAATATTTTACGTGGTGTTTCCACAAAACTTATTTATATATACATTTTATAAATATATACATTTTAAGGCCTGTGTAGTTGCATTTTTCGCAACTGGTCCCGCTTTGGTCTTAAAATGTATATATTCTACACTCTATATATGACGGATATATACCTTTCCAAGAATTCCTGCATCTCCTCGAGGTCCAGGGTTCAGACTACACTGACGACGGGGTGTGTTCTGGAACTCAAGTCGTTTCGCTGATAACTGCGCGGTGAATGCATCTACAGCTTTCATCTTAAAATAGCAAGTTATTTAAATAAACTTCAAAGCATCTGAAACTTGCAACAATTTACACAACATTATGCAAGAATGGAAGGAAGAAAGGATGGATGAAAGGGAAAAAAAGGATGGTATGAAGAAAGAAAGGATGGAATGAAGGATGGATGGAAGAATAGACAAAAAATATGGGTGGATGAAAGGAAAGAAGGAAGAAAGGAAGGATGAAGAATGGATGGAAGAAAGAAAAGAAACAAGATAAGTAAAGAAGGAAGGAAGAAAAGCATGGAAGCAAGGAAGAAAGTACCCTGCGAGCAGAGACTTCTTTTCCTTATTTCGTCGCTGAGAGAGAAAGAAAGAAAAGAAGGCTCTGCCGTATTCGTGTTTGGCTTCGTCCAAGATTTGGGACGATATAAGATCCGTTTAAAATCAGTATTTATAGACGACAGCGCCATTATAATAGAACAATTTCTTAGCCAATCAATTCTAACTTTACTCACGGAAGATAACGCTTCAGCAGGTACATTCTGTCTCCTAAGTTCTGTACGCAGTTTTTGTTCCGCTAAAGACGCTTCATGAACGGACACTACAAAGAAAAGATGTGAGCAAAGCTTAAACCCCAATTCTAGTAGAACCCTGCAAACCGTAAGTAAAATACTCAATCCCCGTTTAAAACCTGTCTACCTACCCATCTACCTACATCCTCACCTACCAAGCTAGCTACCATCTACGTAACTCACCTTCTTCCCTCCTTCCTTCTCTTTGTCCATCCTTCCATTCCCTCCCTCCCTCCTTCCTCCCCTTCCTCCCTCCTTCCGTTCCTCCCCCCACCCCCCCCCCCCATCCCTCCCTCTCGAACTCCTTGCCTCCCTCCTTCTCTGCCTCCCCCTTCCCTGCCTGCCTTCCTAACTCCCTCCCTCCCTCCTTCCCTCCCTCCTTCCTTCCCTCCCTCCCTCCCTCCCTCCCTCCCTCCCTCCCTCCCTCCCTCCCTCCCTCCCTCCCTCCCTCCCTCCCTCCCTCCCTCCCTCCCTCCCTCCCTCCCTCCCTATGGCCAATCTACTGAATATCTTCACGAATGTTATAAAAACGTTCAGAGACGAATATTTATCAATTGAGAAACAGTGAGGTTGATGTTTCAATACCTAAACCACACACTAATTATTGGGAAAAAAAATTCCTTATATAATGGTGGTTTAATTTGGAACTCGATTCCAAAAGAAATAAGATTGTCAACCTCACTAACTCAATTTAAATCAAGGCTGAAGGCTTATCAGTTCTCAACAATATAATATTATGCATGTATATATTAAATCTTATTTAATTACTTGTAATTAATGTACAGTCACGGCTTTCTTGTAAATTAGTTCATTTTTAATTGCAGAAATTCCGCGTTAAAATATTTTTTGTCTGTCTGTCTGTCTGTCTGTCTGTCTGTCTGTCTGTCTGTCTGTCTGTCTGTCTGCCTGCCTCCTTTCCTTTCCTTTCCTTTCCTTCCCTTCCCTTCCCTCCCTCCCTCCCTTCCTTCCTTCCTTCCTTCCTTCCTTCCTTCCTTCCTTCCTTCCTTCCTTCCTTCCTTCCTTCCTTCCTTCCTTCCTTCCTTCCTTAGTACAGCAATATCTTGATAAACATCAAATTAAGAAGCGTCTCACCTTGCATTTCGACGACAAGTTGTCTGGTCGTGTCAAACAGGGACCTGTAAGCTTTGATAGTTTCAAATAAATGATCTCGCTCTTTAGTCAACTGGGCCATTTGCTGTTGCTTTCTTACGTCTATTGTTAAAACAAATAACCAGAAACCGAGTTTCGCGAACAATCTTTAGAAAACTAAACTCCCGCAGAAAAGTGTATACAAAAGTGTGTAAAATTTATTCATACCGAGGTATTTGTTTTAAAATATACATAGTCGACATGTGCAACTAAGCCAACTATTTTAATGATATCTCAATTTTTTAGAGAGTAGAGTAGAATAGAGTGGAGTGGAGTGGAGTGGAGTGGAGTGGAGTGGAGTGGAGTGGGTAGAGTAGGGGAAAGTGGAGTGAAATGAAGTGGAGTGGAGTAGAGTAGAGTAAAGTGGAGTGAAATGAAGTGGCGTGTAGCGCAGCGGAGTGGAGTAGAGTAGAGTGGAGTGGGTAGAGTAGAGTAAGAGGTAAAGTGGAGTGAAATGAAGTGGAGTGGAGTAGAGTAAAGTGGAGTGAAATGAAGTGGAGTGGAGTAGAGTGGAGTGGAGTGAAGTGAAGTGGAGTGGAGTGCAGTGCAGTAGAGTGGAGTGGAGTGAAATGAAGTGGAGTGGAGTAGACTGGATTAGAGTAGAGTAGAGTAGAGTAGAGTAGAGTACAGTGGAGTGGAGTGGAGTGGAGTGGAGTGGAGTGGAGTGGAGGGGAGTGGAGTGGAGTGGAGAGGAGAGGAGAGGAGTGGGTAGGGTAGAGTAGAGTAGAGTAGAGCAGAGCAGAGCAGAGCAGAGTAAAGTAGAGTAGAGTAGAGTAGAGTAGAGTAGAGTAAAGTAGAGTAGAGTAGAGTAGAGTAGAGTAGAGTAAAGTGGAGTGAAATGAAGTGGAGTGGAGTGGAGTGGAGTGGAGTGAAGTGAAGTGAAGTGAAGTGAAGTGAAGTGAAGTGAAGTGAAGTGAAGTGAAGTGAAGTGAAGTGAAGTGAAGTGAAGTAGAGCATGGTACAGTGAAAACACGAACTCAAAAACTCACCATTGTAAAAGAGGAAAGGCAAATTAAAAGGAGGAATGGTTTGCCGTCGTCCATTCAAATGAGCTGTAAAACTCAAGATATATTCCTGACCATCTTTGCCTTGTGTGTTCTCTTGAATGGATAAACTCTGAACGACTGCGCCGCCATTTACGAGGGGGATCTCTGTTTTTTGAACATTGCCTTGCAGCATGGGTATTTCGTCGGACTGGGGTGATTTATTGATGCAGATTTCTATCTTGCCACTACAGTTCTTGCCAGTTACGTTGTCAAATTGATCCTGGAATATTGAACAAATTGGAAGAAGATTTGTAGTAAGGCGAGGGAGGATTGTGAACGTAGAAGTTAGTTAGAATGTGCTGGGAATGTACTGCGACGGTAATGTGAAGCTAAGTGATTGAAAACCATTAAGGCAAGGCAAACCAAGGGAGCACGTTAGAATGTGATAGTTCTTGTATAAAATAAAATAAACTTTACTTACCTAAGTTGTTGACGTTTTGTGCGAGGCGCCGAGTTCGATAAAACCGCTGACGATATGAGCCCCCGACGAGCGAGCCGAATACTCTCCGAAGATACGCGAGGGCGGAGCGGGAAGGGAAAAGAGAAGGAAAGTGCAACTACAAGATTTCTTTCGACAATGCTCGTAGCACGTTGCTATGCACATAGAGTGTTGCTATGCACAAAGAGTGTTGCTATGCACAACAATTATATACGAATACCGAGACAACAGATCTTCGTGATATTCACAGCAGGACGTAAGTTGTTTTCGTTGAATGATTTATCAATTTGGACTCTGATGAGAAAACCGTTGGCTTTCATGAATAAGTTATAAGTCATTTTGAATTTTTATTGTCAGAATCGCGCCATCGCGGGTTTGTTTGTCGACGCCCCAGGAGTATGATCTCAACACCGAAGAAGCCCACAACATATACAAAAGGAGTTAGATTGCAAGGTCAACCAACTGAATCGTTCAAATTTTGGGAAGTTTTTGTTTCATTTATTTCCTTCGTGAGTTCGTGCGAGAAGAAGAGGAGACGAGTTTGTGGAACGATCGACCAGTACGAGTACTGATCCTTTTGTGTTAAAACTATTCATTGTTTTTAATAAAATTCTTACAAGAACTTTAATAGGGTAGTTAGTAGTTACTTAACGAGTCGTAGAATATGATAATTTTAGTGTATTTGGCTCGATCTAGTATCTACTGCTACGAGAAAGGTTGCTACGAGCATCGGAGAAAAGCTATTTCTAAATGAACCATTTTATTGGCTGAAAGCCATCACGTGCTCGGTAGTTGCACTCCCCTTCTCTTTTCCCTTCCCGCTCCGCCCTCGCGTATCTTCGGAGAGTATTCGGCTCGCTCGTCGGGGGCTCATATCGTCAGCGGTTTTATCGAACTCGGCGCCTCGCACAAAACGTCAACAACTTAGGTAAGTAAAGTTTATTTTATTTTATACAAGAACTATCACATTCTAACGTGCTCCCTTAGGCAAACTAAAACAAGGCAGGGCAATGTTATAGTTAAAGTAAGGTAAAGGCATAGGATGGCAAGGCAATTGAATGAAATAGAAAAGGTAATGCCAGGCAAGGCAAGGCGAGGAATAGAAGAAGAATGAAAGGAAAGAAAGCAAGAGGAAAGGAAACGAAAGGATAGAGAAGGAAAAAAAGAAAAAGAGGAAAATAAGGAAAGGAAAGGAAGGGAAATAAAAAGGAAAAGAAGGGAAATAAAAAAGAAAGGAAAGGAAGGGGAAAAAAGAAAGAAATGGAAATAAAAAAGAAAGGAAAGGAAGGGAAATAAAACAGAAAGGAAAGGAAAGAAAGAGAAATAAAAAAGAAAGGAAGGGGAATAAAAAAGAAAGGAAAGGAAGAGAAAAGAAAAGAAAGGAAAGGAAGGGAAATAAAAAAGAAAGGAAAGGAAAGGAAATAAAAAAGAAAGGAAAGAAAGGGATAAAAAAAAGGAAAGGAAGGGAAATAAAAAAGAAAGGAAAGGAAGGGAAATAAAAAAGAAAGGAAAGGAAGAGAAATAAAAAAGAAAGGAAAGGAAGAGAAATAAAAAAGAAAGGAAAGGAAGGGAAATAAAAAAGAAAGGAAAGGAAGGGAAATAAAAAAGAAAGGAAAGGAAGAGAAATAAAAAAGAAAGGAAAGGAAGGGAAATAAAAAAGAAAAGAAGGGGAATAAAAAAGAAAGGAAAGGAAGAGAAAAGAAAAAGAAAGGAAAGGAAGAGGAATAAAAAGGAAGGAAAGGAAGGGAAATAAAAAAGAAAAGAAAGGAAGTGAAATAAAAAAGGAAGGAAAGGAAGGGAAATAAAAAAGAAAGGAAAGGAAGGGAAATAAAAAAGAAAGGAAAGGAAGAGAAATAAAAAAGAAAAGAAAGGAAGGGAAGGGAAATAAAAAAGAAAGGAAAGGAAGAGAAATAAAAAAGAAAGGAAAGGAAGGGAAATAAAAAAGAAAGGAAGGAAGGGAAATAAAAAAGAATGGAAAGGAAGGGAAATAAAAAAGAATGGAAAGAAAGGGAAATAAAAAAGAAAGGAAGGAAGGGAAATAAAAAAGAAAGGAAGGGAAATAAAAAAAGGAAGGGAAATAAAAAAGAAAGGAAAGGAAGCGGGGGGGAAGAAAGGAAGGGAAATAAAAAATAAAGGAAGGGAAATAAAAAAGAAAGGAAGGGAAATAAAAAAGAAAGGAAGGGAAATAAAAAAGAAAAGAAAGGAAGAGAAATAAAAAAGAAAGGAAAAGAAGGGAAATAAAAAAGAAAGGAAAGGAAGGGGGGGGAAGAAAGGAAGGGAAATAAAAAATAAAGGAAGAGAAATAAAAAAGAAAGGAAAGGAAGGGAAATAAAAAAAGAAAGGAAAGGAAGGGGGGGGGGGGAGAAAGGAAGGGAAATAAAAAATAAAGGAAGGGAAATAAAAAAGGAAGGGAAATAAAAAAGGAAGGGAAATAAAAAAGGAAGGGAAATAAAAAAGAAAGGTAGGGAAATAAAAAAGAAAGGAAAGGAAGGGGGGAAAAAGAAAGGAAAGTAAGGGAAATAAAAAAGAAAGGAAAGGAAGAGGGGGGGGGGGGGGGGGAGAAAGGAAGGGAAATAAAAAATAAAGGAAGGGAAAAAAAAAAGAAAGGTAGGGAAATAAAAAAGAAAGGAAAGGAAGGGGAAAAAAAGAAAGGGAAATAAAAAAGAAAGGAAAGGAAATAAAAAAGAAAGGAAGGGAAAGAAAGGAAAGGAAGGGAAAGAAAAGAAAGGAAAGGAAATAACTAGCAAAGCAATCATGAAGTGATTACAGAATTGTACACTAACGTTAACACAATTCACAAACCTTACCTTTAGTTGAAATTTAAGATTTCGCACCAAGTAGCGACTAGTCATTCTGTGTGTGTTCGACACAGTGGGTGTAGGTAGAGTACTAATTGGAACGAGTTTCACTGGTGGTCCAGGAGTGACATTGAATTGAACCTAGAAACAAGAGTGACTACACCTGAGACAAACATTAAACTTCGCATACTCATGGATTTGTTGGCAGGGATTGCGACAAGATCGTAGCAGTGAACCCCATTCTCAAAATTTGGAACGCTAACTCCGGAGCAAAAATTAAAGTCAAGCTATATTACGATAATGAATATCTTTTAATCGTTGAAGGTTTAACCTTCTGAGTTCGGTTATCCCGACAGCCCATAGCGCTTGCGAATCCACCGTTTGAATTCCGATCTTTCCCTCCTCATTTTCCATAATTGACCCTTGTCCATCCCACGACTTTTTCAATTCTAAGCTATGTGGGGTTTTTTCCCCGGATACCTCTTTGTGCTGCCACTTCCATGAACGTCTGTTTTTGGAGCGTAGAGTTGACCAGCCTGATAAGTTGTACGTATGCATGTAGTGCATGTGGTACGTCTGCAGGCTTGGTGTAATGTAACAGACGTTTGGTAGACGTTCGTCAAGCTCAATTACTCAGAAAAATTTCTGGACTCTGTCTGAGTTAATGAGCTTAAGTGTTCCCTCTATAGGCGAGTTTCAGGGTGTTGCGCGCGCAACATTTTTCAAAAAAACTGGCAAGCTCCCCTCAAAGTAAATGTACTATTTAAAATAAACAAAGTATAGATACAGTTTCTGGATGTTTAACACTGTTATTCTGCTGTTGTTGGCTCGCTAGCAAGTCTGTTTGCCATTGCTTACTTTGTAGAGAGCCCGCCAATTCCTTTCCAAAACGATGCGCGCGCAACACCCTGAAACTCGCCTATTGGATGGGTGACCACCTGCACGAGAATAACCCCATGTTAACTCTCGAATTCGAGACTCGTGTGAGTAGAGTTGTCAGGAACTGCTTCTCAGGTGGCTTTATATGCTGTCTGTGAGTTCAATCGTTCGTTCGTTCGTTCGTTCGTTCGTTCGTTCGTTCGTTCGTTCGTTCGTTCGTTCGTTCGTTCGTTCGTTCGTTCGTTCGTTCGTTCGTTCGTTCGTTCGTTCGTTCGTTCGTTCGTTCGTTCGTTCGTTCGTTCGTTCGTTCGTTCGTTCGTTCGTTCGAACGAGTCTACTTCCACAAATCCTCCCTCAGCTTTTGGGGACATTTAATCGCTAATTTCCCTCATGTCATGGTATTACTTATAAAAATACTATTGTACTTGGGTCGTCGTTCGCGTTAGGGACCTTAAGCAAGCTCAACGCGAACGTCACGACGACGACCCGAATACAACAGTAGGTTTCAACGAAAACAAAGCGTTGAATAACTTGCAGTCCCAAGAGTAATCCCAACACTGTCCTCGTTGCACATACGTCAACTGAAGCGTTTTCACGTTTTCAAGACAACATTGTGGCGAAGAACAGTAAAAGTTGTTAGTTTACTTAGGCGTTAATCTATCATACGTTATGTTGTCGAAGCTATGGCTACTTTTTAAAGACCTTACAAATACATAAAACATACAATATACGATGTCCTGATCCACGCTTTCTTTTAAATACAGTAACATATTTGCCGTCGTCGTCCTAGCTTGCTTAAGGTCCCTGTTGTGCTTGCTTAAGATCCTTAATAGCAAGGGACGTTTTTGATCCCAAACGGGGCACCGCTCTTTTGCACTGTGTCTGGATAACTTACTGGTTCTGACTTCAGTTTGATTGTTCCTCCAGGCGAATACAGCAAGACTATGCAGTGGGGTCCAATCTGCTCAGGAATTGTTACGGCTCTGTGAAAAAAAATCAGGAGAATGATATTAATGAATTAATAAATGAATGAGAATGAATAGGATGAAATACGATATACTGAATGAATGGGATAGGATAGGATAAAATAGGATGGGATGAAAATAGAATGAGATGGAATAAAATAAAATGGGATGAAATAGGATGAAATGAGATAGAATGGCATAGCATAGAATGAATGAATGAAATATATATTATGGATGAAATGAATGAGAAAATGTTATTTTCAAAACAAAGGGTAAGGTTCGGAACGGTTCGAAATACACTTCGGTTTCAATACGTACATCTTTTTGTATTACCACCTAGATGTTCGTCTCATTCTGTTGAATTTTGTAATCTTTACTTGCACACAGCACGCTTTGAGAAATCCCGATATAATCGTCCTTAATGGCGACACAAAGGAACAACTCAACGATTGATAGCTTCGAGGATAGCTCTTCACGCCGTCCTCCTTATTTTCTGTAAACATTTTGAAATTGATTTGCCGGCAGGCCGCTAAGATCGATAAGATTTCTTAAATCCGATTTCTTGAAATCAAACAAATGTTATTCGGTGGTTTGATTTGCGTGATTTTTGAGAATAAACACTGCCATTTATCAACAGACGAACTGATGCGCAATGTTCAAAAATAGAGAAGCTAATTAGTTATTTACATGGATTTGCTCCTACTGGTCCGTCTTTGTTCATTGACGTGCAGGCTCACTTTTTCTTCGGCCTCAGGGAAAACTCAAAAACAGTCTTCCACCCCCTATTTCAAGTCGGTTAAAGAATGAAAATCTAAATTAAATACTTCAATGCGATCTTTACCTGAAGTAGTAATGATTCTCCTTGTCTGCAGATGTTTTTTTGCTTGGTTGGAAAGAAATAGCCTAAATAATTTCGTGAAAATGAAGACAATACACATTCAACACGGAAATAATATACAAAACAATACACTCTACATCATTACCTTGGCTGGAGGATCAGCTAATGGATTGCTATTTTCTGACTGCCAAAGTTTCAGAACAATATCTTTAGGATTACATTTCATAACGCGATCATCCTCAGCAACAACATGGGCACAAAAATCTAATAAGACAATTGAAAAACACTGTTAAAGTGACTATATACCCAAACATAATATTACTAATATGAATTCTATGTAAGGATAAAGGACTGGGGGCTAATCATCCTTACAGATCAACGTGGAAGTGTCGAGCGTTATCAAAGGCGCTCCAGGCAGCCGCCATACAACACAGTTCAAACCACGTCACGGCCAATGTTGGTCATCACTAGAAATTTGGGTCGTTTGTGCCGCCGCTCTCGGTAAGCGGCTATTCGCCTAACAATATAATTATGTATTCTAAGCGTCTTCTAAGGCGTGTGATTCTATTGTATTCTAGTGTTTCTCATTATTCAGGTCATTGAGTTCTTTTGAATTTGCCTAAATCATTGTATATATAAACAACCTGTAAACGACCACAAGGACTGTGAAAGCAAGCAAGTCTCAGAGGACGTAGGAGTCTAACGTTTCGAGCGAAGGATAGACACACACACGATGTATAAAAGAACATAGTACGAAAGATATACACACACACGATGTATAAAAGAACATAGTACGAACCTTTTAAGGGTGTTCCAACAGTGTAACTTTCTTGAAATTTAGATAGATCGAGGTTTAATTTTACTGGTTTATTTGGATCAGCGTCTATCCTAAAATAAGCAGACAAAATTACGTGGTTATACCCTCATACATGTAACCTAAAATGATAAATTTGGTCAATCACTGTGTAGGCGTCACCTTGTGTCATTTCTACGATCCCTTACCGTTAAGTTTATAGAGCGAAATTCAATTTCGTGTGGCTCTTACACGGCCAAAGAACACGGCCTGGGTTTCCAATTTTTTTTTTATTTAAAATTTATTATTTGATGTTTACCCCAAAAGCAAACTGCTTATCGGGGGCGGCTTACATCAATACATATATACCATTTGAACACACAACACACAAATACACACACTCACACAAAATAAAATATTAACATAGAAAATATTAAACATCAAAGGCGGATGCTGCAAAACGACATGTATTTAAAATAAATTGTTGAACTATTGAAAACAATGCACAACTTTCTTCATAATTCAAAACTTCAGGATCCATTTAAAACACAGTTTAACTTTACAGTGTCGCTGCACCGCAACCACGATTGACCAAACAACTGTGCAGCAGAGGTAAGCAAAGTCACACGCTGAGTAGCATAACGGGTACATTCAAGTAGATAATGTTTTACAGTTTCTTTTCCTTGTTTACACACACATATAGGAGAGACTGCGCAATTAATAGAAAATAAATAGTCATTAAGAGCACAACAACCTAATCGTAATCTAGCATGTAAAATAGAAGCTCGTCTGCTTAATGAAAAATCAAAGAAACGGTTGTACTTTAAAGGATGCAATAAATGATTTAATCGATGTTTAAAGACAGATAATGAATCTAACTGTCTTATATCTAAAGACAAGTTATTCCATACATTTATAACTGGGTTTCCAATTTCTTTCTCTAATACATCTATATAATAATACCGCTACCTGTGTGTGTCCTCTTTTATGTTCTCGAATAACTCGAAAACGGCTGAGCGGAATGCCGCCATGAGCAGAATATAGGCAGTTCAAATTGGACCGAAACGAAAACGGCGAAAATATTTTTTAGCGAGACGAGAAAGCGGAACTGACCCGCTTTGGCCGCTTGGCGCTCGCGTCTGCCTTGATACCGCGTAATTAAGCAAACGGCTACATGGTTTCAAATGAGAGATGACCAGGAGATTAACGTAGACAAGCTAAAGGAAATTTGGTTTTAAAAGCCCTAATAAGACGTCCACCGTTAAAACAAAAAGAAGTAAAATATGTCACAGCCAACGACGAGAGCGAAATTTGAAAACCCTTATAAGAATTAATGAGTTCAATGCGGGTGACCATTCACTGCCGCAATCCTCAGAAAAACTAGCCCAAACAAACAAACAAACAAACAAACAAACAAACAAACAAACAAACAAACAAACAAATAAATAAATATATAAATAAACAAATAAAATTAATAAGTAAATAAATAAATAATAAGTAAATAAAATAATTTAAAATAAAATAATGAAATGAAGTAAATAGTACAACTAGATTCAAACAAGAATTAAGATGTTTACCTGACGCGTATTGGATCAGCATCAATAGACGTTCGTCCAACAAGAGCTTTGATTCTAATCTCGTAGGTCCCCCTTTAAAAAATTGCATGTTGATGAAGATTAAAAATATTGGTCTATATAACAATTATACAATACCCTGGTTGATATGCGTGTTTTCACTGGTTGTTACCCATGATCTACTAGAGGACAGACACATGGATCACGTCAGCTGACTCGCTTTTTTCTTTCTTCATGCCTCAAATTCCGACAAGAGTTTGGAAAAAACCTTTTAAATTTTTGTATTGTATAAAACAAATACTCGACTGCGTCTCGTGGGCCACTTTTTTTATCTTACCACGTTGTGACGTCATCTGTGCATCTATAACTGAACAGACAACGGCAAAAAGGAATCTATTTTTTTGCCGTTATTTGTTCAGTTATAGATGCACAGGTGACGTCACAGCGTAATAAAAACAAAAAAGCTTAAGTTTTCCTTAAACTATATAGTTCTTCAACTGGATCTCAACTGAATAGGCGAGTTTCAGCGTGTTGCGTGCGCATCATTTTTCAAAAAAGCTGGCAAGCTCCACTCAAAGTAAACATACTGTTTAAAACTAGAAATTACTATCGCAAGTGAAGTGCTGCCTCAAATGGGACAAAAACCTTTAGCCTCCACAAGCAGCTCTATGTAGTCTGTGGTCAATGTGACTCCCCCTTGTCCACTCCATCCGAGTGCCCACTCCACCCAAGTTTTTCTCACCTCTGCACCACAAGAGCCCACAGAGTTGCCTGTGAAGGACGCTGGAAACTCCATCCAAAACTTGAATATTAATTACAATAGACAGAGTATTTACACATTTCTTCTATATTTTTAAATTATATTAAAAATTGAAAACTACACATAATATGGCAAGGGTTTTGACAGGATATACACACAATTAATATACAAATATTAAATAATCATGCCTTGCTCTAATGCTGTGGCAAAACTGTCAATGCAATTCCAAGTGCTTAATAATATGTTTTGACAAATCTAGAGCTTTAATAATAAAATTATACAGTACAGCAAAGTAACACACACGCAGTCAGAATGTTGATCAGCGCAAACACAATGAACCCACACCAATATACACCTAAAAATAGAAGGAAAAAACCGTGAAATTTCCTACCAAGGAACACAGTGTCAGTTGTAGGAACTAAGAAACTGATATCTTACCTCGACAAGATAAACTCGTGGCATTGCCATTTGCCAATTTAGAAAATCCATCGCCGACGTGGTGCTGACAACTTCTGATAGACATGTCTCAATGGACGAGTTCGTTGACTTGTCTTCTAACCAACGGCAACAAACAAGTTGGTAAGTTGTTCAGCGACAGAAATCTCTCATGAGGAGTGAGATCATGGTTGTCGAGTTCCACTCGATAGTTTGTGCTGTTAACAGCGCTAATAAACTCATGAAAGTGCACTGCTTTCCTCGAGACTGGCCACTGAAACCTTCATGACCTTGATGAATACTTCCACGAGAAAGTAAAGACATGTATTTGTTCTCATCATTAATTTTCTGTCGAAGGAAGAAGGCAAGAAGCTGAACCGGTAGCGGAACATGCGCACTGAGTCACATCAGCTCATATATGGATGACGTAATGCCGACAAACAAACAAACGCAAAATTTTTAACAATCGAGATCTTGGTCGGCTATACATAGCTCGGAAAAAGGACTGGGCACGAGGCAACGTCAAGAATAGTGTGCTGCCTCGCTGACGCTCGGCAGCAATAAAGAAGTATAGATAGAGTTTCTGGATGTTTAACACTGTTATCCCGCTGTTGTTGGCTCGCTAGCAAGTCCGTTAAGTCCGTTTGCCAATGCTTACTTTGTAGGGAGCCCGTACCCTGCAAGTCAGGGCCCCTTTCCGAACTACACAGGCTTCGGGGGAAAGTGGGCTCTGCCAACGAACTCAATCTTCGCCCCCAAACTTGCTTGGAGCGAGTCAGTCAGGTTTTGAACTAGTTTTGAACTGGTCAAACAAGTTCTAGTTTATGAGCACCGCAAGCTGGAAATATAGCAAGTAACGCGTTATAGCCTGGGCCCAAAATAGTATCTTGGCAACCGTTCACGCATGCTCAAAAAGAAATACCGAGTTTGTTGGCAGAGCCCACTTTCCCCCGAAGCCTGCGTAGGTCGGAAAGGGGCTCTGACTCGCAGGGAAGGGAGCCCGCCAATTCCTTTGTAAAATGATACGCGCGCAATACCCTGAAATTCGCCTATTACCTGTATTAATATATACTTTAAGATAAAGCAAAGTTGTTTTAATATAATACTTAAATGTTTTGCATTTAACACTTAATTAGTTATCAATATACCTTTGTCCAGATACTTCAAAGCGGTTAAAAGTAGTTTGTCCTTTGGCATCAGTTTTTTGTGTACCTGGAGTTGGACTTAACTGGAAAACGAAAATAAACAGAGAAAAAGATCGGCTATATAATTTAAATAACGTATTACTCTGCTCTATAAAGACCTACTTAAGGCTATTACAAGTCTCTAGCAGAACTCTAGTCAAGTTCCTTATGGTTATATTACATATGACATACAGTTTTAAACTTGTACAATAAAGTTAAAGTGCATATGACACGAAAATTGTAGATTTGTTTGAAAGAACACTTAAAATGATAGAATAACTTCTTTTGCAGTTTTGGTTACCTTGCTTCGTTCTTGAGATATTTTAGTTTGTTTGATATGTAAATGTCAAATGTTGTGACACACACGTGCATAAATGACCAGTGGATAGCGTTCACTAAAACGTTAAACGTTTTACTCATAGTATCTAACCTCTTCTAGTCTTCTTGCAGGATCTTTGATGACAATATTAAAGCAAAATTCCTTCTGTATTTCATCGAAATATTCTTCGACAACTCTATGTTTTGGTCGCCATATTAGATTTTCTTGTGAAGGAAAAACCATCATTTCATTGGCTTTCCGGTAGTTTCCGGTTGTTTATTAGCCAATCAGAATGTCTAATACTCATTGACATTTGCACTGTATTTCACTTTTCTGCATTGTATTACACTCGACCCTGTACTCCTCGTGACTATTATCAGGATGCAGCAATTTTGTCATGTATATTATTATTATTTCAAAAACTCATTAATAATTCATGAGGAAAACACAAAAGAAAATCATGACCGTATCGTATCTTTATATGTGATAAAGATTTCTCCTGATTTACATAAACTTTAGCTTTGATTTTCTCGGCTTAGACCCCGTTTACACGATGGCGGTACAATTTGAAAGCGGAAGAAAATCATGCCGGTATGCAAATACAGTACAGCATATAACATTTCATGTTATTTTTGTGCCGGTATCGTGTAAACGCAAGGCATAAACGGCATGATTTTGTTCCGTTTTCAAATTGTACCGGCATCGTGTAAACGGGGTCTTAGACAAGGTTATTCTTCAAACTTACTACGCCAATGAACTTACTACGCCAATGAACTTATCAAGTGGCTCGTTTTTGAAGCCGTTCAATAAATTCGCAGTTCGTGTTTTATCAGATATAAAAACACCCGTCTTTGCCTCGTGTCTTTATATCTGATAAAACACTCCTGCTCGTTTATTAAACAGTACATTTAAACCAGAGTAGCACTATACACTATAAAGCACTACACTATCTACAATAAAGTGTTAGTGTTGTAGTGTTAATTGGTCTTAATTTGCACTGTTATTACAATGTTGGTTAACATTGCATACCATTCTACTGAAAAATATTCTGAACTGATAATAGTGTAGATATACTGCCGAAACAGAGAACGTAGGAGTCTAACGTTTCGAGCGAAGGCTTCGTCAGAGAGAAAGGGCCTTCGCTCGGAACGTTAGACTCCTACGTTCTCTGTTTCGACAGTATATCTAACCTTACTATATTTCGATTGTTGTTTCTACACTGCCTACGCAGCACGCTACTTTTATTACACTATTTTGATAATAGTGTAGATCTGTCAGTGTAAGTTTGTTTTCTGTGTTATGTATGCAGTGATATTCAGCTTTTGTAATTATGTATGTAAAAATGTATGAGTTAAATATCGCTGTAACGTGTTTGTATCCTTTGTAAATATTCCGACCATATAATTTAATTTCAACTTTATGAACTAGCTTCCTGGTATTTTTAGCCCATTAAGGTTATTTATGGCAGTAAGTATCCTAACTTATCAAAATAATTTATGTAATTCTATTCATGATATTTTTCAAAGGGTACAATAAATTGTTATTGTTGTTGTTGTTGTTGTTGTTGTTGTTGTTGTTGTTGTTGTTGTTGTTGTTGTTGTTGTTGTTGTTGTTGTTGTTGTTGTTGTTGTTGTTGTTGTTGTTAATAGACTTTTTTATAAAGTTATTCTGTCCTGTCTTGAAAATGACAAAATTTGAACAAACCTTTAAGCCAGAGTCCTTGTTCAGTACAACTTTGACATTGCCATCCAGACAAGAATTTCCAGCTGCATCACAGAGTTGAAGAGTGATAGGTTTAGGAAACTGACTGTTGCTAAATAACCCAATTGGCTAAAAACGTAAACAACATATAAATACTTATCAGTAAAATACTTTAGAGTATCAGTGTAAAATATTCGCAAGAGCCACAGCGCTTTATAGATGATATTTATAAAATAAGGTGTCCTCTACGCACGAATTGGCAGGGCTCCGTGCATTTATAAGAGAACAGAGATCATAAATGACGTAAATGGGCGTAGAATGGTGTCAGCTGGCCGGAAAAGCCCGCCAAATTTCTAAACTACCTCACTTTTAGTTTGATTTTTCTTATTATTATTTTATAAAACATACCGCTCCTGTGCATATGTACTCTTATAAAGGTACGTTTGACGTCATTTGAACACGCAAGAAGTGTAAAGTGTAAACTCGGCTATCACCTCGTGCCTCTACTCAACTTCTTTCGTGTTCAAATGACGTCAAACGTGCCTTTATAAGAAGAGTACATATGCACGGAGCTTTATGTTTTATTTGTTAAATAAAGTTCTAGTCCTCTGAGTTTAAAAAAGTAGAGTGCTGCGTGTGCAGTGTTTAGAATAGGCTGTTGCGGTATATCGATAATTATCGGGGTTTTTTAAAAAAATCGGTTATTCGGCATTTTAATTAAAAACATCGATATACCGATAATATCGAAATCTACGGTATTATCGGTATTGCGCGTACGCTAAAACCGTTTCAAGTGACGTTCCCGAAGACGGGCCATGTCAACTACTGCCGCAGAAAGTCAAGAAGACGCTTGGCTCCCTCACCAGCATACGGAAGTCGTCGCAGATATCATCGCCGTCACAGTCGCCGCGCGATCGATTGCAGAAGGAGATGGAGCAGTACACCAGAAACCAAACAATTGATGTTGATGACGACCCTTTGGTGTGGTGGAAATGTCATGCTCGCGACTTTCCTTTGCTTAATCAGCTAGCACGGAAATATCGGGCAATTCCTGCCAGCAGTTCGCCGTCTGAAAAGTTTAGTAAAGCCGGTCAGGTTATAACTTCATGGAGAGCCCAGTTAAAGCCAGACCAAGCAAACATGCTCGTGTTTCCGGCAGAAAACTTGTATAAAATAACGAACTATATATTCCTAATATTGCATTTGTTAAAGTTTTAAAAGATTGTATACAGACTTTTTTCATGAATTAAAACTTACGAAATTTCTCTTTAAAAGTTTCTCATCTTGCCGTCTTTTGTGGCAGAAGCCCCACTTTTTTCCATTGCTGCCGCACGTATTAAATTAAAGCTCGATTCACACTTCGAAAAGTGTGCTTTTTCTTTTGTAAAACGTTTTTCTTATGATATCCTGGCGTCTGGTGAAAATTAGGCTTCAAAATTAAGTTAATTTCCATCGTGGGAAAATATCGATATATCGATATTATTACTATTTATTTTTCGATATCGGTAATTGGTATTTTTTCAATACCGCAACAGCCTAGTTTAGAAAAGAGTAAAGTGAAAAGATGCCTGGTAAACTTCCGAGAAGAGTTTTGATAGCGGAGACCTTCATTACATTTGACTCTGATTTGTAAAGTAGCTTAAAACTAACAAAAACTAAACTAACGTTATTTGTGTATATTATAAGTAATATTGGGCATTTCACTCGATTACATAGCATGTTACTAAGGATTTTGGGTGAAGGAAAATTCGAGTGTAGAATATATACATTTTAAGACCAAACCGGGACCAGTTGCGAAAAATGCAACTACACATGCAGGCCTTCCGGCAGGAATTGAACCCACGACCTTGCGATTCTAGTGCAATGCTCTGACCACTGAGCCACGGAAGGCGTTGCCGAGAGCTTGATCGCGAGTTCTGTATATATAATAAGGTGGTAATGCCAGGAGAGAATTGGGTAAATTATAAGTGATATTGGGCATTTCACTCGATTACATAGCATGTTCTAAGGATTTTGGGTGAAGGAAAATTCGAGTGTAGAATATACATTATAGAATACAATATATTGTACTGGATAACTCTATCAGTTATACCTAAACTGTTATCCTCAGAGGTCCAGTAAGCACCCACCCTCATTGGTCCAGTGTTACTACAGGAGGAAACCGGAGTACCCGGAGGAAACCTGTGGTGTTTGGTAGTCAAATTGGAAGCACTCTTCTCACATGCGGCCAAGGTGAATTTTTTTAATCAGATAACTGTACCGTGCGGGAATCGAATCCGGCTAGCAGAGGTGAAAGGCACGTGCACTAACCACCAATTCAGTCGGCGATTGATCGGCGATTGTTTGCGATCTTTTACAACAGTCGTGTTTCCATATAGTTCTAACTGTTGTAATTCAAATCGCCGATTCGCTCGGACTGAGGACTTCTCGGTTTTGACAAAGTTCAGATGGGCTAAGTTTGATATTCAAAAACAAATTGAATGACTAAAACTTTGTTTGTGATATTTTCACAGTTTATATAACAATATAACAAGCATTATTTACAAGTTCAGTAACTTAGCCGCTTAAATCTCATGTTTCGTGAACGTTTGACGACAGTTGCAAACATTTGAGTTGGCATATGGCATTCTAGTCTTCGAAATATTGTCATTTAGTATAGACTTCTTTAACAAAATCGAAGGTTTTTTGAAAGGATTTGGCCGGTTTTTGTAATTTTGTGTTTTACGTTTAACATCTGGCAAAAAGTCACCGACTGTCGGCGATTGATGTTTCCATTAATTGTTGTCGCATTGGCGACTGTTGTAATTGTTGTAGAAGTTGAACCTGATTCAACTTCTACAACAGTCGCCGACTGTCGCCGATTGGATTACAACTCGCGTTTCCATTAAGTTGTAATTGTTGTAAGACTTGATCGGCGACAGTCGCCGACTGAATTACAACAATTACAACTATATGGAAACCAGGCTTAAGCTTCGTTGTATTTACAGCCAGATCGATTGTCAGAAAAGTTGTACTATTGCCTAAAATTTGAATATAGTAAGGGCCTATACTTCATATATAGACATTTTAACAATAATAGCTAAATACCTGGGATATATTGAGATTTAGTATTTTAAGCTTTGTTGCAGGGCCGCTCACAACCTAAAAAGAAATAAACGTAAAATAAATACGCGATGCCTTTCAGGAGACAGAGCCTGCGAACAGAGCCTTCCTTTTCTTTGTTATTTGACAAGAATAAGAAACATAGGAGGCGCACTACGTACAGTGACTGCGTAGTGTCTACAGATTTAAAGGTTGCTGTGTGTTACAAGGTGCAATTTTTTTGTGAAACTGAAATGATTTGTGAACCAAAGGTAGCGAGACAAGTCTCACGAGGAGTGTTACACGACGCAGATGTGTATGGTTCGTGAAATTTGTCGCGCAACGGCATTCAGTGTATGAGGCTGACATAATTGACGATCGGAAATTGCGGCTGTCGACTGGGATCTGGATTAGCTACACATGCGTAGCAAACGTGCGTGTAAACGTCATCAATACACAGCGAGGCCGGCGCGAGATGAATCAGGAGCGAAAGAGCGTTGTGGTACATGTGGTTTCATACGATAAAATTAGTGAAGATAAAGGAAAATAATGGATCCATTGAAGAGGATACTAGGGATATTGTAGGATATCAAGCATTTGCTGACTTCAAATCAAATACGGCGGGAAAATTAGACGAAGAACAAGGTGCGATCTAGTATCGTAAACTTCTATGTTAAATGACTAAAATCTGTTGTTTGTTGACCGTTTACTACCCCCAAAAGAAGTCGGGTTGGGTTTTTTGGCAGATGTGTGTACCCAATTGACCTTTCAAATGGATTTTAAAGTTCGAATTAGTCGTGGAAAGTGTGCTTGACGACTGACGAATTGACGAGTTGACATAAAACAAAACCAATCCACTATGGAGGGTGAATAAAGATCTCAACTATTGATTTTTTCTTTGTCTTGATTTTGTTTTTGGCTATATAGGGACAGTTTACTTGTTATTGTTTTGCGTGTGTGCTGTGTTTAGAATTTAGTAAATTTAATTTCATCAAGCTCGGCCGACAACTCACTTGAGTCAGCACGCATGTGGCCTGCGAACTGCCCCATGAAAGTGGCCAATTTTCTATGCGATTCTCGATCGTGTCATGCTTCTTCCGCGCAAAAGACGTAAAGCCCTGAGAACGAGTTTACTAGTTGCTTATCATATCACGCGTCTGGGCGACCTGTGGCTTGACGAAACATTGTCAGGCACATAATAAAAACATCCATACTGCTGACATAGCGCTACATGGTGGCGTAAACTCTGTAGACGCAAAAATGTACAAACCTCTATTCTTTGATAGCAAGTAAGGCCTTCGCAGTTAATGGTTACTTCTTTTACCCCGATGGCGAAATCTTGAAATTGAATGTTTCTGATAGCCACAGTACCGTCCTGGAAAGATTGACAAAAGATTGGAAACATTTTGAGGCAGTAAAGAAATACAGTTGATATTAGCCTAGTTTCTAAGCCTTTCGTTTCCGCCATGAGCTTGGCCGCGTAGTCGGTTTGGGATCTTGGGATGACTGGGGAGAGGCTGGAAACGAGAAGGCCTAGCAACATTCACAAAAAGATCCTGCCCAGAATCGTTCTGGCCCTTCGAGTGTTCCTGAGATCTAGCGTAGCGACAGTATATTATATAAAACGCATAAGAATGTCTGCGAAGATTTTACCAAAGATCTTGGCGATCGAAAGAAGGAAATTATGAAATGAAAATTTAACTGTTTAACTTTCAACTTTTGGCGGTTGCAGAAGGAAAGCTAGTGATAAGAAGCTAGGACAGTGAACCTTCGTCGATCAGAGGTGAGTAGGCTTGTAAAATTTTATGCAGATGGAAATAGTAAATGTCGGGAAACACTTAGGACGTCATAACATCACAATTCTTCCTCAATAAACAACTAAGCTGTAAAGTGAAAGTGTTTACGAATGTTGCTAGACATTCCCCAGCGGGTCCGTTCGGATCACTTCCGAAACGTGTCAACCGAAGAAGGCCTAGAAACTAGGCTAAGTTGATATTATGTAGAACGATATCCACGTAAAGATGCATAGCATATGAATAATTAATTCCTTGTTGTTAGCACAACTGGTGACAAATTGTATATTATACAATAACGCAACTTCTATGTGCATTTTCGTTGACCGTGATTTATTAAAACACACACACACAGATCACGTGAGAAGACTTGTTTTTCATTTTTCATGCACCACAAATCCTTCGCTGAACCATTGAATTTTTGTAAAAAACAAATAGATTACATTTTTCCGTGTGTGTACTGTTAAGCCTGGTTCTCATATGTCGCCGATCGTCGGCGATTTGTGATTTAGATGCATGTTAAAACGGGAAGTGCAGCAGCATGTTAAGAAATAAAGAACAATGCAGAAAAGCACTGCTTTTATTCTTTTACTTAACATGCATCTAAATCATGGGTCGGCGACGATCGGCGACCATCGGCGACATATGAGAACCAGGCTTAATAGGGACCTTAAGCAAGCTAGGACGACGACGGCAATCTAAATTACAAATTTAAAAGAAACCGTTATCCAAAACATCCTATATTGTACTCTTAGTGTGTATTTATAAACGTTTAAAAAGCATTAGGGGCCTCTAAAGGACACTATATGAAATATAAACGCTAATTAAAAGTAAATATACAGCTTTTGCTGTTCCTTGCGATAACGTCGTCCTGAAAACGCGAGAACACTTCAGTTGACGTTGTATGTACAACGAGAACGGTGTTGGATTACTCTAGGGACTTGAAATTATGCAATGTCTTTGATTTGGTTGGAAAATTCCATTGTTCTTAGGTCGTCGTCGTGACGTTCGCGTTGTGCTTGCTTAAGGTCCTTAATAACGCACAGAAGACGTCGCAGCGCGTAAAGAACAACAGTCATGCCATTCGACTTCGCCTCGACGGTCTCGTGTCGTACTTTTTTGTTCTTTACACGCTGTGACGTCATCTGTGATCTGTTGCAGTACACATACATAGAAAAATGTAATCTATTTGTTAAATACTAAGCGCGTTAATTTTTAATAACATCCTGTAACTTGTAAAATTTTACTTGTCTAAATGGCAAGAAAATAAAGACTCGTCGAGTAGTGGCAGTACTATATATAAAAATGCTCTATTAAGAACTATTTTACCTTGTTGAAAATTAATTTTACAGCTTTCTCCACCAAGCCAGCTGCTGTAACCGTGATTGGTGGATTTGGACCATTAGGAAGCTAGAAGAACAAGTCACGAAGCAAACAAAATAAAATCAGTACACAGGGCAAGGCAGAAGAAAGAATATATAATAATCTCAAAATGCATCACATTAAGTCTGATTTGTTTGAAAAAAGATTTAAGATGACATAGTAACATCTTTTGCAGTTTTTCGTTTCCTTGCTTCGTTTTGAGAAATTTCAGTTTGTTTGATATGTAAATTAAACAACTTGACGTCACATGTGCATAATGACTTATCGGAGAAGGTTATATATCTTTGCTATTATCAAATATAATCAGTTGGAAACTCTACATACACCACTTTCGTAATAGCGATTAATTAGAATATTTTTTTATGTGCATCTTAATAAGCCTTTCTGGCCTCGTTTGTGTGTCTGCAATTCAAAAGAATTTTTGCTTCATAAGATGCACATAAAAGAATATTTAAAGTGAAGGCCTTTATGAAAGTGGTCTATGTTTGCTGTTGTGGAAGAAACACACGTATGAGTAATGAGTAATGATTTATTTAATGTCGTAGTCACAGGATGTGATCGCCCAATCATCCGAGCCAGAGGCTCATGTTTTTGATTTTTACGGAGGGAGGAAAACCGCAGAACCCTGCGAAAAATCCTCGAATGTACACGCTTTCTTCGAATTAGGCTACGTTTACACGGTACCGGACGAATTCATTTATCAACATTTGTACCTGGCGGTAACAGGAGAAGTAACAATAGGACTCTAGGTCCCTTACAAGATTATTCTCCACTATACGGATCCCAGCTAAGCCCTAGGTGTTGATTTTACGGAGGGAGGAAAACCGGAGAACCCGGCGAAAAACCCTCGGAGCACAGGAGAGACCAACTAAACTCTACTCACATGAGTCCGAAGCTCGAGAACGGGGTTGTCCCAGACGGTCACCCATCCAAGTACTAACCCCGTCTAACTGGGCTTAACTATTGGTGAGAGGCAGCGCCCTAACAGCACACGCCATCCGTGCTCCCCGGTCTCGAATTCGTCCTATTTCACCGTGTAAACAGGCGGAACCGTATACTAATTCCAGACCGGTTCCGAATATTTCTTCCGTGTAAACAGGCGAAACCGTAATAATTCGACACCGGTTCCGAAATTTCCTTCCGTGTAAAACAGGCGAAACCGTACTAATTCGAGATTGGTCTCAAATTCGTCCTATTTCGCCGTGTAAACAGGCGAAACCGTACTAATTCGAGACGGTTCCGAATTTTTCTTCCGTGTAAACAGGCGAAACCGTACTAATTAATTCGAGATCGGTCTAGAATTCGTCCGGTACCATGTAAAGCCTATTTCTCATATGTCGCCGAGGGTCGCCGATTTGTGATTTAGATGCATGTTAAAACGGTAAAAAAGAAAAGTAATAAAGAACAATGCAGAAAGCAGTGCTTTTCTGCATTGTTCTTTATTACTTAACATGCATCTGAATCATGGATCGGCGACGGTCGGCGACATATTAATTTGGCTTGAAAATAGCAACGATACGATTATACACATGCGACGTCAATATGTTTAATTTGCATATCAAACAAACTGAAATATTTCAACAACGAAGCAAGGAAACCAAAAACTGCAAAAGATGTAACTAAGTGTCCTTTCAAAAAAAGGCATGCTTCAATTTCGTTTCATAAGGCATTTGAATTTGAATTTATTAAATTTGCCACTTAACATGTGGCAGGAGAGAGGAACAGAACTTTCGTCCCAATTGACACCAAACTCCTATGTGCAGACAACTAATACCTAGGTGTTGATTTTACGGAGGGAGGAAAACCGGAGAACCCGGCGAAAAACCCTCGGAGCACAGGAGAGACCAACTAAACTCTACTCACACAAGTCCCAAGCTGGCGGAGTACGGGGTTATTCCCAAACGGTCACCCATCCAAGTACTAACCCCATCCGACCGGGCTTAACTATTGGTGAGAGGCAGCGCCCTAACAGCACACGCCACCCGTGCTCCCCAAAGTGCAGTGTTCAAATCACGGACCTATATATAACTGGACCACTGAAGCATGCACCTCAGAAAACTAGCCGCTACCAAATATATCATATATAAACTGGGAGGGGAATTGCAAGAAAAGTGCGCGAGAAAATTCAAAAATTATCACCATCGACAAGATTATCTGGAGGCATGGCACATTAATAGCGCCCACGGTGGTCTATTACTGGAAACCTATTTACATTTTGTTGATAGGTAAACTCGTGAGTGGTTTCGTGAGAGTATAAATATATGTAACCTTCACAACGATTATGCACCCCTGTATTCACTACATCGAGTCATTAAAACATTTAGGCATGAACAGAAACGTTTTAAAGTGCCTATGAAGCGAAAATTATTATTGTCTTAAATGAAAGAACTCTCAAAACGACAAAGTAACATCTTTTGCAGCTCTTCGTTTCCGTGTCTCGTTGTTGAGATATTTCAATTTTTTTGATATGCAAATTAAACACTTTGACGTCACATGTGTATAACGAGTTATCAGAGAATATTCGGTGTCTTTGCTATTATCAAACGAAATCAATTAAAAATCTGTATGTCTAATGCTGTATGCGAATTAGACGCACAGGATCGGCTTCGAAGTGATTTCGTTTGATAATAGCAAAGATATAGAACTTTCTCCGATAACTCATTATAGACGTGTGATGTCAAAGTGTTTAATTTGCATATCAAAGAAACTGAAATATGTCAACAACCATAGTCAATCGAGATATGGTCTGGAAACTCAACTAAAGTCTTCGGTCTATCTTTTTGTTCGCCTTTATGCATTTTTGTGCACGGTGTACGGTCACTGAACACATTGTATTTTAGTATAATGAACGAATTGTCCAATAGCAACGTTTCAGTTAAATCACTCAACCGTGCTATTTAAATATTAATAAACCTAAAACAAAGGATGTGCACGGTATAAGGTACGGTTCAACATAAAATCACAGCTCATTATAGGCGCTTTGAAGTTTGCCGAGTTTCCAGACCATATCTCGATTGACTATGCAACAACGAAGCACGGAAACGAAGATCTGCAAAAGATGTTACGTTGTAGTTTTAAGACTTCTTTCATTTAAGACAATAATAATTTTCGCTTCATAGGCACTTTAAGCTACGTTCAAAAGTAGCATCAAACTTATGTAATATTTGGCATTTCATTCGATTTACAGGGGGTGGACAAAAAAAGTAGCCATCATTGAAAGTATGATTAATGTGCATTGTATAACTTTTGTTGGAGTACAGAAAAATATGTAAAGTAATATATTTTTAGAATGCATGCATCAAGATCTGTTCAAATATCATATCAAATTCTAATTTTCTCCATTGATTTAAAAAATATATTATTTTTTCATGATTTTCAATCTTTACATAATTTTGTTCAATTTCTACAATCCTGGTCAAAATCACTCGGACACTTTGCCTTAAATCACATCTGACATCAAATTTCCTTCTGAAAATCATTTCCCCCCGCTCCCCCCATTCAAAGTTGATAAAAATTTGCGCTGAACATACTTTGCATTTCATTTTATAACCAACATTAAACGGGCGGAGTGGGGGGCGATGTTACTTGAACATAATCTTAGGAATTGATGCGCTTAAGTTCGTTTTACGCGACTGCCCGAGTTAATTTTGGCCAGGATTGTAGCAAACACTCACCTTGGTTATTTCGTTGCCAAATTTATCGTTAAAGACGACAACGACGTCGTTCTTTAATGTTTCACCCAGTTGCACTTTGGCTTGAGGCGAAGAACATTTTAAACTTGCTGGTTTGTCAGGGTATGGCCTAGAAAAGACAAAAAAACTTTAACATCACGTGCTTGGCCAAACTCATGTGAAAATTTGGATAAGATAGGGTATCTTATCGTATCCTATCCTATACGATTAGATGAGATAAGATGAGATGATACGAGGTGAGATGATATGAGGTGAGACGAGATGAGATGAGATAAGGTGAGACGAGATGAGATGATATGATGAGGTGAGACGAGACGAGATGAGATGAGATGAGATGAGACTGATACGAGGTGAGATCACTGATCTAAAGATCAGTGGGTGAGACGAGATGAGGTGAGCTGAGATAAGGTGAGACGAGATGAGATGATATGAGGTGAGACGAGGTGAGATGAGATGATACGAGGTGAGATGAGATGAGATGAGGTGAGGTGAGGTGAGGCGAGGCGAGGCGAGGCGAGGCGAGGCGAGGCGAGGCGAGGCGAGGCGAGGCGAGGCGAGGCGAGGCGAGGCGAGACGAGATGAGATGAGATGAGATGAGATGAGATAAGGTGAGATGAGATGAGATGAGATGAGATGAGATGAGATGAGATGAGATGAGATGAGATGAGATGAGATGAGATGAGATGAGATGAGATGAGATGAGATGAGATGAGATGAGATGAGATGAGATGAGATGAGATGAGATGAGATGAGATGAGATGAGATGAGATAAGGTGAGATAAGATGGGATAAGATGAGACGATGAGACACGAGATAAGACGAGATGGGATGAGACGAAGTAAAATGAAATGAGATAACGTGAGACGAGATGCGATGAGATGAGACAAAGTGAAATGAAATGATATGAAACGAGGTGAGATGAAATGAGGTAAGGTAAAATGAGATGAGGTGAGATGAGATAAAATGAGACGACGAGAGATGAGATGAGGTGAGATGAAATGACGTGAAATGACGTGAGATGACATAAAATGAGATGAGATAAGATGACATGAGATTTGATGGCTTGGGATGAAATGAGACAGGATGAGATGGCGTGCAAGAAGGTAAAATGAGATAAGGTATAGGATAGGACAGCATAGGATATTAATGTGATCTTACACAAGAGTGAAAGAAAAATCAATTCCAGCAGCTCCACCAAGCGTAACTTGACAGAATTTCGTATCACTGATCGTGGTCGGTGCCTAATAACAAACAAGCAACGAACGACAAGAGAATTTAGGTACTTGTACTGGAAGACCTGTTATAGTAATAGACTATTCAATAATTACGTCACGCTTGAAAACAAGGCCCCTAGAGCCAAAAGCCCGGACAGATCACGAAAATATGTAAACAGAGATGTCTGTTATGTCACAGTCTAAGTTTACGCAAAACTTGTGCTATTGCTGACTGTGATAACAGAACAGATAAACAGGCTAGCCTACGCTACCACTTCCTAAAGAACTAAATTGTGCAAGAAATGGGAAACACTCGCGAGAAGAGCAGACAAGGATTTTTTTTACAAACAAGTATCGCTATGTATGTAGCGCACATTTCCTTCCCTCTGATTATCGCAGAAGTTTAAAGTGCCCATAAACTCAAATAAGATATTACTGATATAGACCTTATTCAACTAGAAGTTACTATCGCAAGTGAAGTGCTGCCTCAAACGGGACAAAAACCTTTAGCATAATCTACAAACAACTTTGTGCAGTTTGTGGACAATGTAACACCCCCTCCCATTGTCCACTGCATCTGCAGTTTGTCCACTCTACCCTAGTTTGCCCACTCCACCCGAGTTTGCCCAATCTACCTGAGTCCCCCCCCCCCCCCGTGAGTATGCCACTCCACCCAAATTTGCCCACTCCACCCAAGTTTGCCCAATCTACCTGAGTCCCCCCCCCCCCCCCCCCACGTGAGTATGCCCACTCCAGCCCACTCCACCCAAGTTTGCCCACACCAGCCAACTTTGCCCAATCCACCCGACTTTGCCCAATCTACCAGAGTCCCCCCCCCCCCCCCCCAACAGCACATCACAAAGTCGAAAAACCCTCTAGAGTATGTAATGTAACAATCTGCTACGTCACAAAACGCCACAAACTCGGTCAACAGATAGACATTTTGAAACCGAGATTCAAGTTGAGATTCAAGTCGCATATACATAGATCAGCCAAGAGATCTGGGCACAAGACACAGCTAACCCAAGTCAAGATTGTGTGCCTCCCTTCGGTCGGCAGCAAAAATGGCCGCCAAATTAAATTTCTTTTACATACCTAAAATTAGCCCTTATGAACTCGTTTTCATGTGTGAAATTCAAAAGAATTTTTACTTTAAAACGAGGTCATAAGGGCTAATTTACATGCACATAAACGAATTCTAATTCGGCGGCCATTTTTGAATAAGGTCTAATGGATTCTATATAAAGTGAATAGTTGAATGCCAAATATTTGAACTTTTATTTGTTGTTATATTGAGGTTTGTATTTCCAAAATGGTAATGATGATGACGTCTATGTAGGCATTTGTGTGTGTTTTTCTCTTTTCGTATGATAAACCGCTTGAAGATTTTAATGAAAAAAATGATAAAATACAGAATATACTATTTAAGTATTCATTAACACGTGAATTGGGTAATATTTCCCGTGTAACAGAACATTGTGTATGCAAATTATGCCTACATAGACGTCATTTCATTACCATTTTGGAAATACAAACCTCCATATAAGTAATAGATACAGCATGAGCAGCCGAGCTGTATCTGATTTGAACCTATATCTTTCTTAAAATACAAATATGCATCTAAGTGATCAAGTTCACCAACTATTTTGGGGATACGGTCTGTTTTAGCCGAGAAAATCGAAGCTAAAGTTTATGTAAATCAGGACGATGCTGTATCCGATTTACAACCACTGCTACGGTATTGATTTCTTTTGTGTTTTCGTCATGAATTATTAATGAGTATTTTAACAACAAATAAAAGTTTGGCATTCAACCATACACATTATATAGAATCCATATGCAGTAATATCATATTTGGGTTTATAAGCACTTTAACTGGTACCAGGAACAATTCCTTCCCTCAGTGAGTTTGGGTCGACAATTTGATTTCGTAGCTCAGGTATAGCATTATAATTATGAAATCGCGATACAAGTTCGTCTTTCTTTCCCGAGGTTTTGGCTCCACGACACGACAACCAGAACTTTAGCTGCTTCAATGTAAGTTGTTTTGAATCTTTCCCATTGAGAGAAGCTCCTGAGAGAAGTGGCATATTTCACATAAAGTAGCAACGTTATAGTTTTTCTCATTTTCGGGATTTAAATTGCCCGCCATGTTTGTTTACATATTTTCCTGTTAAATTTGTCCGAGGTTTGGCCCGGGGGCCTCGCTTTCATGAAGCGTGACGTAATTATCGAAAAGGTCTATTACAATGTAACATCAGTTGTACTAAATCTATGTTATAATGGCCTATCACAGCATGCGTAAGATGCACCTTCTGTTATAGAAATATATAGAAAGTGAATATTACCTTTATGTCAGGAAGCAATCCTTGTTTGATAATTTCGCGATTGACTTTGTTCAGCCAATTTACCTTTATGTGAAGGGAAAGTGTACGATATTAGAATGAAGGGGATTTTATAGAGAACCAGACACAGTGCTACAAAGTAGTGCCCTGTGGCGTTCAAAACATCGCGTTAAAAATGTCCCGTCAAAAATGTCGCTTGCTACTGATTCCTAACGAACGAACGAACGAACGAACGAACGAACGAACGAACGAACGAACGAACGAACGAACGAACGAACGAACGAACGAACGAACGAACGAACGAACGAACGAACGAACGAACGAACGAACGAACGAACGAACGAACGAACGAACGAACGAACGAACGAACGAACGAACGAACGAACGAACGAACGAACGAACGAACGAACGAACGAACGAACGAACGAACGAACGAACGAACAGAATATAGACACACAGAATATAAAACGGTTTGAAAGTTAACTGCGCCCGCAAGCTAACTTTCAGGGCACCGCAATCACTCTCCGAGTAAAAAGCCTGAGATCGACTCATACAGTTACGTTAGATTTATGTTAGTAACACTAATCCAACACAAACGTTAAGCCTGGTCTAAAACCCTAGTACTAAGACCAGGACTATAAGACTAAGACTAAGACTAAGACTAAGACTAAGACTAAGACTAAGACTAAGACTAAGACTAAGACTAAGACTAAGACTAAGACTAAGACTAAGACTAAGACTAAGACTAAGACTAAGACTAAGACTAAGACTAAGACTAAGACTAAGACTAAGACTAAGACTAAGACTAAGACTAAGACTAAGACTAAGACTAAGACTAAGACTAAGACTAAGACTAAGACCAAGACCAAGACCGGAACCAATCTCGTACCCAGGGTCTAATCTTTGGGCTGGAACTAGGAATAGAATTAAGATTATGATTATGATTAGGATTAAAACTAAGGTTAGAACTAGGATTAGAATTATGATGATGATTAGGATTAAGACTAAGGCTAGAACTAGGATTAGAATTATGATTAGGATTAGGATTAGGATTAAGGCTACAACTAGGATTAGAATTAAGATTAGGATTAGGATAAGGATTAAGACTAAGATTAGGACTAGGAATGGGGTTTGGTCTAGGATTAGGGCTAAGACTACAATCATGGAATAATTACATTGGGACAACTTGCAACAATGTCACTTCTAAGGAAAGATGCATTTTGCACAGTTAAGTTATCCTCCTCCCCCCTCCCCCACCATACAATGTTGGTTCACAAACATGGAATGAGGTGCGGGTAAGGCCTACCCCCAGGGACCAACATTGCATAGACTTGTGGGGGTAGAGGAAGACCTGTGATGGTGGTTTGGAGCAGGCGACAGATTTTTTTTTTAAAGAGTTTACGATGCCGTCAGAAATCGCACTCCGACGGAAAATGTCCCAATTAATTATTCTATGATTGTAGATTAAGAATAGGACTAGAATTAAGACAAGGATTAAGATTAAAACTCAGATTAAAACTAAAGAAAGAAAAAAAGGTGAAGAAACAAATTAAACAAAAACAAACAAACAAACAAAATCACAACACGAAGCTACAACATAAATGTACCTTCACTTTTGCAGCCAAAGCATTGTCAATGTCCAACTCTCTCTTTCCTTCATCAAATATCTTGAAACCTAAATCAAAATATAGGGTCAGCGGAGAAAACCCCTACGTTGGTAATCGGTTAGAGTACCCAATAGCAAGGAGTGACCTAATCACTATTCAGGTCCTATGTGAGTGAGTTACGATTTATTTAACGTCGGTAAACACAGGATGTGGTTGCCCCAATCATCCGAGACAGAGGCTCATGATTAAAGTGCACGACATAGGCTAAGACCTATAAGTGCTGATTTTACGGAGGGAGGAAAACCGCAGAACCCTACGAAAAACCCTCGAAGCACAGGAGACCAACTAGACTCGTGAAATTCAAGTTCGAGAACGGGGTTATTCCCAGACGGTCACCCATCCAAGTACTAACCCCGTCTAACTGGGCTTAACTACAGCGGTGAGAAGCAGCGCCCTAACAGCACACGCCACCCGTGACACCAGCCTGACGCCTAACTCCATTCTCTATATCTAAAACGCTAATTCCAGGGCAAAAGGTAAAGTCAAGTATTATTACGTCGCTTTCAGTCCCTTACAAACGGTTTCCTTCGCCGAAGTTATCTGATTAAAAATTTCGCCTCGGCCGCATGTGAGAAGAGTGTTTCCAGTTTGACTCTACCAAACACCACAGGTTTCCTACAGGTACTCCGGTTTCCTTTACTGTAGTAACACTGAACCAATGAGGGATGGCCCTTACTGGACCTCTATGGAGCACAGTTAGCTATAACTGATAGAGTTATCCAGTATAAATACGTTTAGCTTAGTTTAGTCTAGTCTAGTGTCAAGACGATGTAGGACACTGAAACCGACGTAACCGTACAAATCTTGAGCTTATGAACACTGCACGCTAACCTCTTAATATACATTGTTGCGATTTGGCAACTTGTTTTAAATTTTACTCTGTCTATCGCCAGACGATTTTAATGTGGCTGAATGTAATTTAGGTAAGGTAAAAAAGGAGACAATGCTAATCAGCGGTCACTCATGATAATATGTGGAGATTATCTCAGCGCTCATCAAAGTCTTGTCAGCGTGGTCTGAGCTTGACTTGCGCGCCCCAAAGTCTTGTCAGCGTGACTGGTTTTGCGCGCGCTATCTATTATTAGATATTTGGTCAGTGGTCACTCATTTATAATATGTGGGGATTATCTCAGCGCTCATCAAAGACTTGTCAGCCTGGTCTGAGCTTGACTGTTACCTCTGATCATGGATGGGGTGGCACCCCCCCTGTGACTTGGCACCAATCCTCCAAATAACGTTAATGGGCGATCTATTTTAACTCTGTCTAACAGCAGGCCACACCAGAGTAATATTACCCGTCAAGTGGAGAACTCAAAGAAATCTGCCCAGTAAAGGGCCAGTGAATGAAGATAACGTCCAGATAGAAAGGAATGAAACTTACTGAGTTTACTCAATACCTACAATCCTGGACAAAATTGTTGAGACACTTTGCTGTTTTTGACGATTTTCACATGTTGTCTCAAGAACTTTTGCCCAGGATTGTCTGAAAATGGCGAAATAAACAAAATCGAACAAAAAACGATTTGGACGCGGCAATTCTGTTCCAAAATGACACAAATATGCTCCCACATACATGAACAACAGAATGTTTGTGGAGTATAGAAGGGTTGGTGAATATGAAAATTAAATAAGAGCTCCCGTGCGGGTGGTGCCGGTGCGGGTGGGAACTCTGCAGAGACTCTGCTCCAGTGATCCCTTCTCCATTGAGGGGGTAAGGGGGAGCAGAGACGAGGGCTCTTTTATTAAACTGTACATCTTTTGCAATGTTACAAAGCTAAAAAGCTGTGTTTTATTGAAAATTTAAGAATTCGTCATTTTCAGACAATCCTGGGCAAAATTGTTGAGCCGTTTTTGACGATTTTCACACAGTGTCTCAAGGACTTTTGTCCAGGATTGTAGATAACGAGTTTTTGTCTACAAAATGTTAATTTGAGAGATAAGTCAAAAGGTATGGTACTCGATCATTTATGGCGGTTGGAAAAAGATGATCAGTTTTCATACTTAGACCAGTGATCACTTCTCCAGCCAGACAAGACAATTCTTCTTCATTGTTCAACTGTTTACTCGTTTCTTGGCCAGCTGGGATATAGTAGACTTCGAAAAGAGAAGCTCTGGAACTGGGGCTCACCAAAATAACCTTTTCCATTCCAGGCACATCCTTGTAATGCTGTAAGAAATAGTAAATGTCGTGTTAGGAAAGGGAGCGAAGAAAGAAAGAAAGAAAGAAAGAAAGAAAGAAAGAAAGAAAGAAAGAAAGAAAGAAAGAAAGAAAGAAAGAAAGAAAGAAAGAAAGAAAGAAAGAAAGAAAGAAAGAAAGAAAGAAAGAAAGAAAGAAAGAAAGAAAGAAAGAAAGAAAGAAAGAAAGAAAGAAAGAAAGAAAGAAAGAAAGAAAGAAAGAAAGAAAGAAAGAAAGAAAGAAAGAAAGAAAGAAAGAAAGAAAGAAAGAAAGAAAGAAAGAAAGAAAGAAAGAAAGAAAGAAAGAAAGAAAGAAAGAAAGAAAGAAAGAAAGAAAGAAAGAAAGAAAGAAAGAAAGAAAGAAAGAAAGAAAGAAAGAAAGAAAGAAAGAAAGAAAGAAAGAAAGAAAGAAAGAAAGAAAGAAAGAAAGAAATGTTAAGAATGTCCAAGACTGACACAGTCAGAGTATTTGTATCGCCATAACAACGCGATGAAATGCCTCTACTATTCCTTGTTAAAGCATTACAAACTTGTCAGGAAAGTCCCTTCATGGAACAACATTACAAACCCAAAGCCGATTGTAGAGAACAACAAAGTAAGCATCTACTGGGACGTCCCTATACTATCAACAGGAAGCCAAGTTCTCTACGCCCAGGAACAAGGAAACAGGCCTGACGTTGTAGTTAACGACCATGAAAATAAAGAAATAGTGGTTGTGGAATTTAGCTGCCCGTGGATTTCGAATAGACAGAAGAAAGTCTTAGAAAAACAAGATAAATACCAAGAGGTCCGCACTGAACTAAAGAGAAGATATGTCAACTATAAAGTAAATCAAATTAATGTGATTGTTGATGCCCTCGGTGGGTACTCAAAGGAACTACAAGATAACCTCGTGTGCCTCCTCGGAAAACAAGAAGCAATTAGAGTTTTAAAGATGATGCAAAGGTCTGTCTTGTTCGGATCAATAAGGATTAAGAACTTGTTCAAAACAACTGTCGCCGCATCTGTTTCTTAAACTTTTTTCTATTTTATCTTATTTTATGACAATAACAAAAAAAAAAATTATTATAATTTTTAATTATGTAAATATTTTATGATTTGTAAATAGTTTTTTTCAGTTTGTGTGGATAACAGATATAGGCTACCCATTAGGGCCCTATATATCTGTTTTTTTATATATTGTTAATTAAGCTGAACTGTTTAATTAAATGGATTATAAAAAGAAAGAAAGAAAGAAAGAATTGATAAGATAGTGGATAAATAAATAAATAAATAAATAAATAAATAAATAAATAAATAAATAAATAAATAAATAAATAAATAAATAAATAAATAAATGGATAACTTAACAAAATTTAAGTAGGAAAAAGAAAAGAAGGAAAGAAGGAGAAAAGGAAGGGGAAAAAAAGAGGGAAGGAGAAAAAAGAATGGAAGGAGAAAAGAAAGAAATAGAGAGAGAATAAGGAAGGAAAAAAGGAAGAAGAAAGGAAGAAGGAAAAAAGGAAGAAGAAGAAAGGCAAGAAGGAAGAAAGGAAAGAAGGAAGAAAGGAAAAAAGAGAGAAAACAGAAATAAAAAAAAGAAAAGAAAGAAAAAAGAAAGGAAAAAAGAAAGGAAAAAGGAAAGGAAAAAGGAAGGAAAAAAGAAAGAAAAAAGAAAGGAAAAAAGGAAGGAAAAAAGAAAGGAAAAAAGGGAGGAAAAAGAAAGGAAAAAAGGAAGAAAAAAGAAAGAAAAAAGAAAGGAAAAAGGAAAGGAAAAAAGAAAGAAGAAAGAAAGAAAAAAGAAAGGAAAAAAGAGAGAAAACAGAAAGAAAAAAAGAAAGGAAAAAAGAAAAAAAAAAAAAAAAGAAAGTAAAAAGAAAAGAAAAAAGAAAAGAAAAAAGAAAAGAAAAAAGAAAAAAGAGAGAAAAAAGAATGGAAAAAAAGAGAGAAGAAAGAATGGAAAAAAAGAAAAGAAAAAAGAGAGAAAAAAGAATGGAAAAAAAGAAAAGAAAAAAGAAAGGAAAAAAGAAAAGAAAAAAGAGAGAAAAAAGAAAGGAAAAAAGAGAGAAAAAAGAATGGAAAAAAGAGAGAAAAAAGAATGGAAAAAAAGAGAGAAGAAAGAATGGAAAAAAAGAAAAGAAAAAAGAGAGAAAAAAGAAAGGAAAAAAGAGAGAAAAAAGAATGGAAAAAAAGAAAAGAAAAAAGAAAGGAAAAAAGAAAAGAAAAAAGAGCGAAAAAAGAAAGGAAAAAAGAGAGAAAAAGAATGGAAAAAAAGAAAAGAAAAAAGAGAGAAAAAAGAAAAGAAAAAAGAAAGGAAAAAAGAAAAGAAAAAGGAAAGGAAAAACGAAAGAAAAAAGAAAGGGAAAAAAGGGGGGAAGAAAGAAAGTAACCGACCAAGCGAAATAAGGAAGGAAAGGGGAAAGAAGGAAGGAAGGAAGGAAGGAAGGAAGGAAGGAAGGAAGGAAGGAAGGAAGGAAGGAAGGAAGGAAGGAAGGAAGGAAGGAAGAAAGAAAGGAAGGAAGGAGAAGTAGAAAGAAGAAAGAAGGAAGAAAAGGTGGAAGAATAAAGCTTGTGTTAGAATGTTTATACCTGTAATTCTATCTTAGCTTTCAGTTTCGTCTGTTTAACGAGATTATTGATGACAATGTTGGCACCAGTCAATGTAGCTTTTCCTGAATTACTACAATCACCAAGATATGTTGGCAGTCCGGAAGAGCCAGTTATCTAAGAATGGCAATTGAAAAAGAAATAACCTTTTATAAAGAATTTTGAAGAAAACACAGACTCGTGAGTTTTTCAAAGACCTCACATAGCAATCATCCTTCGGACTCGCGCAATTTTGATAGTCTTTGAAAAACTCACTAGTGCATGATTTTTCCAAATTTCACTCGAAACCATGCTATTACCTATACTAACACCACATTTCATCATTTTAATGCCTTTCCATACAAAACAAAAAGTCATTCAGGAGCACTTTCAATTCTTGATTAAGAAATAAACCTATGACAATGTGCGAGATTTTTATTACGTGTTTACACTCACCTTGCAGACAACATTTAACTTGGGTTGAACAGTCAGATTGCCTGCTTTGTCTTTGACCACCACGGACATGCTTAGAGAAGCGCCATTTTCCATTTCAATTGTCTCATCAGCTGGATCAATGTCTATAGAGTGAGGAGGACCTAGAATGGAATAAGACGTCAGGTCAGGCGTTCACTCGGGCTAAGCATGTGCAATCTAGAAAACCTGCGGAAAACTAGAACAGCGTACACATAAGCGGTTGTTAAAAAGTACAAAACTTTCTGAAGCAATCATTAAGCAATGTAGTTAGGTAGAACCGCACTGAGACTGTTTGTTGGTACGGTTGGAGGTGACTTTAATTGTATTAAAATTATGAATGTCTGTCGATTTAACTAAATACGCCCAATCACGATAGACCCGTAAATTGTAAGTGAATTGTGCAAAAATGCAAATTTGTGAAACCTAAAAGAAAAGCCAAAACCTAGAACAAAAGTAGCTCGAGTAATAGACCATTTGCTTGGCGTTGGGTGACTCAAATTTGTTTTTCCCAAAAAGCTGGGGGTAAACCAGATTTCTGATTACGGTAAGGGTTTATAACAGACGTTTGGTGGACGTTCGTCAAGCTCAATTACCCAAAAAAGATTTCTGACGCCAGACAACACCGCTGCCAAACGTTTGCGCATGCGTGAAATCGACAGTAAACATTGCAAGAGAAGTGGGAACTAGCCGTGGCGACAACAACCAGACAGTGAAGACTAAGTAAGCCTCGACTATTCATTTGTGTTTTAAAAAAAGGGTAAAGAAAATTACGAAGGGGTAATTTCAGAATATGTTACAATGTTGACAAAGAAGCCATGCACAAATTACCTACCTTATCTTATAATTTTAACTTTTGCGTCGGACTTTCGGACCAAAGTGTTTTCAGTCCAAAGTGTTTTCCCGCTCTTTTTCTGAGGACGACCACGGAGGTCGCGCATGCGCAAAACGTTTGGCAGCGGTGTCGCCCCGGGGTTCAGAAATCTTTTCTGAGTAATTGAGCTTGACGAACGTCCACCAAACGTCTGTTACATTACACCAAGCTCGCAAACGTACCACATGCACTACATGTATACGCACAACTTATCATATCATGTTAGGGCTTTTGTTGTGGTCAGGGTGTCGAAAAGATTGTTAAAATCTTGAGACCCACTGAAACTTGACGACAAACTTGGAAAAAACAAATTTGACGACATATTTTGGAAAAGCCGCGAAAGGACTGGACGGTTCCTTTTGAGACATCCCTTTTAGCCGAAATCATAGAATACTGGCAAAGCATTCTGGTAGTTGTAGTCACCCAACGCCATCTCACGTCATGTCGTCATCGTGCAAATGGTCTATTATATTCAGGGTAGCTGAACGGAAAATTTCCTGAATTATTTTTTCTATCTTTAACAGTTAAGTCAAATCAAAGTGACGAATTAACCGGAGTGGAATTTAAACTTGCACCTTTTGTAATCTGTTTTTTCGACAATACCCCTCCATTGAACAACTGACATACAAAACCGACATGCAGCTTCAAAACAGAATTGGTCCTAAGCAATCATGTTTTAAAGTTCCTTATAAAATTATTTTACAAGTAATGAGTTAAAATGAAGGTACCACATCGATTTCCTTTCAGAGATAAGAGTAGAAAAAAATTCCAGTTCCAGCCAAATAGCTTTCGAGTTCCGGCGCAAAACAGAGCTTAGAAATTGCTTACCTGGAAGGAGACGAATTTTTAGCGTTTCGCATTCATCTTCAAGACCAGGAATAGTGACTTTCAAATTAAAATCCTAAAAAAAAATGAATTGATAACATTTTGATGAAAAGTAATTGGTAGTGGCGTAGCCAAGGACGGGACAGACCAGGCTCAAGCGCGTCCAATCCGCGTGATTGACTAGCCTAGTTTCTAGGCCTGTCGTTTCGGCCATGTGCTTGGCCGCGTAGTCGGTTTGGGTTCTTGGGAAAACTGGGGAGAGGCTGGAAACGAGAAGGCCCAGCAACATTCGCAAAAAGGTCCTGCCGAGAATCGTTCTGGCCCTTCGAGTGTTCCTGGGTTCTAGCGTAGCGACAGTATATTATATAAAAAGCATAAGGATGTCTGCGAAGATTTTACTAAAGATCTTGGCGATCGAAAGAAGGAAATTATGGAATATATTCCAACTGGAGCTCGAAATGAAAATTTAACTGTTTAACTGTCAACGTTTGGCGGTTGCAGAAGGAAAGCTAGTGATAAGAAGCTAGGACAGTGAACCTTCGTCGATCAGAGGTGAGTAGGCTTGTATTATTTTATGCAGATGGAACTAGTAAGTGTTGGGAAACACTTAGGACGTCATAACATCACAATTCTTCCTCACTAAACAACTGAGCTGTAAAGTGAAAGTGTTTACGAATGTTGCTAGGCCTTCCCCAGCGGGTCCGTTCGGATCACTTCCGAAACGTGTTAACAGAGGAAGGCCTAGAAACTAGGCTAGTCATTGACGTGATTCATTATTCCACTAATCTCCCACGCTAGGCCGTGCCCAAAGCGTTTTCTACGCGTGATATGTGTACGCGTAGCGAAAAAGTCGCTGGCGGACGCAATTCTTACTAACACCCTTGCATGCACACTGCATACATCGTAAAATTGACTAGAAAGTTTGTCGCATCCTACCAAAAATAATGTAAATACTGCGATTTTCGGTTGAGCTTAATGAAAAGTTTTATTGAAAAGTTTAAATATTGAAACGCATACGTTACCAGGGGCAATTTGAGATGTTGTCAAGGGCAAATTTAAAAGTTTGAGCAACGCCTTAATTTCTATTGGTCAAAATGCGCAAACATTCAAATTTCCCATGGGAACGTGTCAAATTGTGAAACGATCAAACTTTTCAATAAAACTTCTGGTGTCCATAAGCTCAACCGAAAATCGCAGTATTTAATTTTGGTATTTTATATGGCGTTTCATGATCTTCAGAATTCTATAAATTCTTCCCCCAAAATACAGGAAATGGCATTTCAGAGACCCCAATGAGGCGCATGCCCCCTGACCCCTGACCCCTTTAGAAATGTCACTTTGGCCCACTGGTGCGCGTCCAGTTGGTCAAACCTGGCTACGCCACTGGGTGCTGGTGTTGTTGTTGTTGACGTTGCTGTTGGTGGTGTTGCTGTTGTTGTTGTTGTTGTTGTTGGTGTTGGTGTTGCTGTTGTTGTTAGTAGTGGTGTTGCTGTTGTTGTTGTTGTTGTTGTTGTTGTTGTTGTTGTTGTTGTTGTTGTTGTTGCTATTGGTGGTGTTGCTGTTGTTGTTGGTGGTGTTGCTGTTGCTGTTGTTGTTGTTGTTGTTGTTGTTGTTGTTGTTGTTGTTGTTGTTGTTGTTGTTGTTGTTGTTGTTGTTGTTGTTGTTGTTGTTGTTGTTGTTGTTAACGTTGCTGTTGGTGGTGATATTGTTGTTAGTGTTGTTGGTGTTGGTTGTGTTGTTGGCGATGTTGTTGTTGCTGTTGTTATTGGCGTTGTAGTTCTTGTTGTTGTTGTTGTTGCTGTTGTTGTTGACGTTGTTGTTGTTGCTGCTGCTGCTATTCATGACACAATAGCACTAGAGAGGTTTATATTCATTGCAGGTTCGCGTTTGAGGTTGTTACTGCGCAATAGACCTGCGCAATTTTGCGGGAATTGCGCCCAATCGAAGAACGAGTTCGAGTGTTACTTAGTTCTCTTCGCAAAGGAACTCGATTTCGAACTGGATTTAAACCTCCCTAATGTCAACCAATGATCCAGTAGGCTCATACAAAACCCAATCAAACATAACGAAAACATAGTCAATACATAGATAATGAAGGGGGAACTGGATAGGAAACTTAAAACGATGTTACAAAACCCATAGTCATTAGTCAATCGAGAAATGGTCTGGAAACTCAGCTAAAGACTTTGATCTATCTTTTTGTTCGCCTTTATGCATTTTTGCGCACGGTGCACGGTCACTGAACACATTGTATTTTAGTATAATGAACGAATTGTCCAATAGCAACGTTTCAGTTCAATCACTCAACCGTGCTATTTAATTATTAATAAACCTAAAACAAAGGATGTGCACGGTGTAAGGTACGGTTCAACATAAAATCACAGCTCATTATAGGCGCTTTGAAGTTTGCCGAGTTTCCAGACCAATTATATCTCGATTGACTATGCAAAACCGGAAACGATGTTTGCACAACTTGCTATGGTAATTATATACCTAACGGGTGGTCCCATATGGCTAAAATCAGACAATACTGAACTAAGTGATATTACACTATTGTTTAATTTCAGCAATAGCTGATCCTGGCCATGTGGGCCCACCCGTTAGGTGCATTAGCTGCTTATAAGGGTATAATTACCATAGCAAAGTTGTGCAAACATCGTTTCCGGTTTCGTAGGTTTCCTATCTCGTTCCCCTTCATTATCTATAGTCAATAGAGATATGGTCTGGAAACTCGGCAAACTTCAAAGCGCCTATAATGAGCTGTGATTTTATGTTGAACCGTACCTCACACCATAGTCAATCGAGATATGGTCTGGAAACTCAGCTAAAGTCTGTGGTCTATCTTTTTGTTTGCCTTTATGCATTTTTGTCCACGGTGCACGGTCACTGAACACATTGTATTTTAGTATAATGAACGAATTGTCTAATAGCAACGTTTCAGTTCAATCATTCAACCGTGCTATTTAAATATTAATAAACCTAAAACAAAGGATGTGCACGGTGTAAGGTACGGTTCAACATAAAATCACAGCTCATTATAGGCGCTTTGAAGTTTGCCGGGTTTCCAGACCATATCTCGATTGACTATGCTTACACCGTGCACATCCTTTGTTTTTAGGTTTATTAATATTTAAATAGCACGGTTGAATGATTGAACTGAAACGTTGCTATTGGATAATTCGTTCATTATACTAAAATACAGTGTGTTCAGTGACCGTGCACAAAAAAGCATAAAGGCCAACAAAAACATAGAACAAAGACTTTGGCTGAGTTTCAAGGCCATATATTGAATGACTATGACGAAAACCAGGGCATAGTATTAAAACTAAGTCAGTACCTTCCCACCATGCGATGAAACAGTTCCCAGTACGGTGACTCCTTTGATAATTAAACTGCTTCCTTTCGTTGAAACACCCTCATGAGTTATCTCTAAACCACTAAAGAGAAAATATTATCACAACATCAGTTTCTCCTCTCGTTTCTAATTACCATCTGGAGGTGGCTCCCTGGGGTTTTATGACACGCGCAAGCTGGTTGCTAATTTGGCGGGAAGATTGCTGATAATCGTGAACATGGCCAGAAATCGAGGACAGCCAGCGGCAGTGGCCTGTGGGCTCAGATTTAGATGGAAATATTAATTTGAAGATTCTGATGGCTAAATATCGATCATTTCGGCTATAAACAGAAGTCTATAACAATAAATTAAAGTAGAGTTATTCCCTAAAATGTCTTGAGCCATTTCTTACCCAAATATCAAATTACAAAAGGTTTAATCGTCCAGACAGGCCTGTACACTCAAACTCCAATAATTGCCGCATAAATTTCGGTTATTATTTCTGAATCCACAGTCTAAACATTGTAAATAATACAGCGGTAAAGATCATGGGAACCCCTAGCAACAGTGTTACAGTGCTTTTATAATGGCGGACAAGAACTCAAAGTTATCAAGCAAAATTTGGATTGTTTACGCTAACTTTGGTAATCATCTTGGTGTTTGATGGATTAAATTGCAGCTCTAAAACTGTATATTTCAAGCCATTCGGGAACCTGTTCTTAGATGTAGAAATGTCTTTAAAAGTTTGGCAAAACAAAGTATCGTTCTCGATCAATGTATTCAGACGTGCACATGTGAGACAAACCGACCATATCTAGGCAAAATCGTCGCTGAGAAAAGCGTACTTCAACAAATCGTAAGGGATTTAACAGACGCCAATACACAGAGGTAAGAGATAAATATAAGCGTCTAGGGAACTCGTTTAGGCTAGACCAGTTGTTACAAAATTTGCTGTGGTTAATACTTGCGTAATTTGCCGATGTCTTAGACGTACACATGTTATATTATCAATTTTTCCCTATCAAATCTATTACAATCCGCCATCTTGAATTTAGTTTTTGTGAACCTTACGCGCATGCTTGTCCGTCTGATTCCGCCATAGTGGCCTCGACTTCTCGCCATGATTTTATGACGTCAGCACCGTAAAAGATCCCAAGAATTAAGGCAAATTTTTTGCGTTTCCTTCGGTGAAACTTTTCAAAAGTTTGCACAGTTCAAGAGGGAACCTTCTCCTTTGTAATTCTCTCTATTTTCAAAAATTCTATAGGACAAATTTTGCTCAATGTTAAAAAACATTAAATTTTGTGATATTGACAAAAAAATACGAACCTTACATTTATTTTGCAGTAAAACGTTTCTCGAAGCAATTCCCATAAGACTGCGAAGTTTGAAAAAATTTCACCGAAGAAAAATCGAGAAATGGCGAAAAAAAGATGAAAAATACGAAAAAATCCTTTATCTTTTAGACTCGTTGTTGTCAGGGCGACGGTCTTCATAATCGGAAGGCTGTGGGTTCGGGACTCGAACGCCAGCCAGATGGTAGACCAAGGTTGTTTTTCGATATTTATACCTGGGAAATATAGTCAAACCATACGTGTGTGACAAGTACTTATTGGGCTACAAGTCACATTGTATAAGTTTATTTTCAGTAAGAATTGAAAATAAACTGACATAATGTGACTTGTAGCCCAACAAGTACTTGTGACACAAGTACGGTTGGACTAGTTCCCAGGTATAAATATCGAAAAACAACCTTGGTCTACCATCTGAGTTCCATCATAGTCAATCGAGATATATGGTCTGGAAACTCGGCAAACTTCAAAGCGCCTATAATGAGCTGCGATTTTATGTTGAACCGTACCTTACACCGTGCACATCCTTTGTTTTAGGTTTATTAATATTTAAATAACACGGTTGAGTGATTGAACTGAAACGTTGCTATTGGACAATTCGTTCATTATACTAAAATACAATGTGTTCAGTGACCGTGCAAAAATGCATAAAGGCGAACAAAAAGATACACCAAAGACTTTAGCTGAGTTTCCAGACCATATCTCGATTGACTATGGTTCGTTCCATTAGCTCAATGGTGAGAGCGTCCGGCTGGCATTCGGAAGGTTGTGGGTTCGAGTCCCATCTGCAGCTCAGAGTTTTTCTCTGAGTTTAACTTACGACCGCTTGTACAGCAAAACAAACGGAAAAAATTTTAACTTTAAAAAATCTTTTTATTCTTGTTCACAAACCTCGCTGACAACTCTACATCCATTTTTCCAGTCGGTTTCGATGGATTACCATAGTCATCCAAAAGATTCAGGAGAATCTAGGTAGAAACAAGACGCCAGGGTTAGGCGTTTACTCGAGTTACGCTAGCAAGTGCGCGGATCCTGAATCGAAGGCTGAATGTCGTGCACACTTCACACAGGTGAACATATTTACGATCTGAGAGAGTTGTGAGCCACATCACGGTTAACTAAACTACAAAGTCAGTCAGTCACTTTCGAAATCTACCAACAACGTGCAAAAACACCTTGATCAAAAGGCAAAGCTGTTCAACTTTTTGTCCAACTCCAAAAGCGAAAGGAGAAAAGAACTTACAACATGTCTCACGGCCTCACTCAGTCACATGGCTAGCAACTCACTGGAAGTATGACTACCAGGTGATCTGAAAACACGGAAAAGGACTGGGACTAGTAGTCAAATAGAAATCCATTTTTCGAATTAAACTATTTAATATCTCGTGAAATATACTTTATTTTGTTCCCAAATTTAGCATAGACTTATCATTTTCAACACTGAACATAAATACAAAGTTTCAACCAGTTTGATAAAGGAAAATGAAAGAAATAAGTTATTCAATACAGCAAAATGGATTTCTATTAGGTTGCTAGTTCCAGGCCTTTCCCTCACGGTCAGATCACCTGGTAGTAGCGGAAGTAAAAAGCGCAAAAATGCAAAATCGTGACACCGTAAAAGAAAGCAGCAAAAACAGAGCCGAAACCTAGACTCAGTAATAAGAATCACTGAACTCCAATCTCCATATCTGGAACGCTAATTTCAGTAATTAACAGACTTCAGTAGTCAATATTTTATATCTATCACGTCGGTTTCAGTCCCCTTGCGCCGTCCTCACACAAGGTATGGAGCACTGATCTCCAAAGAAGACTAGATCGAGCAACTATTGTTTATCCGCTGTAAAGAACGTTAAAACCGGAAGTGCGCGAGCGTTGAATTTGACGAACACTTAACATTAGGGTTGTTTATGCTTTTTGATTGACATATTTTTGTAACGTCACGAGTACGTTCTCAGTTTACGTTTTGAACTCGAACCCGTCGAAGCCAGTGCTCGAACCTCGAGGACTTTTCTTATATTTGTTTTGTTTATTGTATTATTATTTTGTATATTTGTATTAAAAAATTGAAAGTCTATTACATCCGCCATTACTAAGGGACCAACTGCATGTTCGAAATGTCGCTATGGAGTTTGTTCTCGTTCATGTTCTTCTTTTCCCGCTTTTTACAACCAAAAACACAGCATTGTGCCCCGAGGTTCCATCTTCGTATTGGTCTACCTACACAATTGCTTGATCGACGCCATTAATAAGAGACCAAATCGACAGTTCGCAAGCTTTATTTTCTAATTCTGTGGAACAATGAGTTACTCCCAGTCTTCTTTAGAGATTAGTGGTCTGCCTCCTCCGCAGGCCCTCATTGCATCATGGACAGGTCACACTTTTGAGAGGGCCTGCCAGATCCTGTAAACAAAATGGTGACTGATCCCATTATGCACAGCGAGACTAGGCCCTAGAGGCGATAGCTTTGAGAAGGCCTGCAAATTTTTTCCGGCCGGCAGGCGCTGTTCGACAAACGTACGTCCAAGTTCTTTTAACACTGTGACCCACCAGGAAATTCGGTCTAAACTTTCTTACAGATCATGACAATGAAGAAACCAATATGTTTTAGAATTACCGACCTTCTGCCAATAATATTTTTAGCGACAAAAAGGAATTGAACGAAAAAATATCTGACGAACAAAAGCAAATTCGACGGTCAGGAAAGTACAGGTTTTTCTTATTGTTTTTGGCTTTATCTAGCTATCAAAGACTGTCAACTCAGTGACCAAGAGTTAATGAGATTTAATTTTTTTAAACTGTAGGCTATAGTGTAGCGTAATTCAAGTTTCAGTTGTGAAAACCGAAAAAGTATAAACCCAAGAGTCTCTGGGTAGACTAAAGTGTATTTTCGTTGATTATTCCGGCCGAAAGTTGACAAAGTTCAACCGTAATTGCTTTTTTCAACAATTCCTTCATTTTTAAGCTAGGATTCGTATGTCACAAGTCTTCAATGTCCTTCAAAATCTTCGGAAATAGCCATAGCTATTAACAATGGTAGTTAGTTATGCAAATTTATTCCGTGCCAAGTTTTGCCAATTTTTTTACAGGATCTTGCAGGCCCTAAATTTGGCGTGTGTGTCCTGTCCATGATGCAACGACGGCCTGTGGAGGAGGTAGATCAGTGGTATGGAGTGTTACGGATATGCCTATCCTAAGACAGTTAATTAACTAGACGTTATTTTATCACTGAACTTAATAAGTACTTGTAACCAATTAGTAAATACTTGTGACTTGGCATGAGTCAGCTATGATGTCATTTAGTAATTACGTAAATACATTATAAATAGAATGAAGTATGTTACTATAATTATATACTCTAGAAACTATATAAACAGCCATCGAACATTTCTCAGGCATGCATATGTATGACAGTGAGCTATATGTATCAAAGTGGTTACGAAGTCAGTCCTGGAGTTCCTGCCGTTGGTTTTATTATTCCTTCCTTTCCAAGTCCATACGGATTGTTAACCTGTTGCCGGAATCTCCTATTGACTGTTTCGTTGTGCGCAGACAACAGATAAGTTTCTGAACTTTAGTTTAGCTTTAATCTTTGTGCACATTTTCAATATCTGTTCTAAGTTTCTTGTTAATAAATAAATAACGTAACAGGAGCCAGAAGCCAGATATAGAGAATGGACGGTTCTTACCTGGAACGGTGCTGCAATGCGCAAAGGTTGTTCTAATACACCAACTGTAAATTTCTCCGGTTGACCCTCTGTAAATGTAAATGCAAGAAAAACCGTTACCGTTAACAATAAAAAAAAATTCTTGCCTTAACCCATGTGGTTGTTGTTGCTGTTGTTGTTGTTAGTGGCGTTGGTGGTGGTGGTGGTGGTGCTGATGCTGCTGTTGTTGTTGTTGTTGTTGCTGCTGCTGCTGTTGTTGTTGTTGTTGCTGTTGGTGGTGCTGCTGTTGTTGGTGCTGCTACTGTTGTTGGTGCTGCTACTGTTGTTGGTGCTGCTGCTGTTGGTGTTGGTGGTGGTGCTGCTGTTGATGGTGGTGCTGTTGTTATTGATGGTGGTGCTGTTGTTGTGGATGGTGGTGGTGCTGCTGTTGTTGATGGTGATGTTGTTGGTGCTGTTGGTAGTAGTGCTGTTGGTGTTGGTGTTGGTGTTGAAGTTGGTGGTGGTGGTGGTGCTGCTGTTGGTGCTGTTGTTGTTGTTGGTGCTGCTGTTGTTGTTGTTGGTGCTGCTGTTGTTGTTGGTGGTGCTGTTGTTGATGGTGGTGTTGGTGGTGCTGTTGTTGTGCTGCTGCTGTTGGTGTTGGTGGTGGTGCTGTTGGTGGTGGTGGTAGTGTTGGTGGTGGTGGTGGTGCTGCTGCTGTTGGAGGTGCTGCTGCTGTTGGTGGTGGGTGGTGCTGTTGTTGTTTCTGGTGGTGCTGTCGTAGGTGGTGCCGCTGTTGGTGATGGTGCCGCTGTTGGTGATGGCGATGCTGTTGGCGGTGCTGCTGTTGGAGATGGTCGTGGTGCTGTTGCTGCTGCTGCTGCTGCTGGTGGGTGGTGCTGTTGGAGATGGTAGTGCTGTTGTTGTTGGAGGTGATGGTGCTATTGTTGTTGGAGGTGGTGGTGGTGATGTTGGTGGTGCTGTCGTTATCGTCGTTGTTGCTAAAAATACAGAACCTCTCGACAGTACAAGTACTGTGACGTGCGGCATTCCGGTATACTTACTATATTACATAATAGTGTATTTTTGTGTTAATAAAGAAGATGGTTTGTATATTACCAGTGACCACAAACTTGATCTTGTGCTTTGGAAAGCTGCTAGCAGGTAGATTGGTTGTGCTATCGCTGGCAAGTACTTGGAGGTTGAGTGTGTGGGAACCCAGACACGTAATATTCCCTAAAACGAATACAAGATACTTAGCATACTTTACTGTACGCCACCACGATCCGTGTAAACAGATCGGCGTAAATTAATCGCGATTAGTTTGCACCACCTCAAGGAGGTGGATTAAACTGAGCACGATCAGCTAACCGCGCTTAACTTGGCCGTGCAAACGCAACGGGATTAAAAAACGCTTGCTATTAATACGGTGTTATTAATACGATAAAATGCATTTTTTTGCCCTGCTGTAGAAGCTTCCATCTCGCTACTCTTTGTTCCTTTGTTTCTTTCATTCTTTCTTTTAGCTATTACTATTTCTCGTGTACCGATGTCTTCCGTTGTTCTTTGACGCACGCTACCCATACGAAGCTTCCAAAACCAAAAATATAGCTCGTCCGCCTCTCTCCTCCGCAGAGGCTTCTATTCTGGTTAGTTGCAGGCAATTGTCGCAGGCGCGCGGGCTATCGTAAAGCGCGCGGGGAACGTCGGGAAGGTGGAAAAAGCGGCGAGAAGAGGCGAGAAGCCTCTGCCAGATAATGTGCGGTTCTGTGGCAGGATTTGCGGTTCTGCGGTAAGCGCTACTAAATGCCATAAAAACCCAACGATTTGGGGGAAATTCAGCACTCCCTTCAAGATCTAAGTATCAAAGGTTAGCATGACGATTTTCGTGAAGAAATAGTGCGATTACATGAATTTATTTGATTTTTGCTGTTATTTACGTGTCTGCCATTTGAAATCAATTTAGATGTAAACTATATTTCAATTAATTTAGACTCTTTATTCTCTTTACGATAACCATAATGCAGAAGAAGGTATAGAATGCTTTGCAATAAGTGCAAGTACGCCGGAGAAGGATTTTTTAACATCGAACTTCAAGTCGGCAGACGAACTGAATACGAAGAGATTTCAGTAAAGTAACAAATCGGCGGTTCTCTGGTCATCGGAGATAGCGACGATAGTTTGCACGAAGTACAATGTTTTCTTCAAGATCGAAGTCTAGAATGTTGCTCTGGATGTTATTAGTTCTGAATTCTTCTATGGAAATCACCTGCGGAACGAATAAAAAAATTCGAAACGCTGCCAGACTGACAAACGTTTTAATATCGAACATTGAATCGTTGATAAACAAAGCCGACGAACATGCAGCGCTAACTTTCTACATTACACCAAACTCGCAAACGTCCCACATGCACTACGTATATACGTGCAACTTATCATAGGTAAGATCTATGTTTACAACAGTTCAGTGTCTTTTGATATAAACTTTCTCGGCTAGCGTTTGTTTACATGTTTAATTGCATAATTCAAAACTGGAAAATCCTGTCCTTGTGTAACAATATTAACATTCTCGAGTTGAGAATTGTCTGCCAGCAATTTAAATGTGTCTTTTATTCACAATTTATGGATTTCCAACTTTTCCGTAAGTTAAATTTGATTATATATTGAAATTCCGAGTCTGGTGCCTAGTCCATCACGGAATTTGGGCGCCATATTGACAACATTATCTGGCAGAGGCTACTTTTCTTTCCCTCTTCCCATCATTCCTCGCGCGTCTTCTCCCTCGCCCGCATGCCCGCGCCTCTGCGGAGGAGAGAGGCTCGTCCGCCATGTTGAATAATGGTGTACGTGTTTTAGTAAGGGATTATTAAATGACCGTGTAAACGCACCAAGGTGGCGCATTTTAAGCACGCTTAACTTAAGCGTGCTTAAATTTTGGCCGTGTAAACACGGCTTTACTTTAGAGACAAATGAAATTTTAGTTAAAGGTGATATCCAGCGCGTTCTACGCATGTACGAAACTAATGTTTACTTCTTCGTTTACAAAAATATATACTGATACCTTATTCAAGATTGTAAGCTTTTCTTGCTTCCTCTTCATTGCTTGTACCCGAAACACAACATTTTCAGAAGAAATCCGAAGAGATATCCTCGTTGAATCGCTTAATTTTCTGCCATGTTGCTTCGAACGACTTTTCCAAAACAGACATTCGTAGATAATTACATGAAGTACTCAGCTCAAGTTGAGTACTTCATGTAATTATCTACGAATGTCTTGTTTTGAGAGGTGCTCAAAACAAAGTTGACGGATCATGCGCAGAACGCGCTGGATATCACCTTTAAACAATAGGAAATATACAGTACAGCATATGACCTATTGTTGTAATCCTTATAGTATTAGCAATATTAGTGTTTAAAAACAATCCGACTTCCGAGTATCATATGTATCATATCACTTCCTCAGTGTACAACTAACCATATAACTAAATTTCATATGCAAACGCTGAACTGTCTGTCGTGCTTACCAAATTTCCTGAACCAGTAAGGCCAACTTTTGCCTCCATGTTGACAAATATGCTGCGTAATGACTTTATCACCTTCCTTATCACCTAATGATGAAAAAAGATAAACAAACAAACACCATCTCAGACAGACTGGTACAAGGTGATAGAAATACACTACATCAGGGCCCAGACAGCGCGCGGGAAACAGAGAGACAGACGGGCATGCATACAGGCAGGCAGACAGATAAACAAACAAACAAACAAACAAACAAACAAACAAACAAACAAACAAACAAACAAACAAACAAACAAACAAACAAACAAACAAACAAACAAACAGACAAACAGACAAACAAACAAACAAACAAACAAACAAACAAACAAACAAACAAACAAACAAACAAACAAACAAACAAACAAACAAACAAACAAACAAACAAACAAACAAACAAACAAACAAACAGGCAGACGGGCGAACAGACGGACCGACGAACGGACCGACGGACGGACCGACGGACCGACGGACCAACCAACCGACCGACCGACAGACAGACAGACAGACAGACAGACAGACAGACAGACAGACAGACAGACAGACAGACAGACAGACAGGCAGGCAGGCAGGCAGGCAGGCAGGCAGGCAGGCAGGCAGGCAGGCAGGCAGGCAGGCAGGCAGGCAGGCAGGCAGGCAGACAGGCAGACAGACAGACAGACAAACAGACAGACAGACAGACAGACAGACAGACAGACAGACAGACGGTCCGACAGACAGACGGTCCGACAGACAGATGGTCCGACAGACAGACAGACAGACAGACAGACAGACAGACAGACAGACAGGCAGGCAGGCAGGCAGGCAGGCAGGCAGGCAGGCAGGCAGGCAGGCAGGCAGGCAGGCAGGCAGGCAGGCAGGCAGGCAGGCAGGCAGGCAGGCAGGCAGACAGACAGACAGACAGACAGACAGACAGACAGACAGACAGACAGACAGACAGACAGACAGACAGACAGACAGACAGACAGACAGACAGACAGACAGACAGACAGACAGACAGACAGACAGACAGACAGACAGACAGACAGACAGACAGACAGACAGACAGACAGACAGACAGACAGACAGACAGACAGACAGACAGACAGACAGACAGACACACACACACACACACACACACACACGGACAGACAGGCGGACAGACAGGCGGACAGACATTGTCTAGTAGAACCCCTTTCTTACGATTTCAATGTCATCATGGCGATTGCACTTACCATGCCAAATTATCTTCATTTCAACGAGCAATCGTTTCCCCCGCTCGCCAGGAAGCTTGCTGATCGACTCTCCCTTTCCATTGAGAATATCCACTTTCATATCACCTAAACCATAACAAAACTTTAATTATTATTCAAGGAAGCACGGCTGGCGTGTGCTGTTAGTCTCTCACCACCGAAGACGAAAGTTAAGCCCGGTTAGACGGGGTTAGTACTTGGATGGGTGACCACTTGTCCGACCTTTGGACTCGTGTATCCAAAAACCTCGCCAATCCCCATCCCCCCTCCCCTGTAGAGAGTCGTGATGGTGGTCAAACTGAAGAATATTTGAAGGTGGAAAAAACTCTGATTTCTCTTTCAACCCTTTCTCGTCGGTGGGTTTTCTCCTGTGACGAATAAAATCGTCTGGCGTTAGCCAGAGTAGGCCTTGAGTGTCGGATGCCCCCCCTGGAAAAGTGTTAAAGTGCCTACGATACTAAATTTAAGTCTGTCCTATTTAAAAAGAGCACTTAAAACGACAAAGTAACATCTTTCACAGTTCTTCGTTTCCTTGCTTCGTTTTTGAGATTTCAGTTTGTTAATATGTAAATGTCACATGTTCTGACGTCATGTGCATAATCGGGCATTACCGAAAAGAGTTGAAGATTGGTAAAGAGCACTGAGCGCTGGTGTTCTTGGGATCGTTTGGAGGAGCAGGTTCATTGTGCTTACGTTACCAAGAATGAAATCTGTCCCTCCAAACGATCCCAAGAACACCAGCGCTCAGTGCTCTTTAACACCGCTACCAAACGTTTAGCGCATGCGCGACGTCCGAGCTCGTCCTCAAAAAAAGAGCGGGAAAACACTGAAATATTTAAACTGGTCCGAGAGTCCGACACTAAGTTAAAATTATAAGCATACTACCAAAAAGGTAAGGTACATGGCTTCTTTGTCAATATTGTGACATATTCTGAATTTACCCCTTCGTAATTTTCTTTACCCTTTTTTAAAACAGAAATGAGTAGTCGAGTCTTACTCAGTCTTCACTGTCTGGTTGTTGTCGCCACGGCTAGTTCCCACTTCTCTTGTAGTGTTTACTGTCTGGTTGTTGTCGCCACGGCTAGTTCCCACTTCTCTTGGAGTGTAGCGAATTCACGCATGCTCAAACGTTTGGCAGCGGTGTTGATCCCAAGTACCCTAGCGTTCCTAACCCGTCACCAGTCTTCGATTCTTTTAGGAAATGGCCAATAACATATCGAAGACGGTTAGGTATCTTTGCTATGATCAAACCAGACTTAATTCAACGAAAGCATGTGCGTGTGTTACTCCCACAACACTAAACATGTAGAATTCAAGTGACTTCGTTTGATATCAAAAATATATAACCTTCTCCAATACGTTACTATGCACGTGTACACACGTAAAAATCTCACAGCTTTTCAAGCTTTCCCAGGCTTGTAGCAAGGCTGGGAACAAGTTGTAACAGTGCTGTTCATTCAAGAAGCTGCTACAACCTTGTTAGCATCAACCTGTTTACAACTTGTTAAGTGCAGAGCGGTAACAGGTTGTTGGAACAACTTGTCATCAGTCTGTTTGGAGTCATCAGCCTTGTTACAAGTTGTCAACAACCTGTTACAGACATGTTAACAGACTGGGTTAGTTAGTTAGTTAGAGACTTTATTTCAAGAGGGTAACACTTGACATTAATGAAAATGATAAACCTGTGGCCCTCAGCCACTGGGACAGCCAGTGCGAACACATCACGGTGACAGCCTGTTGAACAGCCTTGTAACAACTTGCTTGCAGGTATGCAACAGCTTGCGCGTTTTTACGTATGTACGTCACAACATGTTTACATACCAAACCAACTGAAATATCTCAACAACGATGCAAGGAAACCAAAAACTGCAAAATATGTTACTTTGTCACTTTAAGTGTTCTTTCGTGTCATATGCACTGTCTTTAACAAGGGAATCAGAGATTTTTGTCACAACAATTTTACTCCTTAACTCCTTCACTACCGAGGGCTTTCTACTTGACGAGTACAATACTCTGGCGTTAGACAGAGTAAACTGCTAAAGAGTGCTTCGTTCGAAAATGAACGATACGATAGGCAAACAGGGGCGTCGTGGCTCAGAGATTTTAGGGGTGGCCAAGAGCACAACAACAAGGTTTTTCCGACGTATCACATATATACATAAGAATTAGGCAATAAGCTTCGCATAAACGATAAAACATACCTAATTCTGAATTAAATTCGACGATTGCCCGAAGTATAAAACAGGCGTATTAAAGCGCAAAGCGTGCTGCTATGCTGCACGCAACCAAAAAAGTCAAAAGATAAACCTGGAAAGGATTCGCAGGAGCACCAGCATGTTTGTGTGGAATATGTTGGTGTTTCTTTACTTTACCCGAATGATATTTATTGTTATGGCAAGATCGATAATCACTGTCAAATGTCTTCTTGCACAGCAGACATTCAACTTTCCGACGTTTCGTTGTTGGTGGCATAACTCAAAAGTGATAAGGCGCTTTTTCACTAGGCGACATTTGTTGACCGACTGGACATTTCTCTTTTGTCTTGGCTAATTAGTTCCACTCGAGAGCTTGCGAGACAAAAGAAAATGTCGCTTCGCGCGACATTTTTCGCCTAGTGGAAAACCGCCTATAGTCATGACCGGAAACCGCGAAAAGCTTATGCCCGAATTCCGACAAAACTGTGTTGAACGACATTAGGGGGGGCATGGCACCCCCGGCCACGACGCCACTGTTAAGGCAAAGAGTTAAGGTGGCTCCCTATGGTAATTACAATAGGGCACTGGTGACTAGAAATAGTATCGCTACGCATGCGTAAACAGCGATCTTGTCGTTTCGAAATTCTATGACCGCGTCGACATGGAAGTTAGACTTGTAGTCGTTTTCTTCGGTGAATTTTGGTAAAATTTTGTAAATAAGTAGTTTATAAAAACTTCTAAAGTATATATAATTTTAAAAAAATTTCATAAGACAGAACTTGTTTTAAATCGATAATTTTTATAGCGAAAATTCTGTCCCCACAACCTACCTTCATTTTTTGCATGGATATTCTCTACAACAATATCTATCATCTCAGCAATTTTTAAGAAAATTTACCGAAGCAAACGGAAGAGATGCCGCTTCAATTATGCAATATTTGAAAATATACCAAAATTCCAACGTCATTATTACTATGGTAGCAGCAAATAATTGAACTTTTTAATAAATATTTTAGATCTGCGATAGTTCTGCTATAGTAAGGTCTACTTAGTATTTATCTAAGAGATGTTTTAAACTTATGAATAACATTAGATAACGAGCGTGTGAAATAGCGCGCATTTATTGAAACTATAGGGAGCCACCTTAAGTGGGAACCGCGCAGAACAACTTGCATGTTAAAAGTGCAGTAAATATTACACTTGGTCTTTATATCACCCTTACCTATCGTTGAACCAACTGGCAATCTGGCGTTGGTTATCACCTCGTCGCCATTTGGCCACTCGATTAACAATTTACTGGGAAGTCTACAATTCACAAAAATCAACAAAAGACAAAATTATTTCAAGTTTTATAAGCACAACGTTCTGACAAGTATACTTTTTATTCTACCCACAAGGATTGTTTGAAAATACGAAAGTTAAAATTTTAAGAAAAAAGGGCATTATTCATTCTGTCGCAATGCCTATCGCTAGCTGGCCCGCCTGCGGTAGGCATTTTACCAGAAAACATCTCGAGTGTGAGAATATGTACATGTACTAAGATACTTTGAGACCACAAGTGTATTAGTAGTACAACATATATTTATAGTACACTCACTTCGCTTCTTCTTCTGCAATAAATTTCTTCAATCCTTCAACTGAAGTATTTCGATCCAACTTGGCAAGTGGAAATACCTTTTTGTCACCATACAGTGACTTTGGTTCCTAAAATAAACAAACTTAATGACGTTCATCTTGCAAAATGTCCTTTCAAAAAGCACGCTCGCAAACTCCAGTCTATAATGTAATGCAATGCAATGCAACGTAATGCAATGCAACGTATTGTAATGTGATGCAATAATAATCTTTAATCATCCATCTTAGGTTAGAAAAATACAATGGATTTACAAAATTGGATTACAATATATATTATTACATGCACGGATTACTTCTGGTAAAATCACGCGCTGTGATTGGTTGCTGACGGGACGAGATTTCTCCGTAATGCCCACGGGCATTATGAAAATTGTTAATGCCCTACGATTGGAAACAAACAAATAGATGAAATAGACGACGATGAACATGTAAAGTATCTAGTATCCAGACGAGAAAGAAACAGAAGAAAATAACGCTAGTTCGGTGTTTTGAAGAAGTTAAAGGAAGTGAAGACGGAAGACCAAGAAAGTACAAGATTGATTTTGAAATAAAAAGTGCCATATAATAAACTACTTAATAACCTCGACCGTTCGGTCTTTATGGTAAAATATTAAACCTCGGTCTTGAGCGTATTAACTTCGCTATCGCTCGGTCAATACAGCAAGACCTCGGTTTAATATTTTACCGTAAAGACTCACTCTCGGTTATTAAGTAGTTAGTAAAATGAGTAACATATATAATATAAATGTTGATTAAAACTTTTACAAGAATAAAAACAGTATATACACAAGATAAAAATGAAGGCCAAGTTACAAAAATTTGCATGCACGTGCAAGAAAGGATCTTTTATGTCTTTCTGTTCCTGAAAATATGTAGGTCCGTCCATTTGCATTGCTCGCTCTTAAATTGTATGTATTATTGATTGCGGCAGGAATTAAGCTACGACAGGGATGGCTTAGATCATTTACTATCCTCTCAATTTCGCGTTTAGTGGCCGTCTCTCTTCTGCTGCTAAGTTCAGGTAAGCTATTCTTTTCCAGACCATAGTTAATAGAAAATATACATTGTTTGGAAACCCGGCAAACTTCAAAGCGGTTAACAATTAAGCTACGTTCATGCTGGAAGGTACATGAACGTGCCAAATCCTTTGTTTTAGGTTTATTAATGTTTAAACAGTACGGTTGGGTACTTGAACCCAAACGTTGCTATTGAATGATTGCTACATTATACAGAAAACACAATATGTACGGTAACCGTGAAAGTGCAAGAATTTCCATAAACCTGAACAAAAATATAAAACAATGACTTTGTTGAGCTTCCACACCATGTATATTTTCAAAAACTATGTCCAGACCAAGAGAATTCGAAGACTTCTTGACTGTATCCGCTCGATCTCGTTTTCAAGGCAACTTGGAAGACCACCCCAAATGGGGCAGGCATATTCTACAATATACTGGATTTCACGTTCAGACCGCTCGCGGAAATATAGTCATATAATAATGTAATGTAATGTAATGTAATGTAATGTAATGTAATGTATAATGTAATGTATAACGTAATGTAATGTATAACGTAATGTAATGTAATGTAATGTAATGTAATGTAATGTAATGTAATGTATAATGTAATGTAATGTATAATGTAATGTATAATGTGCAGTGCAGTGCAGTGCTGTGCTGCGCTGCGCTGCGCTGTGCAATGCAATGCGATGCGATGCGATGCGATGCGATGCGATGCGATGCGATGCGATGCGATGCGATGCGATGCGATGCGATGCAATGCGATGCGATGCAATGTAATGCAATGCAATGTAATGCAATGTAATGTAATGCAATGTAATGCAATGAAATGCAATGCAATGTAATGCAATGTAATGCAATGTAATGCAATGTAATGCAATGTAATGCAATGTAATGTAATGTAATGCAATGCAATTTAAGAGCAAACCAATCAAATTACACCGTTCAAATAGTACATATCCACCATGCGCCGTTTCTGAATAAGCCAGTTCGTAGTCTCAACTGCGCATCAAAATGACGTGTCTGCGTCGGGATAAAACTTATTACAATTCATATATTCAGACTAAGGCCGCAGGATTCATTTGCATTTTCATTAACATTTCCGAATTCGTTATTCTGAATTCTTCAGCCTGATGTTATGAATTTAAATAAGTTTTATTTCGACAATAAGTTTTATTCCGACGCAGAATGCATCATTTTGATGCGAACTTCGTTTACGACTCTTCCCAAAGATTCCTCCAGTAGAAGATTCCTGATTCCTTTATGATCGGCCATAGCGTAGCCTGCGTGCAGTCCCAGACTTCCAAATTTGGAAGTCTGAGACTGCACGCAGGCTAGCCGTAGCGTTTAACCATGTAAAAAGTCAAAACGTCAAACGAGAAATGAATGAGGCAATTCTGTGTTATCTATACCTGAATAATCTCCATTTCTCCTCCAGTGGCAAAGACATCACCATCATGGTCTCCAAAGAGCAAAAATCGTTGAATTGTTCCACACACCGTAGGAATGCTTCGCTGCGTCTTAACCTAAAATACAATGCAATAAAAATTGGACCTGTTTTTTCCTACTCTTTGGTCTTCCATTAAAATCACAAGAAAAGAATCATCATAACTTAGTGCCACTATGCACCACCAACATCATCATCACCACCACCACCATCACTACCATCACCACCACCATCACCACCACCATCACTACCATCACCACCACAATCACCACCACTGCCACCACCACCACCACAATCACCACTACAACTAACCATATCACCATCACCACCACCACCACCATCACCACCACCACAACCACCACCACCAGCAGCATCATCATTCATTAATTAAACCAATATTTGCAAAGTTCTTTCAGGTATAACACTGATAAAAAGTTCTTAGGTCCATCACCACCACCATTAAAATCACCACCACCACCACCACCACCACCACCACCACCACTATCATCATCACCTTTAAAATTAACGCCATCACCATCAACGTCATCATCATCATCTGATACATCGCCATCATCATCGTCAACACCACCACCATCATCATCATAGCCACAATCATCAACAAATCATTCTCAGTATCATTGTTGCTGCTATTTTTGTAGCCGTGTTGTTGTTGTGACCATCAGAGCCATTCTTACCAACTTTCCAGCTTCAAAAACCTTCCCATCCCATTCAATGCTGTGAAACACACACCAAGGAGACTGACGATGTTTTTGAAATTCCGTTCTTTTAATAGTGCCTTTGAAATTAGAAAACTTCACCTAAAAATAAAATAAACACCCAGTCGGTTACTGAGACACAGAACTTTTTCTCCAAATAACATCAAACTTTCATATTATTATACGCAGTAAGTACTGTAGTGGGATTACCAAATCGTAGTTTCATTTAGGCCCACATGCAAATTAGTTTCCTATTCAATTTGGGCCCCTATGCAAATTACATCGTGTCTATTAAAGCATAACGGGAAGATAACATAGGCTGGGACTGTTTTTTCATGTTTTGAGTTTATTATTTTTAGACACTACGTTTAGGATTATTGTCAAGGATAATCGATAAGCAAATTTTATCCTGATCGAATACCTAAACATTAAAAAGTTTCTGAAATCAGAAATGTTATGTTTACTACGGCCGCTTCAGCCTCATATAATAAATGAACTACGTTTTATGCAGATTCTTCCCTCTAAAACGCTTCACGGTGTATATAGACTCGTGATTCGTTCTAGTTCCTTGCACAGCCCTAGTGTTACTCTTGAGTTTTGAAAAGTATTAGACAGTGCACGACTTTCAGGAGGGGAGAAATCTTTGTTCCAGTAAGTTCAGAAATCCTTATTTGCATTAAATTTGCATATACAGACGTAAAAACGCGCAAGCTGTTACAGACTTGCAAGCAAGTTGTTACAAGGCTGTTCAACAGGCTGTCACCGTGATGTGTTCGCACTGGCTGTCCCAGATTGTTAACATGTCTGTAACAGGTTGTTGACAACTTGTAACAAAGCTGACCCCAACAAGTTGTTCCAACAACCTGTTACCGCTTTGCACTTAACAAGTTGTTAACAGATTGATGCTAACAAGGTTGTAGCAGCTTTTTGAATGAACAGCATTGTTACAACCTGTTAACATCCTTGCTACAAGCCTGTTGCGAACACATCCTGTTGACAAGCTGTGAGATTTTTGCGTGTGTATACAATAAATGTAATTCGTCCAGATACACAAATGCTGCAAGTGTAAAGCTAAGGTCACACACACAGCGATTTATGTCGCCAATTTGTGTCGCAACGGGATTGCGAGATAAATCGGTGTGTGTAACATACGGTACCCAGTCGACATCGATTTATGCGTTGCTGAAGCATTGCAAGTTTTTGATAAGGGATCAAAAACTTGCAATGAAAATCTGCAACGCCGCACAAATCGACAAGTGTAACATACCTGTCGCCGATTTGTGGTGCAATCATGCCAAATTTCTTTTGTTCAAGCTCCGGCCATCCTTGGTTTATTTTTAAACTTGATCTAACACAAATTGATGTGTGTAGCCGAGTGACCGATTTATCTCGCAATACTTTGCGATACAAATCGGTGTGTGTAACCGTAGCTTAAAACCTTTTCAATTCTCAGCACTGACACTAGAGCTATGCAAAGAACTAAAATGAGGTACGAATCCAACCTCGTCCCCAGGGCCATTTGTGGGGGCTGGGCCAAGATGGCGGCCAAAAACAAAATGGCGAAAACAAATGGCCTTGGTGGAGGCTAGCTCAAAATGCGCAGTATATTGCGCATTTTTTAACTAGAACTCAGTTCTTTACACAGTAATTAAACCTAATTATTGCATGGTTTAAAATGTAATTTCCCGTGCCGTGTACAGGAACAACCGACAAGGTCAAAATACAATTAAAAAAAAAAATACAAAATCAAACCGTCTGATTTACGCCATAAGCTCTTGACCAATCAGAAGATGAGATAGCCCAGCGTCCACCAGGGCCATTTGTTCCCGCCATCTTGGCCCAGTTCCCTACAAATGGCCCTGGGTACGAGGTTGGTACGAATCTACACTACAGAACGTTTAAGAGAAAAATTCAAGCCACCTGAACGAAACAAATACACCTCGTATGTTTCAAATTTCTGCAGGTTTGGACAGCTATTGTTCTACTATACTCAGCCACTGTTCTAGAGCAAGATGGCACAATGACCAGTCCAAGCTTGAATTTCCGACACTCATTGGCCGTACGATAGTTCTTTACCAGTAAAAAAGTATCGTATCGGTTATCTGATTGGTTATAATAATATTTACAATTTATATTGCGCATATTCTATACAATAATCATATGCGCATATACAATAATCATCGGGTCACGAATTACAGCTAAGACCTAGGTGTTGGTTTTACGGAGGGAGGAAAACCGGAGAACCCGGTGAAAAACCCTCGAAGCACAGGAGAGACCAACTAAACTCTACTCACACGAGTCTCAAGCTCGAGAACAGGGTTATTCCCAGACGGTCACCCATCCAAGTACTAACCCCGTCCAACCGGGCTTAACTGTTGGTGAGAGGCAGCGCCCTAAAAGCACACGCCAACCGTGCTTAACAGTGTAGATAATTTTAGAACATTACTATTAGATAATTTCGTTACTAACTTACTTAATACTATATCTTATATCTTGTAAATAATTTTTTATACTATACTTGTACACTTCTTTCACACACGCCCCTCGTGGAAATCAGCTTCGGTTGACGGGGTCAGCGTGTTTAAATAAAGTTTTCTATCTATCTATCTATCTATTGGCCAGCAATTTTTCCTCTATGTATAATAAATTCTCAATCATACTTGTTTGTCATGAGCATCGTGACATTCTCTGACCCACTCGTGAAACGCTCGCGAAACTTGTGCTCTTTGTTCCTATTAAAAAGAAAACGATATTCAAGTTTTTTTAAACCAAGTTTGACTCTACCAGTCCTGGAATTTTCTCCTAATAATGCATCCCATAATTTTACCATGTTAAAATAATTGATTTCAAACAATGTGTGTTGCTCGCTTGCGAGAAAAGAGAACACCAACTTTATATCGATCAGTCATATCTAAACTGTTCTCCCTAGAGGCCCAGTAAGGGCCATCTCTCATGCAGAGTAAACTAAACTAACTTTATTTATACTGGATAACCCTATCAGTCATATCTAAATTGTTTTCCCTAGAGGTCCAGTAAAGGCCATCCCTCATTGGTCCAGTGTTACTACAGGACGAAACTGGGGGAAACTATTAAACTAACTTTATTTATACTGTATAACGCTATCAGTCATATCTGAACTGTTTCCCCTAGACGTCTAGTAAGGACCATTCCTCATTGGTCCAGTATTACACCACAGAAGAAAACCAGAGAAAACTAAACTAGGTAACTAACTTTATTTAATATAAATAAGTTTTGTGGAAACACCACGTAAAATATTTCTTTGCTAAGCTTTCGGCCTGTTGACTCAGGAAAAACATCGGGGAAACGGGAAGGAATCTCTCAACTCGCCTGAAGGAACACAAGACATGTTGCATAAAAGCGCAACAAGAAAAGTCTGCTGTTGCCAAACACGCTTGGAAGTATGACCATCGTGTTAAGTGGGAAGAGTCATCACTCTTAGCCAGCGACAAGCAAAACGTCACGCGAAGAACAAGAGAATCCATTGAGATCCTAGAGGTCCAGTGAGGGTCATCCCTCATAGTCAAGTGTTACTATAGCCTGGTAACCACTAAAGACTTCTGCTTTCCTATTGGTTAAAATTTCGCGCGTTTTTATTGGCTATGAGTAAAACTGCAATCGTCATAAGTGGATTTAGCCCTGATGATACGAGAATGAGATTAGTGGTTACCTGGCCCATATTTCTTTCGAAATTGGGCCAGGGTACCAGGCTAGTGTTATATTACAGGAGGAAACCAGAGTATACTAAACCAACTTTATTTATACTGGATAACTCTATCAGTCATATCTAAACTGTCCAGGATCATCCCTCATTGGCCCAGTGTTATTACAGGAGGAAACAAAAAAGCTTATGGTTTTCAAATCGTTTCTCATTACCTGCCCCAACACAACTCTGTTGAATATGGTATTCTTGTCTTTAAGTTTCACTTCCAAATCAATAAACGTCAGTTTATTTGTGCTAACTTGAAACGTGTCGTTTGTCCAGAGAGCGCCAGAGAATCTAAAACATGATAACATTTAAAGGTAGTCAGCCAATGTCACTGGACGTTCTTTCGAGATAAGTCGGAGGAAGAAAAATACTTAAAGGCATAAATAGGTTTACCTATAATAACATTCCAGTGGGACACTGGCCCTCTTTGGTGGACAACACCAGTCAAGACTAAAATATAAAATAAACAAAAAAAAACAATTGTTAGTTGTTACCAAGGTATAGTGTTGTATTTAGCATTATTATATGGCTGAGCTTGTTTTCGGGTCATTACGCCAAATGGCACACACTGATTGGTTGCTGAGCGGTCCGGAAAAAGCCGTAATGCCCTCTCGGCACTGTAAGAGGGCATTACGTCATTTTTACTGACCTGCAATTTTTGGCGGGAAAATTACTGAGTTGACTTGAATGAAAATAAAAGGGAATTAGATATATTCGTTGGAAAATTTTGAACAATAATACGCCCTGAAACATTAGTGTTTCTTTTTATAAAAACTTCTTATTTAAAAGAGCAAAAAATAAAAGCCTAACAGGTGTAAACATGAAGCGAAACGAACAAGATCAAAAGAAAGAACTAAGATGAACAGCGACATCTGATCAAGACAAACGTAGAACTAAAAACAGATAAGAAAACAAACCAAAAGCCATATAATAAAAGGCTTATTAACCTCGTTTTCTCGGTCTGTACAGGAAAGTATTTGCCCTCGGTTTTATGGCACAAACCTCGCTCCTTCGTCGCTCGGTCTGTACGAAAACCTCAGGCGAATACTTTCCCATACAGACCTCGAACTCGGTTAATAAGCCTTTATTACTGACTGCGCCGCACCTAAGCTCTAATAAGCCCTCCTTTCCCAGTCTCTAACAAGTCCACCGCTTAGAACCCCAATTTTCAAATAAGTCCCCTCCCTCCAAAAACCAAGACGGTTCAGGACACGTTACATCAATGGTAGCGTAATTTATTCTGCATTTGAACGTCTTCTATTTCCAACTTCGTGCGTGATAATTTTTAGGGCCTGTTTACAAGGAAGTAGGGTTTCCCCAGCGGTTACCCAAAACCGCTGCCAAACGTTTTGCGCATGCGCGACGTCCGAGCTCGTCCTTGGAAAAAGAGCGGGAAAACACTGAAATATTTGGACTGGTCCGAGAGTCCGACACAAAAGTTAAAATTATAAGCATACTACCAAAAAGATAAGGTAGGTAATTTGTGCATGGCTTCTTTGTCAATATTGTAACATATTCTGGAATTACACCTTCGTAAATTTCTTTACCCTTTTTTTTAAACACAAATGAATAGCCAAGTCTTACTTAGTCTTCACTGTCTGGTTGTTGTCGCCACGGCTAGTTCCCACTTCCCTTGCAATGTTTACTCTAGCGAATTCACGCATGCGCAAACGTTTGTTGGCGGTGTTAGGTTACCCTAGCTCTCGTACATTTCTTGTTTTTTTGTTTGTCGGGTTTACAAGGACATAGGGTAACACGGGTGCTAAGTAGCCGGGTTATGTTTTGTCCTAGCCTGCGTAGCTCGCCCGCGCCCGAACTCCCTAATACCGCCAGCTACGCAGGCTAGTTTTGTCCTTGTCCTGGGACAACTTTTTACTAGTTCCAGGCTTCTTGTTATTAATGCTTGGTAACCACGTCTAATAAAGTTGACCCGGGGAGCAGGGTGACCCTACCTG
>OZ036010.1:9496619-9879119 GCA_964035015.1 Corallium rubrum
ATCCATATATATCAAATATCGGACACATTATCGTAGCTCATCGGGGGATATCTAATCCACGTAAACGAAGAGTTTATCAGTTGTCCTTCAGCAGCGTATATATGTGAAGAAGAATTTCAATTGAAGTCGAATCACTGCTGTAGAGAAAAGTTCATTTTTTTTTCCAGCGTTCATTTTGCACATAATGGCTTGGACATGGAACGCATTGCCAAGCATTCTACGTCGCAAGACAAACAGCTTAAATAACTTTAAAACAATTTTATTTAAATACTACAGAACTACTGTACATACATCATACGACCCAGATGATCCCAGGACATGGAGGACAATGTGTCCGAAATGTGACACTGCACGTTAGTTTAATTGAGTGTCTCCGTTGCTGTTTCTAATTTTGTAATATTCTTGCAGTTCGTAAATCCGTTATTTTATTCGCCTAGTTTACGGGCCCGCAGTAATTTGCAAATAAGCTGTTGGCGTTGCGGTTACCCTGCCACTTTTAGATACTTTTTTATGTACTTTAAAATATGTGATTACCTAATATTATAACTTATTGGATTCATCTAAGCCCGATATAGAAAAATGTTTAAGTCGAAAATTCAATATTGGGCGAGACCGAAGGTCGAGCCTAATATTAAAATTTGAGACTTAAATATTTTCCATATCGGGCGAAGATGAATCCAATAGGTGTTTTATTATATCGAACAAATAATCGTGCAATTGACAAGTAAATATACCTTGTGCACCTGTCCAAAGGTTGCTGCCCAATATGTAAAAGCTTCTAGGACAGCGTCGGCCACGGTTGAAATCCAAATATAACCAGGGTTAAGTCACGTTGGCCTGAAAAACAGAGAAAAATCTTCTCGACGTTTCGAGGGAAGGCCCTTCGCCACTAATTTCTCCTGACGAAGGGCCTTCGCTCGAAACGTCGAGAAGATTTTTCTCTGTTTTTCAGGCCAACGTGACTTAACCCTGGTAATATTTGCCCAATATGTAGTTGTCCTACATCGTAAAATATTGGGTTGGCACGTGACGCTAATGTAGACATTTGATTGGACGATTATTTGTGAGGGTATAATAATAATATATAGATATAGATCTTAGCTCAGTAGTAGAGCGTTCGATTCCCGGTTGAGGCAGTCAGAAAACAAGCAGTGATTCGACTTCAGTTGAAATTATGATTCTTCACATATACACGCTGCTGAAGGACAACTGAATGTTTAAGCCGCTGCTATTTGTTAACGGAATTCGTAAGGGTGGTCGAGTCAGTAAACTCTATATAACTCGAGTTGTACCTTCTGGTCATTGGTCGACCAAAAATTGAAATCAAACATGACAAACATCTTGGCCTGAAGTACGTATTGTATCAGATCACGTAGACTAGTACTAGTCGTACTAGTCAAAGAAATCACTTTAGTTATATATAGATCTCCCTGGGTCGGTAGTCAATATTTATCCCGGGCGTTCTTTGCCCCTCCCGCGCTCCAATGTTATCATGTCAGCGGTATATGCCCAAAATATTTTATAACATCACTTGGAACACTGGAACAAGCGTAGTGGCCCGACTGGTTCAGTTCTAGATTTCTCATATTCAACCACCTCTTTTTTGGGTATTAATTCATTTCAAAAAAATCACGACAACCTCCCTTCCCTCCCCCCCCCCCCCCCTCCCACACACACACACACACACACTTTTTCCGACCTATTAAAAACCTCCCTTCCCTGTCTCAACCAATACAGGATTATACAGCAATACACTAGCTGTTTTAATGTAGTTAAATGGAATTTAAGTAAGTTAACAACTAAGAGCGGCCAGTAAAGCGGGACAGCGGTCTCTAGCGGGTCAGGCAGGCGCAAGTGGTCGTCAGTTGGACGTGGTGAGTATTGCGCAACGTAGCGTGGCGGAAAGTACGGTTCATCCAAGCGTGAAAGTTTTTTGTGTCTATCTTCCCCCCTCCCTCCTAAAAACAAAAAAAAAATCATTTCTTCTTTTTTTTTGACTCTATACCTTCCACTGACCTAGTCAGTGTGACGGGTGCCTGGAGTCTGGTGTGTGGGCTCATGGCTGGGTTGCGGGGATTTGTCAGTCATGAGAGCGGTATTCTATCTGGGGGCTGGCTGTGGAAGTGGAAGCCCCTGGATGACCCAGGCACCCAACCTGTACAAGCGATGCAGTTGTTAATACAAATCACAACAGTCACTCGTGTGTAAAACGTGCAAAAATTATATTGTATAACAATGCTCATTGACACAGGCCGTAGCTATGGCCTTTCCTTTGCAATAAGATTGGACGTCATGATACGCTAATATCTTGTAAATTTGAAACACCAGTTTTAAAAGGGGTGACTAATAACCCCAGTCACCTCCCCCCTGTATCCGCCCCTGCTCCCCCCGTTTTCGACTATAACCAGTCAAAAAACCTACCCTAAGGCCTAAACCTAACCACGTTTTTCGAGTATTACTTTATTTCGAAAAAATACGATAAGCTACCCCCAATGCATAATTTGCGATATGTGTGAAATATTCAACCGGTAACATAATAAGATCGTTGGAGGGGATCGCAGAACGCTCGGGATAAATTGATTTCGCACTGGGTCAAAGATATTGTTATAATTGTATGGAATATATAAGCCACAGTTTTTTGTTTGGTGACGTAATATGACGTCACAATTACGTCATTGCCATCGTAGTCAATTCCTTCACAAATGAAAGTAAGTACGAGTTTGGTACGAACCCTTCTGTTGTAGATCTCTCCACTGTAAATAGACTCTCTACGTTGCTCTTTTCTCTCGAACTCTTCTTTTGATACACACAGCTCATGAACATCTCCACAGTTACTTGTTTTGGTTATCATCTAAAGAAAGATAACACATAATATACGATACATTTTGTAATGTAATGTAATGTAATGCAATGTAATGTAATGTAATGTAATGTAATGTAATGTAATGTAATGTAATGCAAATCACGAGTAACGTAAGGTTTCACAATGTACGGTAAGTTCTCACAATATAATGCAAGGTTTCACAACGTAACGTAAGGTCTCACAATGTAACGTAAGGCCTCGCAATGTAACGTAAGCCCTTGCAATGTAAAGTGAGATCCCACACGGTAATCTAAAGTCTTACAACGTAACGTAAGGTCTCACAATATAACGTAAGCCTTTGCAATGTAAAGTGAGATCCCACACAGTAATCTAAAGTCTCACAATGTAACGTAATGTCTCACAATGTAACGTAATGTCTCACAATGTAACGTAATGTCTCAAAATGTAACGTCATGTCTCACAATGTAAGTAATGTCTCAATATAGCGTAATGTCCCAATGTACATAACGTAATGCATGTCTGACAATGTAACGTACGCATTGTCTCACAATGTAACGTACGTAATGTCTCACAATGTAACGTAATGTCTCACAATGTAACGTAATATCTCAATGGAGCGTAATGTCTCACAATGTAACGTAATGTCTCGCAATGTAACGTAATGTCTCGCAATGTAACGTAAGGTCTCACAATGTAACGTAATGTCTCACAATGTAAGTAATGTCTCGCAGTGTAACGTAATGTCTCAATATGGCGTAATGTCTCAATGTAACGTAATGTCCACAATGTAACGTAAGGTAACGTAAGGTCTCACAACGTAACGTAAGGTCTCACAACGTCTCACAACATATGTATCGTACACACAACTTACCCTTGTCGCATTTCCAATGAAAAATGTAGCTTGCTTTCCTCCCACACCAAACCATGAAATATCACTGTTTAAATATCTCGATACACCCGCTGCACTAGGACTTCCAGGGCCCTCGCTGTAAATTTAATATACAGCAAGTACAGTATATAATACTACGTTAAGGTTACAGAATACCCTAGGAAGCCATTTCAAGAAATTTGTTACCGCTCGCTCAATTGTTTTCCGATTTGTCTCAAATTTGCAACAAATGTAGTTGAGTATGTGACGGACACTATCGTATTATACAGTAAATAAGAAATAAAATATTGTTGCAGATATACTCATCAGTTTAAAATCACAGTACCTTCGCGCCGCGGTTTAAGGCGGTCTTTGTTTTTACCAAAAAGCTCTCAATTTATCATATTTACACTTCTCAATGTTTGTTCTAAAAAAGTGTGTTCGCGCGTTTTATTTATGTAAAAATTACCTGAGTTACAAGCTTTTATTTATCAATTGCTTGTGCCACAACATAGGTCGAGAAATAAAATATCCTAGCTGCTAAACCACTACATTAATAAAAAAAATGCGAACACACTTTTTTAGAACAAACATTGGGAAGTGTAAATATGCTAAATTGAGAGCTTTTTGGTAAAATCAAAGACCGCCTTAAACCGCGGCGCGAAGGTACTGTGATTTTAAACTGATGAGTATATCTGCAACAATATTTTATTTCTTATTTACTGTATAATAAGATAGTGTCCGTCACATACTTAACTACATTTGTTGCAAATTTGAGACAAATCGGGGGAAAAATGGGCGAGCGGTAACAAATTTCTTGAAATGGCTTCCTAGGGTATCCTGCACAACCTTAATAGGGCAGACATTTGGCAGACAGATAGATTAATCAGATTCAGACAATACATGTTGGACCTGTTGAAGACTTGAAGTGTCGGTGAAGCAAAAAAAAAACATTTAGAGGTTTTGAAAAGATCAGCATAACAGGAGCATTCACTGAATATTTCAAGCAAATCTGCTACATAATCTTTGAGCTATAAACTCTCAAAGTTTGCCACGGCTTATCCATTTTTGAAGAAATTAATCCCTTGCTTAGTGCTTGATGACGTATGCAGTTGGAAAACTATGCATAACGACAAAGGATTTTAATATTAACAATCCAACGGCATACGTCATTTGCCCTATATATTCAATCCTAGTCTTTCCTTATTTTGTAATATCAGGAAGACAACTTTCGCACTTACAGTAATGTCTCAAAAAGTACATGTCACATATTTAGGCCTGTGATAAACGACGTATTTTTCATGCGCCGTACAAAATTTGAGAATTAAGTTCAGGAAAATAAGCCGTCTGTAACCATTAAATACAGCAGTTTACTTTAAGTTCGACAGAGCCAATCCATTAAATATGAAGAGCTCGGTCGTATAATGCGACCCAACTACACGCGTAAAAACGCACAACTTGTTCACGGTTGTCAACAGGCGTGAACAATGTTGTGCTGCTCGCCGTGAACAATGTTGTGCTGCTCGCCGCGAACAAGTTGTCAACATGTTGTTCACTTATGGTTCGAACAACTTGTTCACGGATAAATCAACAGTCATGAATAAGTTGTTCCAACAGCACATTTTTTATAGCCAACAACGTTGTTCGCACATGATACAACATGTTGTAACAGCATGACGAAATGACAACGATGAACAACAATGCAACCAAAGTTGCATCTGCATGTCCCATGGCGGAGTATGAAAGGGAATGGGTATATTCCTGGTGTTACGTCAGACAAGTCAAACAAGGAACTCCTTTGAGCTCTGTCTGGTGAGTACTAGAATTTTTTTGGTTGAAAATTCATTTTCCCAACTAACTCAATGTAAAAATTCTATGCATTCAGCAGACAGAGCTCAAATGAGTTCCTTGTTTGGCTTGGCTGACGTCTCACCAGGAATATACCCATTCCCTTTCCTTCTCCGCCATGGGACATGCATATGCCAATTTTTGCAACTTTGGTGGTCTACAGAAGACCAAACAAATGTCCAATACCAATAATTTATTCACTGGACTAATCCCCTCAATAAGGGCTTTTAGATTTGCAAAAAAAATATTTTGGGGGTTAGTGGCACTTTAATAAATTATCAATGTGTGGTAATAAAGATCAGAAAGGAAATCAACCAAACATACGTTCTATGAGCTTGATCTCTATTGAATTTCGACAGTCTATAAATAGCCCAGTTATTGAGAGCTTTAGATGTCATTCCTTGACCATTATCCCAGACACAGATTGCTGGCTTGCCTAGTGCATCATCAAACATCTATAAGATTAAAGACGAAACACCATGAAATATTCATTAGGGCTGACATGAGATGACTAATACACATTTAAGTCAAATCTTAAGATGGATAGGCAGATGGGTTTTTTTAACCCTTCGAGTACTAGAGGCATCTGAATTAATGAGTAAAATAGTCTGGCGTTAGACAGAGTAAATTAATTCAGGTCATGGACCAGTTTTGGCTGATCTAGAAGTCAAAGGCTTAAAGGGGAGAGAGATGGGCAGATGGGCCCAGTTAACTCTTTGACTACAAGAGATTTTCACTTGACAAGTAAAATAGTCCAGCATTAGACAAAGTAAATAACAGAGAGGCTGGTTTTGGCTAATCTAGGAGTCAAAGCGTTAAGGAAGAGAGGTGGACAGATAGGCCCAGTTAATCGTTTGACTACTAGAGACTCTCACAAGTAAAATAACCTGACCAGTGTTAGACAGAGTAAAATAATAGGCAAAAAAAACAAACCAGGGTTTTCGGTTTCCCGACCCTACCTAGTTTTTTGCTAGCAAAATGCTGACCCTAATCTTTTTATTGAATTTTAAGGAGCATGGGCCCGAGTTGCAGCACGATTTGCATCTTGGGATAGTACGCGTGGCATCAAAACCTAGTAATGTACTCAAAATTAGCTTTAATAGATGGCCTAGCGTAATTGACGTTTGGTGTTGGAAAGAATATTATAATTGTTATTCCTAGGCCACTAAATTAAAAAAAAGTAAAAAAAAAGTAAATCCAACCTACCCTACCTAAGTTTTTGTGAAGAGAAATAGGAAACCCAGGTATTTTTTTTTTTTTGCCTTTAAAAGAAGAGGCAATTAGGTTGCAAAAGTTTGCCTTTTACCAGAAGCTCTGAAGAAACTGTGGAACAATGCTTGTGTTAGCAGCATCTTAGTTTCGTATATGATAAGTTGTACGTATACATGTGTGCATGTGGTATTTTCGTCAGAGCTCAATTACTCAGAAATGATTTCCGAGACCCCAGACAGGGTTCGAACCTGCAACCTTCTAACCATTGACATGATACCTATATGACTGTATGGGTCTTAACCCTTAGTACGTTGGTACGCGTACTAAATCCAATTAGATAAAATGCCGCTCCGATAAAACGCATCATATGCGATAAGTTGTACGTATACATGTATTGCATGTGCTGCATGTGGTAACAAACGTCCAACAAACATCTGTTTTTGTTGTCTTAGTTTCCTCATAATATAAACATCTCTATTGTTTTATCATTCTTTGTCCGTTTGAACAGGTTGCATGTGAGTATGCACAGTAGTACATAAAAGCAAGGCTACAGTTTTTGTGCCTACTGCACATGCACTACCTGTAGTACACATTGCTATAATACATGCATCATTGCATCAATATTATTTCCCTGTGAAATTCAGTAATGCTACAGCTACATAAGTTACACATATGACAGACAGTTTGCATATGCAGTATAAATATGGAGTAAATTTTATCATGGTTTGATTAAACCAGACCAAAACTTACCAGTTGTATTTCAATCTTTCTAAATTCTTTATTATCAGCTGTTGCAGCCAAGGCATTGTCAATTAGCTCAGCAAAGGCAAATGCTAAGAGAGTTAGAACAAATTAGAAAAGATTTAACACACAATTTCAAACATGGGCTGCTATGGTGCACATAATAGTATGGTATTCATCTACCTGAAATGGAATTTCAAAATATATTAACCCATTGCAGGGCTCAAAATAACGTTTCATGTTACGCTGGTCAAAAAAAAAAAAAAACAACAAAAAAAACCCAAAACAAAACAAAACAACAACACAACACAACACAACACAACACAACACAACACAACACAACACAACACAACACAACACAACACAACACAACAAAAAAACACGTAAGTATATGTACTGATATAAACGTTTGTCATAAAAAGGAAATGCATGCATAGTTCACTTCTGAATATATATCGGACATTATGAAACGGGTCTACAACAGCACAACAACAATCTTTTTAAGTTCCTTCAAATGGAAATAATAAAATTAATTGCAAGTAATATGACCAGTCAAAATGACTGGCGTTATACAAATTTGACCGGTCACATTAAAAATTTGGCCGGTCATGGACCAGTGACCAGCCGTTATTTTGAGCCCTGCATTCCTGACTAAAGGTCTGAAAATGATTCTGCATTAGACAAAAACAATAACAGAGCCATTTTGGTCAACCCAGGCAGGAATGTAGGTTAATCACTTGTTAATCGATTGCTGTGTAACGTGGCTGAGGGCAGTGAACTCCATTCTCCATATCTGGAATGATAACTTCAGTCATTATCACATTTCAAAAGTGAAGTCAAGATTTTCGTATATCGTGTCAAATTCAGTCCCCTAAGCTGTCTGTTATCTTTTGACTGCGTAAAGAACAGTTTGCAGAAGGACTGAAAGCAACATTATATATATATATATATATATAGACATTGTATGTGTATACTGTATATATATATATATATATAGACATTGTATGTGTATGTGTATATATATATATATATATATATATATATATATATCTATATATATATATATATATATATATATATATATATACATACAGTATATATATAGACAATGAAGACATTGTTTCTGTTTAGTAAGGACGGACACAAACAGCGTTTTCACTTTATATATTTATTTATTTTTACTCTCACTCATTCTTTTTACACCCTCTCCTTCTTGCTCATCGACGGTATGAATAGCAAATGTCTTTCGCATCTCATATATATATATATATATATATATATATATATATATATATATATATATATATATACATACATACATACATACAGCAGCTGACTCAGCTGTGATTTCACTTTCTGCCCCAGGGTTAGCATTCCAGTTATGAAAATTGAGTTCACTGTCTAAGGGTTCTCCATTTCACATGAAGTAAAATTGTCTGACATTAAACAGAGTAAAACAACAACGGGAACATTTTTGGTTGGCCCAAAATTTAGGTTTGCCCACGTACCATCAGACCAAGTTTTTGAAATTAATATACATGTACTGTAGTGTGCACATGTCAATGTACAGCACCCACGTCAACTCTGTCCCACATGCGGGATGTTAAACTAAAAAGCATATAAGGAAAAAACCAGTTGGGGTGTTGTGGTCGGGGTGTTGTGGTCGGGGTGTTGTGGTCGGGGTGTTGTGGTCGGGGTGTTGTGGTCGGGGTGTTGTGGTCGGGGTGTTGTGGTCGGGGTGTTGTGGTCGGGGTGTTGTGGTCGGGGTGTTGTGGTCGGGGTGTTGTGGTCGGGGGGTGTTGTGGTCGGGGTGTTGTGATCGGGGTGTTGTGGTCGGGGTGTTGTGGTCGGGGTGTTGTGGTCGGGTTTGTTGTGATTACGGTTAGGGCTACCGGGGGGTTGTGGTTAGGTTTAGGGTTTCCAGGGGGTTGTGGTTTGGGGTTGGGGTTAGGAATTAGTTTTTTAATTGATTGAAATTGACTCCCACACTCAATTTCAGAGCTTGATCACAATTAGAATATACAATCAATTTGAGGAAGAGAATGGGCTGAAGTACAGTAGTATATCATCAACTTACGTAATGGATTTTGTCCTTCACTGGCATAGTATTCATAGATACCACTTTTCACAAGGGTGTCATAATGAGGAATGTATTCAACTCGCTCGTGTGTAGGGGCACTCAGTTCTTGGTTGACAGAGTTTAAGATGTACAGAGTCTGACCATCTGTAACTATTTTTTCTGCAGTAATAAAAAGAAAGGTTTTAAAAACTAGTCTACTGCACAATAGATAGATGAGAGAGATAGATCATTTATTTCCAAAATACCTCAATTACAGTTTCAAGAGGGAACTGAATTACAGAGGTTTACATCATATATTAAAACAGGAATTTTGAAATAATTATATGTAATTACTATCCTATGAGTGGTATAAGAAAAAAAATAAATTATTCTATATCAACACATATTCATAAATTTAACTATTAACTTTAAAAAAAAACTTTAAAAAAAATGTATATTAATTATTTTAACTATTGACTATGGCTATTGTTATATGCGACAGAAGCCAATGGAATAAAACTATTTTTAAACCTATTTGTCTTACACAATGGTATATACATTGGTTTAATGTTCCTTAAGGTAGTATTTGGTCGAGACGTATTAAATGGAATGAGGTTGTACAAACTGCCTTGCAGGTGGTTGACAATTTTGCGAAAAAGACTTTGGCAGAGTTCTTCTCTACGGTCATCAAGACTGCACAATTCAGCTAAATTTAGTAGCTCTGAGTAGGACATGTGGTATCCAAAGATAATACGAAGGGTGCGTTTTTGTACTTTTTCAAGAGAAGAATTAATGTATTCAGGAAGGCTATTAGTGATGGGAAATTAATCATCAATAAAATAGATCATCAATTGACATTATTGAAGGATTGGTGCCAAGCCACAGGGGGGATGCCACCCTCTGATCAAGCTCAGACCACGCTGACAAGACTTTGATGAGCACTGAGATAATCCCCACATATTATAAATGAGTGACCACTGACTAAAATAATATAAAATAATAGATAGTGTGTGCAAAACCAGTCAAGCTCAGACCACGCTGACAAGACTTTGGTGCGTGCAAGTCAAACTCAGACCACACTGACAAGACTTTGATTAGCGCAAGTCAAGCTCAGACCACACTGACAAGACTTTGATAAGCGCTGAGATAATCCCCAGAGCGAATCTCAGATGGGTATCAGATGTGGTTCCTTCCATGCAATCTCAGAAGGGTATCAGATGTGGTTCCTTCCATGCAATCTTTTGTGTTGCACTCAAGCCTGTTTTCTGGAAGCCTGGTAATACCATAGAAGATAGCAGAAATCGCATAAACCCATCAAAATCAGAAACTTAAGTCTTTTGTTCCTACACCATAATTTACCAAGAATAAACTTTGGTTACTAATGAATAATGGGCCAAGACTCAAGACCGTTGACATTCTAGTAAACCACCAGTGTTGTTTTAGATCAGACTTTCTGACTCAATGATTCTACTATATATTTCAAACTCACTGGCATCGTTGCATAATTTTATATTAATAGTTTCCATTACTACTGAAAAAATGGAATAAAATACAACACAAGAGACTCCGAAGTCTGAAAGACGTAAACTGTTAACATTTTCATTTGACATTTCGAATAGCTAGTGCATGCACTCAAAACATTGAAACCGTTTTCACCTTGTTTTGTACTTTATCGCGTTACCGTAATTGACTTAATGTTCTATAGTTGTTTTGCTATATGTATTATTATTAGATTATTCGGTGACATTTATATATTACACTTATGTTGAGTCAAATCCAATTATATTATTATGTTTGACCTGGCAGGGTGTTGGATAATTCACTTTATGAAAAATTGGACTTAGTCAACTTTGACACCAGATTAATCAGCTTTGGCCGATTAATCAGCTGATTATGTGTCCTAATTGGCCACCGATTAATCAAATCGGCTAATCCGCACTTTTTAGCGATCGGCTCATCCCTAATTAATTTACAACTTTTCAAATAATAGCAAACATAAACCTCTTTATACCTTATCATAATCTAATATTATTATATAGATGCGAGTGTTTTACTAGGAAATATACAGTGTCATATTTTCCATATCCTCACTAGTGAAGATATCGATGATGTCATTTAGAATTTTACCACTTTTTGCATTGAATCTATATAATAAAAAGAACATTACATGGTGGCTTGAAGATGTGAATTTTATCTTCTTGTGGCAAAAACAATATTTTACTCATTCGCTACACTCATTCATAAAATATTGTTTTCCCCCACTCGAAGATAAAATTCATATCTTCACGCTGCCATGTAATGCATCTATCATCGGCTTCCCCCTGGGGAACCCACGGGAAGTCAGGGGCTTTTGTTGCTTTTTTACCTTTCCTTGTTATCCCAGGTCACAGGGAATTGGGAACATTTTGCTCAATCGTATATTACCAACGGGTCTCATACCCCGGGGTTTTGATCAGTCAGTGGTTGGCATTATCACGGTGGGATTTCCTGCAGTTTGGGAGCATTATTTTAAGGTTTTGACAGCGTACTATTTTGAAAGTCTTCTATAATATAGTATACCCATACAAAACATGCCTGTTTATAATGCGCGGAATCTGAGTAGATCAGTAAAAAAAGCAGTAGTGGCAAATTCAATGAGGAATTTGTCAGCAAAGATATGTATGATATTATCACTGAAATTCGGTTCGAACAATATTTTTATAAATATATATTGGCATATTATTAATCATTAATATAATGGTCATATAATGGTTGCACTGTAAACTTTTATTACAACTAGTTTATATTTCTTGAAATTGGTCAAGGGCATCAATTGGCTAAATAATACTATCATACTTTTTTATTTATGTAAAATATTCAAGTCACACAGAATCTTGTACCCAGGGGGTGGGGGCTTTTTCCATTTTTTCACTAATAGATCATGCCCTGGGGTATTTGTTGTGATTGTATTGGGCTCTTGGACAAATCCCCCTGGGTCCCCGGGGGTCTGCCCCAGGGGGAAGCTGATGATAGATGCATAATATCCTATATATATTAATTTAGCCATGGATTTCAGAAATTCGATTATGTTTTAATGAAATACAGTCTGCAATAAATGCATTATTATTATTATTATTTTGACAATCTTTGCGTAGTTCAACAACTGTAGGTGAGAAGGTCGTTGCTTATAAATTTATACTTAAAACAAGCAATAAACAAATACACAAAAAAGTCAAGTAAGGCAGTTTTAATACAAAGAGAACCTCACCATAACTTTCGTTGTTCTCAACGCAGCCTCGGTTAGTGTTGACAACGACAAAGCTTTCATCTTTACTGATTTCAAAAACCTTAAATAATAAAACAAAAAAGGACAATAAATACACCAACAATGCCTAGAGAACATCTCGCAGAGCATAGCTAGAGAACTGGTCACAACTCGAAGCCATGCCGAATTATAAAGCACTTTCATTATATACTCACATCACGTAGCTTATTCTGGAAAGATGCAAAGCTCGGAAGGCCGTCGATTTGAACCTTTTTGTCTGGTTTATCGCCTTTTCTGCGATCGTAAACATAAACTTCTAGATCCGCACGGCCATCTTCCGAAAGCGTTGTCGTTCTCTCGCTAGAATCGCCGTTCATTTTAAAAGCAAAAGTGAACAAAAGAGAAGCTCCCCTACAAGCTGTTTCCAGTAGTCAGCAGTACTTCAAGCTGTCAGTAGACTGAGGGACAAAGTGGTTTTTAGCACGGTCTCAAGTATTCCCGTAAATCCCTAATTACCACAATAATCCCGGGATGTTTTCAGCTTTGTATTTATTAGGCTTCTCATTGGTTTAGATAACCCAATGACGTCTATATATAACTGGAGTGTTGCGGGGCATGTAAGGACATGTAGGATGGTAGACTTTCTCCATTTCAAACATTTTTGACCTTTCGACATTCCTCGTTACGGTTCCTCGTTGAAAAGGACTTTTCCCACCTACAGCGCGCCAAAATTCACCGGTGAACGAATTCGGATCCACAGTATCTAATATCCGTGATTTAACATTCTTTGGAAGTTGGAGTTAAACAGACTCTCGAAAACGTTTTAGTAGGGGTAGAACCACTTTCCATTGCATGTACGACAACCCGAAACACGTAAAAACAGGGCGATGTACATTTCAGCGATTTCCGCCAGAATATTTAATTAGATTCAAAAACCTGCAAGCGAAACAAGTCCCGCCTCTTTCCTCCTGCTTTACCGCTCTCCCGCCTTTCCACCCGCCCGCAATGGTGAATGGATGGGCTGACGCGTATATACGTTCCAGTCTTCTACGCGGTCTGGTCAATCTAGATCTGGTCAAAAGACCGCGTAGCAGACTGGACCTATACGTACTACTTCAGGCCTACATGTCCACCATTGTTTGGCTTCAATCTTTGCCCGGTCATCACTGACCAGCAAATATCACTCCAATTATAATAGAGCCCACTGAGATAACCTAACCCGACACCTTCCCTTAAACAGTAAAAAGCATGGAAACGAATTGATATTCGATAATGTGATTGGTTGGCTTATAGCCAATCAGAAAACTCGTTCATATTAGGTAAGTCTTTACTGAAAGAAACAAACTCAACTACATGCACTATTAATCTGCGCCGCAAATTTTTAAAGGCAATTATCAAGTATTTGCTCATGCAGTGTGGGCAAAATATATTTCTTTATCATATAGATGTGAGTGTTTTACTAGAAAATATCTGGTGACATATTTTCCATAGCCTCACTAGTGAAGATATCGATGACGTCATTTACCGCTTTTTACATTTTAATCAAAAATTAAAAACTTACACGGTGGCTGGAAGATATGAACGTACTTTAATATCTTTTGTGGTGAAAAACGTTTTTACCACTCGAAGCTAAAAATGCGCACCACCGTGTAATATCCTCTATATTAAAATGAAATCTCAGGACTGGAAGGTACAAGAGGACGAGCAAGGCCGAGGATGACATGGAGTCAGGTGGTGGAAAGGGATATGAGAGATTGTGGGTTGAAAAGGGAGGATGCTCCAGAGAGAAAGAGAAGCGGAGCGAGGAAACTGCTGTGGGGAGCCGCTGGCCAACCCCGCGGAAAACGGCCGTAAAACGATTGCATGTTGTTCTGTTGTATTAAAATCTCACTGGACTAATTATGACTTTATCCAAAAGCAATTAATATGATTAAACTAGTAATTAAAGTTTGAGTTACTTGGGATCTAGCGAAGAGCAAAAGCAAAGAGCAAAAAGCAAAGAGAAAACCGGAAAAGGCAAAAAAGGAAGAGAAACTAGAAAAAGGAAAGAGAGAGGAAAAGAAGAAAAAGAAAAGACAAAATAGAAAATTAAAGAGCAAAGAGCAGAGAGTAAGGAACAAAGAGCAAAGACGGCAAAAAGCAAAGAGCAAGCAAAAAGCGCTGAAACGGAAAAAAAGCAAAGAGCAAATTAAGAAAGACTGAAAAGAGCAATGAACATAAAGCAAAGAGCAAAAAGCAAAGAAAAGAGCAAAGAAAAAAGCAAAGAGCAAAAAGCCAAGAAAAAAAGCAAAGACCAAGAAGAAAGAGAAACGAACCGAAAAAACAAAGAGAAAAAAACGGGGAAAACAAAGAGCTAGAAAAAAGCAAAGAGCAAAGAGAAAAAGCAAAAAAACAGCAAAAAAACAAAGAGAAAAGAGCCTGAAGAGTAAAAGCTAAGAGCAAAGAACAAAAGGAAAAAAACGAAAATCAAAAGGCGAAAAAGTGAAAGAACAAAGAGCAAACGCAAAAAAAGCAAAAAGCAAAATGCAAAGACAAAAATCAAAGAGCAAACAGCTAGCAAAGAATAAAAAGCAAAAACAAAGAGCAAAGAACAAAGAGCAAAGAGGCAAATGGCTAGAAAAGAAAGCAAAAAGCAAAGAACAAAAAACAAGGAGCAAATAGCAAAAAGCAAACGGAAATTATAGAAAGCAAAAAGCAATAAACAAAGTATTGGTTTTCTAAATTAAAGTATAAAGTGATCCCACTTTTTAGCGCGGAATAAATATGACCCCTTACGGATAGTCCCATAGTTTAGTGAATTCTCAATTTCATAGATATTGATTTTAATAATGGATATATAGGCGCGTTTCAGGGTGTTGCGCGCGCATCGTTTTGCAAAGGAATTGGCGGGCTCTTCGGCGGACTCTCTGCAAAGTAAGCAATGGCAAACAGAGTATAAACAGACTTGCTAGCCGAGCGAGCCAACAACAGCAGAATAACATGCAGTGCATGTTAAATATCCAGAAACTGTATCTATACTTTGTTTATGTTAAACAGTGTGTTTACTTTGAGGGCTTGCCAGTTTTTTTGAAAAATAATGCGCGCGCAACACCCTGAACCTCGCCTATTTCCTCAAACCCATCCCCCCTCTTCTTAATCGGTGTCAAGTCGACATGCGCGGTTAAGCGGTTTACGTAAATTATTCCGGCACAAACGAACACAAACGCAAGCACTGAAGTACAAACCACACACGAAGATGTCAAAGAAAATACTTTGCGCAAATTTGCGCAGATAATCTTTCCCAACGCCGAAGCAAATGGATTTGACTCCGTTTACTTTTATACTTGTTTTTCTGTGCGCATCATCAACCAGTCTGGAAAAATGCGAAAAACTGAAGAGAACGACTTGCATGGGAATGGCGCTCTCGTTCAACTTTACGACGACCGCGATCGCGAACGATTCAAAGGACCAAAGCGAAATTGAGACTAATCTTGATAAGTGGAAGGCCCTGAGTTTTCTGCCGCGTTGTTGGGAAGTTCTACATCCATTATTGTGTCGAGTTTATATGCCAAAATGCGACGAGGGACGCGTTCAATTGCCTTGTCGTTCGCGTTGTCTGAAAACGCGATCTCCGTGTAAAGTGGTCGAGAAATTTCAAGACTATGGCGGTTGGCCTGATTTCCTCAAATGCGACGCGTTCCCTCAAGAAAACTGCGATAATTTCACGGTAGGTAAAGTTTACTTCCAGAAAAGATGTGAACGTTAAGGATTTGATCTTGTTATTTATGACACTAATCTATAAATCCTGTCAAACAATCAAAGATTGTTTGGTCAGGTGTGTCTACCGAATGCGCGCTTTATCCGAATGTATCACTGTATTGTCCATAACAACCACACACTTTGTTAAATAAAATCAAAAGGCAGACGGCAAAGCTAAATAATTTTTTTGGGTGAAGTGTGTTGAGTGGTTAATACTGTTTTATGTCATGTGACAGTAACAAGCCAGTTGCTATGGGACTGCTGAGTGATTAACTCTGTACTGCTCAGCATAGGCAAAGCAGCCCAATTCTGTTTGGGGAGCAGAGATTTTTGCCCGAAAAATTTAGGGTTGAATATTGACTTTTAAGTTTTAGCTTAACGAATGAATTTTCCTGAACATTTCACAGCAATACACATCAAAATTGCCTGAAATTCCAAGCAGAAAGTGCCCAAATTTTCCTTTTCCCAATATTTTGGGGGGGTAATTGCCACCCCTGCCACACACCCCACCCCCTCCCACCTGCTACACCTATGCTGCTCAGAAGTACAGTAACCACCTAACAGTGTGTTTGAGGTTGAACTGTGGTTGAACAACGGTTAGACAGTGGTCAGAGTTAGGTTCAATCAAGGTCAAACATCATGGTTTGACCAATTGCGAACTGAGATTCAACTTAGGTCCAACCCTTGTGTAACCTACTATTGGCTTGACCTTAAGGTTTACTGCGGGTTTTGTTACTCTAGTCACAAAGGTCCTACCAGTTTACAAATAACCAAGCATATACCCAAGTATGGTGCAAAATTTGTACATTTAGCAATTAGACAATGGACCTGAGTTGTCTATGAGCTGTTAGTATACACCCAACCATCGTCTATCACAAATCCTGCATTCTGATTGGCTACTCAACCGTTGTCTATTTGTGATGGACAACGTTTGAGAAAAATGAAAACAAACCTGAAAAAATATGGCAGTAAACTCTTTTTAAAATTTTTTGAGAGTTTGATAGAAAATTCTATCCCTGAGAAAACTAAAAATGCCACAAAATATGGCATGAAGATTTTTAATGGTAAGGAATGAAATACAATTAAACTGTATTTCATTAATTAAATCTGCTTTTACTTGCCGCTCACGAGTAGTTAAATAACACAACATTTTCATCAGTTTGCACTAGAAAAACTGTATTTTTTAGAGTTATTGGTACAGGGTGTACACAGTAAAACAATTAGACAACTCGTCCTCATTGTCTATGCATGAATAGTCAACTCAGGCTTCACCTTCATTGACTATTCGCATAGACAACTTGGACTTTTAGCATAAGTTTACCAACAGAACTACTGTAGTCCGACAAACTACTGTTAGTATTATTTTAAAGAATCAAACTGAAGCCTTCTGAGTTTTCTGCTATTGTTTTACATTTAAGACTTGACTCTTTTACTACTAGTGGTCTATCAACATAGGGGCCCAATTTAGCAATGGCCCTATCACACTGTATGCATGCCCATGAAAACCTAAATCTGGCACTGTTCCTGAGCAGGCACAATCCTACCTAATTGTTTAAGGGCCACTGATTTCACTGTACAGAATATACTTTTGACATGATAACTTTGTTTACATACTAACAAAGTCAAAACAATGTTAATGTTTCAGATAACAAAAATTAACCAAACTAACTGCCCTTCACCACTTGTCCACACTGAAGAAGAAAGCAGTTGGTTTGAAGGGATTCATGGCTGTGGTATTCAGTGTGAGAACCCAATCTTCACTAAGGAAGAGCATGGTCGAATTCACCGGTTTATTGGTGCATTTGGAACATTGTCAATCTTATGTACAGGCTTTACAGTGGTTAGTGAGAAAAATATATTATTTTTTATCAAACATTAGTGGAATGTATCTTGGGTATTGCTGAGCAAGCTGGGCCTAGGGGTGTTCCTGGGACATCCAGATAGGGTTGTAGTGCTGATCAACATGTTAAAACCTGATGGGTTCTGAAGACCGAAGCAATTGAATCTTTTTCATTATATTTATGAATTGAATATGGAGTAATTGCTCAAAATGTTCTGCCCTTCCACAGAGGTGTATTATACAAGATTTATAAAAATATAGGTTGTGTCTTATACATGCTGTGATTGGTTAATTACCATGTTTATACATGTATCAGGCTATGCAAACACAGTTGTAATGTCACAGCAAATTCCTTGAGTTTGGCAGAATTTGAAAGTACTTATGTGACACTTAGTCTCTCATGTTTGTATCAGGCTATATAAACACAGATGGCCATTTTCTATTTCTTAAATATCAACTGCTTTCAAACATTTGTGTGAGTCTCACAAACAAACAAATGCTGCATGCTGAAGTAGATTATGACTCACCTAACAATATTATACATGTAGTTGTACAGTCTATACAGTATTAATATTATTTTTTGATAACTACTAAATGTATATTGAATTTCATTGCAGTTAACATTCCTAGTTGGCTGGAAATCACAAAACAAGTACCCTTCTGTCATTCTTTTTTACATGAATGCGTGTTTCTGTCTTACATTCATGGGATTCCTTATTCAATTTTTTGGCAATTCAAGGACTGGTATTCTTTGTCGACATGACAACACTATGCGACTTGGAGAACCAATGTAGGCTTAATAGAATAAATTAATAAATAAATACTTTATTTCTCATTCTTATTTTTACCAATGTATGTACATCTGTGCCCTTCCTTCCTTCCTTCCTTCCTTCCTTCCTTCCTTCCTTCCTTCCTTCCTTCCTTCCTTCCTTCCTTCCTTCCTTCCTTCCTTCCTGCTTGCCTGCCTGCCTGCCTGCCTTCCTTCCTTCCTTCCTTCCTTCCTTCCTTCCTTCCTTCCTTTGAATCCTTCCTTCCTCCCATCCTCCCTTTCTCCCTTCCTTCCTACTACAGTACCTACCTACCTATCCACCTACCCACCTACCTACCTACCTACCTACCTACCTACCTACCTACCTACCTACCTACCTACCTACCTACCTACCTATCTACCTACCTACCTACCTACCTACCAATCTTCCTTCCTTCCATCCTTCCTTCCTCCCTCCCTTCCTTCCTTACCTCCTTCCTTCCTCCTTCCCTTCTTCATTCCTTCAATTATTCCTTCCTTCTTTCTCCTTACTTCCTTCCTTTCTTCCTTCCTTCCTTCCTTCCTTCCTTCCTGCCTGCCTGCCTGCCTTCCCTCCTTCCTTCCTTCCTTCCTTCCTTCCTTCCTTCCTTCCTTCCTTCCTTCCTTCCTCCCTCCCTTCCTTCCTTCCTTCCTTCCTTCCTTCCTTCCTTCTTTCCTTCCTTCCTTCCTTCCTTCCTTCCTTCCTTCGTTCCTTCCTTCCTTCCTTCCTGCTTGCCTGCCTGCCTTCCTTCCTTCCTTCCTTCCTTCCTTCCTTCCTTCCTTCCTTCCTTCCTTCCTTCCTTCCTTCCTTCCCTTTGAATCCTTCCTTTCTCCCATCCTCCCTTTCTCCCTTCCTTCCTACTACAGTACCTACCTACCTATCCACCTACCCACCTACCTACCTACCTACCTACCTACCTACCTACCTACCTACCTACCTACCTACCTACCTACCTACCTACCTACCTACCTACCTACCTACCTACCTACCTACCTACCTACCTTCCTTCCTTCTTTCCTTCCTTTGTTCCTTTCTTTGTTCCTTCAATTCTTCCTTTCATCTATCTATCCCTCCATCTGTCCTTTCTTTCTTCCTTCCGTCCATGCATCTATGCATCCATATATCCTTCCATGATTTCTTATTTTTATCCATCTTTCCTTCCAATCTACCGTCCGTTCTATTCTTTCCCTCGTTCTTTTTTTTTTTTGTTATTCATTTCTTTATTTCTACCTTATTCCTCCAAGTTCTCAGGCCTGGTTATATGATTTCTTGAGGGACGCGGGGCATCGCTCGCTATATTAAAGTCATGCGCGTGATAAGAAAACTATACGTGTTCAGACCAGATTAAGACGGACCAGACGTTTGACTTGGCCATATAATTAAGTTCCATTACAATGTTACGATACATCATAAGGCATAGCGCTATAAGTTATAAGACGACGTTGCGCTGTGTTTAGAACATTACGCTGCATTATAAAACGTTCGGCTGCGATATTAAGATACTTCATAAGACATTCATCATCATCGGCCGCCCGAATCTTTTCCCTCCACTAGTCTCTTGACTTCGCCACTCTCTCATTTACTCCCGCTACCATTTTATCCTCCTTGATGTTATCCATCCACCTCTTCTTTGGTCTTGTCCCCTCTATCTCTTTCTTTCTAATTTTCGTTATTGGGTCCTCTACATCCCTCCTCACACAGTGGCCATACCACCTTAGTCTGCTTTCCCTCAACTTGTTGACTATTGATGTAACCCCAAGTTCTTTCCTGATGTCTTCATTTATAATTCGTTCTCTAAGGGTTACACCTTTAATCTTCCTCAGCATCCTTATTTCCATCCTATTTAAGAGCATTTCCTCTTTCTTTCGGGTGGCCTATATTTCCGCTCCATATATACACACTGGTCTAATCACACTTTTGTACAGCTTACTTCTCACAGGTATTGGAATTACCTTATCATATATAGTCCTTGCTATTTCTCTCCATTTGTACCACCCTGCTTTTATTCTTGCTCTTACTGCTGCTTCACAACCCCCTTCCCTTTGTAATACTGACCCTAGGTAATTGAATTTTTCCACTTGTTTTTTTCACATTTTTCCACTTTCATAAGACATTACGCTGCATTATAACAGGTTCCGGCTACGCTATAAAACATCCCGTTATTTTCTAAGATATTCTGCTACGCTATAAAATGTTGCACTACGTTGCGCACTTGCGCTACGTTGTTAGACATAACGTTACATGTACGTAATGTTATTTTAACACTTTTTCTGAACTGGCGCGTGACGAGGCGCGCGAGCGCAATCGCGCGCCTTAAACGGCCAGGCATGTTTCGCTGATTCTACATGTCCTTTCTCTTTTCGATCCTGTCGTTTATCCTTTTGCTATCCATCCTTCCCTTATAACAAAATTTAAAGTAAACTAAGAAAGGATATAATTTTTATGTCTTTTACCATGCATTTCTTCTTTTTCTTTATCACTTTTTCTATATGCGGGCCTTTCAAAAAAGGGCCGCGAGAGTTATACTTGGATCTAGTTTGCATGAAAGAAGTGTCGTCCTTTTCAAAAAGCTAGACTGGCTTCTTTTTTTTTTATGAAATAAAACTTAAAAAATGTACTCTTATTTACAATACATTGAGGGGAACCTCTTCTACCTACATTCGAGGACTTCTTTGTCGGAACTCTGATGTTCATTCAAGAAACAGTCTATATAGTAACGTTAACTTAATGTGCCCCTCTTATAAACGTGAAAGCGAATGGTCAGACATTTGCCGTCACAAGTACTAAACTTTGGAATAGCATTCCAATAGCAATTAGACAAAAAGAACCAGTGAAATCTTTTAAGATAGCTCTTAGACAATTTTTCTTTGAAAAGTATTCCAACCTAGATAACTCTTAACATAACTTTTACTAGTCATGTTTTATTCTATTTTCTTATTTTATTTTATTAATTGTCATTTAATTTATGCATGTAAATACATACTTTAATTAAGTTTTCACATTAGAAGGCCACAAGTTTATCAGTTTACTACCAAACTGTTATTTGTTATTAACCTCATTAAATAAAGTTGTTTATTATGTTTCTGCTTTCTTTTATAAAATGTCCATGTGTTTTTTTCTATTTTAGGGGAGTTGACTCGGTAGCATGTATCACTACATTTTTTCTGGTATATTATTTTTCCATGGCTGGTGTAATTTGGTTTGTTGTCTTGTCTTATGCTTGGTACATCTGCTTCAAGAGTCTTGGCACTACAAAGGATAACCTATCGAGCAGAGCAGTTTATTTCCACGTGGTTGCTTGGATACCACCTTTTATACTGTCTTGTGTTGTTATATCTCTGTCTCAGGTGAGCTGTATTTATCACAAGACAAGGGCCTAGCTCAAAATTACGCTAAGCCTTGTAATTCTAGTTACCCTGGTTAACCCTTTTCAGTGGCCCAACGATGTCTTTAGTATTTTACTCTGGCTAACGCCGGCGATAAAGGGTTAACAGACTATCTCGGTTAGCCCTTTATCGCCCAATCATGTCTTTAGTACTTTACTCTGGCTAACGCCATACGATTTTACTCGCCAATGGAGTGACTACTGGGTGATAAAGGGTAAAATAAAGTGTTATTAATAATATTTAATATTTTATTTATTTTTTATATTGCGCAAATATCTATAAAATATTCAAATGCGCATTACAATACATAGATATAATATAATAGTAATATCAATAAAAGAGAACTACGATTTTAAATTATATACATGCAAGCAATAATCCATCATATATTACTAAAAAGTTCTGCAGAATAAAAATGTCTTAACCTTACTTTTAAAAGTTGTAATGTTATCTAGTTCTCTTATGTTTGTCGGAAGAGAATTCCAAAGTTTAGGAGCTGCAAGAAGACACTTGGGGATCGTGCTTTTGTGTTTAGATTTACAAGGAGTGCCAGATACGTTTTGGGAAACGCCCATGTTCGTATCTGACGCCCGGGTGGGACGGTGTCCGGTCAATACCCAGGGGCGGACTCAGGGGCGAACTGCAGCAGAAAAGTTACCGGGAAATTAGATGAAAGGGGACGCCTGGCCAAATGCAAAGCCTGAGTGTTCTAAGGGTCCCGGCCGGGGAGTGTGCGTGCCGTTCCGCCTTCTAGGAAATTTTTGAATTTTTTAAAATTTCATTTTAAGCACGATTTATGTATGCCCATATTTGACTACAACATTTAATAGACGATAATATATTATATACTACGAGTGAATTACTGTTCCACGATTCAACTACTCTTAAGCTGGATTTTCACTAGGCGTAAAATATCGCGCGCTCGACTTTTCTTTTGTACAAATTGAATAGTTTTCTACTTCGTTCCACAAGGAAACTCACAAGATAAAAGAAAAAAGTCGAGCGCGCGGATATTTTACGCCTAGTGGAAATCCAGCTTTAGGGGCTGCTCACATGGGAGACAGGACGGACAAGTAAGCGGGACGGGACGTTTTTCATCCCGGGTTTATATGAGAACGTTTTCAGGCAGGATAATTGCGACCAGGACGTTTCACAATACAGCTAGAAAGATGTAAAAACCACAGAATAACAGAGAAATAAATAGAATTTGACGTATTATAAATAGCTGCTGTCCTCCTAATAGCCGTTATCACTCATCGAATAAACAGCTTCAGAATCAAAATAACTACTCGAAACGGTATCCGTCATATCGTGCCGGTTAGGCGGGACAGAGCGTCAGAGCATTTATAAGTATGGTAGCTAAGGAAACCGGGATAAAGGTTTAGCGATGCGATCCGTCCCGTCCCGCCTTCCATGTAAACAGCCTCTTAAAAGTAGTCTTAGTCTTATTAGGGTTACAAAATTTATTGTATACTCGAAAATTACATATGGTTACATGTTATGAAGAGTGAATAAGAAATAAAAGATAACACAATTACAATGGCAGAGTAAATAGTTTAGAAAATACAAATTGTATATCATTGTGCAGCAAAAAAGCTACCGGGAAATTATACGAAAGGGGCGCCTGGCTGAGCGCAAAGCCTGAATACTCTAATGGTCCCGGCTGGGGTGCGCGCCTCTGTGCGCCCGGGGCGTTGTGGGCTCTAGGAAATGTTTGAGCCTCTGAAATCGTATTTCCTCGATTTTGAGAGCGGCATTAATAATTTTAAGTACAATTTTATGTATTGTGTATGCCCATATTTTTTGTGACTATACAATATTTAATAGACAATAATATATCATATACTATGAGTATATATTTAAGTCACAAGTGGATTACTGTTCCACGATTCAACTATACTCTTAGTCTTAGTCTTACAGATACATAATTTATTATATACCAGAAAAATTACATAATTAGGTTACATTTATGAAGAGTGAATAACAAAGAAAAGATAACACAATTACATGCAGAGTCACGGTCGTTCAGAAAATACAAATTGTATATCATTGTGTTTGGAGATTACGACTAGTAGCCTAGCAATGCAACTAGTAACAACTGTATTTCATAATATTTACGTGATGAGCTGTATTTTGTTAATTGTCTTTGTGGGGGCGCCTGAAACGCAAAACAAGGGGGCGCACCGAGAAATTTCCCGGTATCCCAGTGGGCCAGTCCGCCTCTGTCAATACCTCCTTAGATTAAAACGTCATTAAAGAAATACCAAATGGTTTTCCGTGTTTGGATACTCTGATCCAAACACGCGGGAAATTGCGAGACACGAGCCGTAGGCGAGTGTTTTTAGCTTTTCGAAAGTCGAGCAATTTCCCAAGTGTTTGGATAAGAGTCTCCAAACACGGAAAAAACCCATTTGGTATTTCTTTTATAAAATGATAAAATAATCACAAGTGAATATGATATACTGTCCGACATTTTCAAAAAATCGTTTTGGCGGGAATTTTCCGTGTTTGGATACTCTGATCCAAACACGGCAATTGACCAATCAGGGCTCGCGTAGTATACATGTTATTTTATAATGTTTGTTCCAAACTGATTGGGCAAACATCTCAACATACAGATAATACTCTTCATAAGACGTAATATATTTTTGACAATGACAAATACATTCTTCAGAGTTCAGATGTTTCACGCCAGTAATCTGTTCTATAACGCAAGATGCTCAAAGGCATGTCTGTTGTCAGCCTTTACTTGTATCACGTGGATGGGTGGGTCCTCTACTGAGTTAAAAACACAAAAGAGTGTCTGAGCGCATCTATTAATAAATCTTTTTTTTTCTCACCAAGGTTGATGGGAATTCTCTTAGTGGAATTTGCTTTGTTGGATACAGAAATATTGAAATGCGAGTTTACTTCTTGTTGGGTCCACTTGGTATCAACCTAGCAATAAGTGGTTCTTTTCTAAGCAGAGGTAAGAAACTGCAGCTATCACTATTATACAATAAATGGTACAATGTCAACAACCATACACAAATATAAGTACCATCACGCTATGACCAGTAAACCGAAGAGTGCAGGTTGGAATCCAAACCTATGATCCATTACTCGGCGCAAAGGAGCACGTCAGAGTCCAAACTGATAAATCATTCAACGAAAACAACTTACGTCCTGCCGTGAATATCACGATGGTTGTCTCGGTATCAATTGTGCATAGCAACACTCTATGTGCATAGCAACGTGCTACGAGCATTGTCGAAAGAAATCTCGGTAGTTGCACTCCCCTTCTCTCTTCCCTTCCAGCCCATTCTCTTCCTCAAATTGACTGTATATACTAATTGTAATCAAGCTCTCAAATTGAGTGTGGGAGTCAATTTCAACGAATTAAAAAACTAATTCCTAACCCAACCCCTAACCCCACTCAAACCCCTAACCACAACCCCCCGGAAACGCTAAACATAACCACAACCCCCCGGTAGCCCTAAGTCTAATCACAACCCTCCGGAAAAAAGTTCCGCCTCTCAGACCCCGACCACAACACCCTTACTCAACGAATTAAAAAACTAATTCCTAACCCACACCCCAACCCCAAACCACAACCCCCCGGAAACCCTAAACCTAACCACAACCCCCGGTAGCCCTAAGCCTAATCACAACCCTCCGCCTCTCAGACCCCGACCACAACACCCCTACTAGGTTTTTCCTTATACACTTTTTAGTTTATGACAGAGTTGACGTTGAAATTGACTCCCACACTCAATTTGAGAGCTTGATTACAATTAGTATATACAGTCAATTTGAGGAAGAAACCGTTGTCCCTTCCACTGATCTCAAATAACAGACTCATTATACTGGATAGAGTATCTATTGTTTCGCGCGTGGCAAAAATTGAAGTCGGAAGTGAGGCTAAAAATCTCGCGGCCATATCCGGTGGGACCCACAATATTGCTGAATCATAGTTTTCGCCTCTGGTTTTCGCTTTAAGTGATCGGATTTTTAACGAAAACCAGCTAAATTTTTGTGACATGTATCTGTCGCTATGGGAGAACTTAAAAGTGACTGTATGAAAACCAAGTGGGTCCCACCTGAAATGGCCGCCGCTAATTTATTCCAACTTCACAGCGAGCGCCGGATGCTCTATCCATGCAGTATAATGAGTCTATTATTTGAGATCAGTGGTCCCTTCCCACTCCGCCCTCGCGTAGCTTCGGAGAGTATTCGGCTCGCTCGCCGGGGGCTCATATTGTCAGCGGTGTTACCGAACTCGGCGACTCGCAACAACTTAGGTATTAGGATCTATTGGAGTAAAGTTTAGTTTATTTCGAAGTTTATTTACAAGACTTACACATTCTAACGCGCTCCCTTGCTCGGAGTAGCACCTAATATCCTTATTCTCCACCCGGGTTCTCTGTCCCACAATAATTATTCCAACAACATAAGATAAAGAGTTAAATCTCTTGATATTGATAAAACTAGATTTCAGTTTCGAAGTGTCAAATATAAGTACCATCATCCCACGACCTGCTCCCAACTTGATTATGTAACTCAGGCGGTAGAGTGTCGGACTAGTAACCGAAGGTCGCGGGTTTGATTGTTTGAATCCCACCTACGTTAAGGTGGATTTCCATTGAGTGCTTTTTGTCGCGCGATCGACGATTTGCGATCGCTTTCTTTTGTCTTGTGAGCTCTCGACTGGATCCGTTCCACCCGAGGGCTCATGAGACAAAGAAAGCGATCGCAAAAAGTCGCTCGTTCGACAAAAAAAGCTGAGTGGAAATCCGCCTTCAAGTAGACTTTTCTCTACTCACCCAGTATGGTTCGTCACTCGGAGTTGCACTTAGACTGTGTGCACACGGTAACGTTTCCGAGCGTTTTCGTATTGTTTACTGTTCTCAAGGGAATCGAGAACGATCAGTTCATTACTTGAAACAATACGAAAACGCTCGGAAACGTTACCGTATGCACATAGCCTAAATATCATTATTTTCCACCTCAGTTTGCTGACCCACAATAATTATTCCAGTCGTACACTTTATAATACTTTCTGACTGTGTACCTTTTTTGTTGTACATTTAATAGGCTTGTTTACTTTAATAAAATTAAGGAGAAACAACCCACATTTTCTTAGTCAAAGATCTGCTGCCAGAATTCGGGAAACAATTGTTCGTGTTGGTATGTATTTATGCGTGCATGATTTAGTGATTTATTTGTGGCTAAATGTAATTTAGGCAAGGTAAAAAAGGAGACAATGCTAGTCAGTGGTCACGCATGGTAATATGTGGGGATTATCTCAGCGCTCATGAAAGTCTTGTCAGTGTGGTCTGAGCTTGACTTGCGCTCATCAAAGTCTTGTCAGCGTGGTCTGAGCTTGACTTGCCCGCGCCAAAGTCTTGTCAGCGTAGTCTTAGCTTGACTGATTTTGCGCGCGCTATCTATTATTAGATATTTGGTCAGTGGTCACTCATTTATAATATGTGGGGATTATCTCAGCGCTCATCTAAGTCTTGTCAGCGTGGTCTGAGCTTGACTGGTTTTGCGCGCACTGTTCAATTGGCAATCTATTTTTATCATTAGATGAGTGTGGTGGCCATTACCCCGTTATTTGGAAAAGTCTATCACTACCACTAATGTGCGGATTTAAAAGTGCAACATGTAGAAAATGTTATTTTGTCTGTTTTTCCAGGTATATTTGCTTTTCTTGCCTTCATCTTTGTTGGAACTACATTTGCTTGTCATTTATATGATTATCACTACCAAAAAATTTGGGAAAGTGGCTACAGAGAATATATGAAGTAAGGTTAAATTACAGCTATATACCATAACTTCCTGTGTATATGTGCATGCACCCTTTTCTTCAGACTAAATGTTGAGGTCTCACAATGTAACGTAAGATCTCACAAAGTAACGTAAGGTCTCACAATGCAACGTAAGGTCTTATAATGTAATGAAAGAGACCTTTCACGTAAGGTCTTACATTGTGAGACATTACGTTACATTGTGAGACGTTACGTACGTTACAGTGTGAAACCTTACATTACATTGTGAGACCTTACGTTACATTGTAACGTAAGGTCTCACAATGTAACGTAAGGTCTCACGATGTAACGTAAGATCTCACGATGTAACGTAAGATGTTACAATGTAACGTAAAGTCTCACAACGCAAAATAAGGTTTCGCAATGTAGCATGAGATCTCACAATGTAACGTAAGGTCTCACTGTGCAACGTAAGGTCTTACAATGTAATGAAAGGTCTCACAATGCAACGTAAGGTCTTACAATGTAACGTAAGGTCTCACAATGTAATGTAAGGTTTCACACTGTAACGTACGTAAGGTCTCACGATGTAACATAATGTCTCACAATGTAACGTAAGATCTCACAATGTAACATAATGTCTCACAATGTAACGTAAGGTCTCACAATGTAACGTAAGATCTCACGATGTAACGTAAGATCTCACGATGTAACGTAAGATCTTACAATGTAACGTAAGGTCTCACAATGCAACGTAAGGTTTCGCAATGTAGCATGAGATCTCATGATGTAACGTAAGGTCTCACTGTAGGTCTCACAATATATGTAACGTAAGGTCGCACAATGTAACGTAACGTCTTACAACGTAACGTCTTACAAGGTTTCACAAGGTAACGTAAGGTCTCGAAACGTAGCGTAAGGTCCCACAACGTAACGTCATATCCTACAGCGTAACGCAAGGTATCGCAACGTAACTCGTGAGACCTTACAAGTTAACGTAATTGGTTCAAAACGTAACGTCTCACAATGTAACTTGAGTTCTCACGACATAACGCAACGTCTGCCAACGTAACTTAGTTCTCATAATATAACGTAAGTTTTAAAATAATATAACGTACAGATCTTACAACGTCATGTAAGGTCTCACAATGTAACAAGAACTTTCAGTAACGTAAGGTCTTACAATGTATACGTTTTACAAGGTATAACGTCTTCTTTCACACAATCTAGATGTATAGCAGACAAAACTATTCATAAAGGAAGGAAATTAAGTAAAACTTGCAAACCAGAGAGTAGACCAGATCTTGGGATCATTGAACTGCAGTTATTTTCCTTATTTGGTGCGGGGATTACAATGAGTGCGTGGACGTGGACATCGACTATTCTTTCAAGTTGGAAAACGGCATGGGATAGGTACGGCAATAGTGTTACTATATTAATTACTATAGTGCGAGATTTATCTATCTAGGCAGTATCTCAATATTAGGCGTGCGATCGTACCTGCACACAACGCCATGAATGACATAGTTAATAGAACACATAAATGGTTTTCAAGCTGTTGTTTTTCAACATGAAGTATTAAAGTGTTCTCGGGTGGCGTGTGCTGTTAGGGCGCTGCCTCTCACCAATAGTTAAGCCCGGTTCGATGGGGTTAGTACTTGGATGGGTGACCGTCTGGGAATAACCCCGTTGTCGAACTTGGAACACTCATGTGAGTAGAGTTTACTTGGTCTCTCCTGTGCTTCGAGGGTTTTTCGCCGGGTTCTCCAGTTTTCCTCCCTCCATAAAATCAACACCTTGGTCTGTGATCCGTGGTCTGACATATGTCATAAATGTGTCGTAGGGCGGCTGCCTCGAGCGCCTTTAATATGCCTTCGACTTTGCCTCTTGAAATTTAGCAATGTAAATTGCTCTTGAAAAGCCCCTTGTGGGAAGAAGTAATTAAAATCTGTAATCTGTAATCTGATGAAAATATTGTGGGCAATGTTTTTGCATAATCGGAAAGATGTTATGGTAGTTAGTAGTCGTGCAAAGTTTCATTTCAAAATTCGTTAAAGAAAAGGTGATATTTTACGTATGAAGTTTGTATTTTGGAGCGCCGCCATTAAAGTGGCCGAGCTTGAGAAGAATGAGTCGAGGAAGCTTATGACGTCATAAACTCAATACCAACAATGCACTGTTCTCAAAAAATCCCCGAGCCCGGTGAGGGTGCTAATCTCGACACGCGTGGAGTCCATTTTACACTCGTGTAGTACACGCGAGATTACACGCAAGTGGGAAAGAAATTCTGCGAGATGTTTATATATATATATATATATATATATATATATATATATATATATATATATATGTTATCAAATCCACAACTTGCGCAGTTCGAATAGCAGGGTACTGGTAACTAATCCGTTAAATTATTCAAATTATTTAAATTTACGTCAGCAAATTGTAATTTATAAGTTCGGTTGGATTACGAAACAGTTTTTCAACGATCATGACGAAAGAAATCTTTGCCAGAAAAAAATGGTTTCAGCTAAAATGTAAATTAATATTACTATGAAAAAAGACCAAAGAAAGAAGGCTAACAAGAGATGTGGCAGCGAGAAAAAGACAACAATAAATACGACTTAAAAGCACTGGAAAAAGCCTAAAAATTAATACGATAAAGACCGAAAACGATGCCGACCGAAATGTTACTGAAAGAAAAAGGATGTATGTCCTGGCTGAAACTGTTCAAAGCCGGTAAAGATTTTTGCTCTGGTGTAATCTACATAACTCTAGAGGGAACGATGAAGAAATTTTGAAACAAACGGCTTTTTATAAATCACGAAGAGAACTGAATGATGCCTTGTCATATTTTAATGTGTCAACAACGAAAAAAGTAAGAAACCGCGAACGAGAAAAGCAATCCGAAAAGACTAGACTGAATTGCCAGTGTTTGTGGTGACAAAAGCAGAAGAAAGTTTAACGGTAGGAGATTCGTATTTACCAGTTTAGCTGAGTTAAAACGGAAGAAATCTTGAAAATGAAAATGAATATAAATAACATATTGTCTAGAATTGTCTTTCAACGCTAGCACGTTGACATTGTGTCTTTTCTTAGCCACTGTTTATATATATTTTTGAATGAAAATTTGTCATGTGGTTCATCTCGTTGGGCTTTTTTTTAATATTGACATTGCATGTTCTTTCGGTGTGTCAATACATGACTACAGATGAACCTTGCTAACTAATTTTCTGGATGTTTTCTGACCTGTGTGCCATTAACCCTTTGGTCACACCAGACAATACCAGCCGTCTGTCATCTCTTGCGGTCAGCCCATACACCATTGGCGACCATGCTCTCGCTGTGGTTTCATCTCAAAAAGACCTCGGGGTCATGGTCAACGACAAGCTCACCTGGAGCATCCACACGTCTACTGTTGTGGCCAAAGCCAACAAAATGCTTGGCTTTATACGGCGGCACTTTGGTGATGCCTATATAAGATCTAACCACAGAATACTGCTGTACTTGTCACTTGTGCGCTCCCAACTAGGTTACGCTAGCGAAGTGTGGGCTCCTCAGTCATGTATTACAGATTTAAAATTACTTGAAGGTGTACAGAGGCGTGCCACCCGTTTTATTCTTAGTTGTAATTCTGATCCTAATCTCCGACCTAACTATAAGACTCGCCTAGTTTCCCTAAATCTACTTCCTATCTCTTACTGGCTAGAATGCCGTGACTTATGTTTTATGTATAAATACATATACGGTTTCTACAACATCCAGCTAAACCATTATGTTTGTATCTCTAGTGACCGCACCAGAAGCTCTGTTTCTAATTTTAATCTTCGTCCAATTCACCGTTTTCGTACATCACTGTTCAGAGACTCTTTTTTTAATCGCATTGTTCGACTTTGGAATAACTTACCACTTGTAATTCGTCAATCAGATACTTTCTCCTCCTTTAAATCTCAGTTGTACAATTTCTATTTTACTAAGCTAGAAACTGTCTTCGATAGTGATAGAGTGGGAACATGGAAGACTGTGTGTCCTAATTGTAGAAGTACTGGCAGACCTTTCTTCTGCTGAGAATCTGTATTCTCGCAAATTTCTAATTTTATGTCAATTTCTTTATTTTAGTAGTGTATACGGGGGTTGGCCTAGTTGGGACTTAGAGTCCGTTCGCTAGCCCCTTATCTAACTCACTTATCACTTTTGTTGTTTGTAACGTATTTGTACCTTGTCTTTTTTTTTATTGTATTGTATTGTATTCAGTGAGTTTGATTAAAGTTTCTGTACAAGTTCCCCTCAACTCATTCTTCTCAAACACGATCAATTTAATGGCGGCGCTCCAAAATACAAACTTCGCACGTAAAATGCAACTTTGTTTTTGAGAATTTTGAAATGAAACTTTGCACAATTACCAACTACCATAATATCTTTAGAATTATGCAAAAACATTACCGACAACATTTTCATCAGAGAACCACTTTATAAGTCATGTTGAGAGACAATAAAGTTCCTTATATTTAAAAATTAGACAACGAGACCGAGTTTTCTATGAGCTGATAGTCAACGAGGCGATGCCGAGTTGACTAACGAGGGCGAATTGTCTAATTGTTTTTGTATCAACCATAAACAACTTTTCTTTAACGTAAATAAGTCTTATCAAACATTGTTCCAAATTTTCAGATAGTTTTACCTTTTGTTTGCAGTAGTCTCCCCATTCAAAATGTAGAGTAGTTCGATGGCACATGATAAACAATCGCTCACAAAAAACGAGATTGTAATTACTTTGCTTTAAATTTGGTGTTGATATACTCCATAGACATAAGCGAATTCATTTTGTTATTCGAAAATGTCAAACTGAACAATTTTCCATTACTTTCGGGCCAATATTTTCATGATTTCATCACTCGTATATAAATTTTAGCGGACGCCATGTTTGGCCTAGTTTCCAGGTTTTGCTCGCAATTGCTCGCAGCGTGAATATGCCGTGGCTTCTGATTGGTCAGAATAGGAGTATTCTACTATACGGTCTATCACCAATAGACCACTAGTAGCTCAGCCAATCTGCCGGATTTGTAATAGACCATTGATACTAAGACCCCGTTTACACTAGAGCAAAAGTATCCGGATTCACATTGTTGTTCATCCTCATGGGAATAAAAAACAATGTGAATCCGGAAACTTTTGCTCTAGTGTAAACGGGGTCTAGGTAAGTGAATCCTATGGACACGTGACGACAAAGCACCACAACACGTGACGATGAAGCAACTCGCTAATTAAACTCGATCGTTGCTATTGGATAACTGCTTCATTATGCAGAAAATACAATACCGTGTATAGTTGCACAAATTTCCATAAACTTGAACAAAAACATAGAACAATCACTTTGGACGAGTTTCCAAACCATGTATATGTTCTATTTATAACTATGATGCTACTTTTAGTGTTGCAATACCTCCTCATCAGGGGCGTAGGAACCGGGGGGGAAACGGGGCATGTGCTCCCCCCAACTTTGTCAAGTGCCCTTTTTGCAACAGGAAAGTGCCCTTTCATGATAAAACATGTGTTTCAAGTGTCCTTTTGAAGTCCTGGCCCCTGAACAAAGTGCCCTTTTGAAGCTGTGCCCCTCCAAGATCAACTTGCTTCCTAGTTCCTACGCCACTGCTCCTCATCAATACACACACAGCCTCTTACAATGCAGTGTAAAAGTTTTACAACGTATATTGCAACGTCTTATAGTGTAAGCGTATAACATCTTACAATACAGCGTATTAATATAAAACGTAGCGGAACGTCTTACAATATAGCGTAACATCTTAAAACGCAGCCTAACGTCGGGGGAGGAGTGTGGATATTTTTTGAACCTAAACATTCTCAAAAGAAGTTTCATTTGTACACAGGTTAACAGGAAAGAAAAGATATCCTGAACTTAGTCACTACAAATTAATCCGAAGAATGCGACAGATGAGAAAAATACAGTAAGTGTATAGAAATCTCAAACTTATTACTAATTCATGAGATAATCAGCCAAATATACTCATTTTATATAGGAATACACCATAACATGCAAGGCATACATCATGAGGACATGTCGTCATACATGGACAAAACATACTGATTACGTTAAAAAAAAACGTTAAACGACTATAAATCCAAAATCGGGTTTTTAAATAGGAATTGCACTACATATGAAATATAATGTTATACAACGGGAAAGGGGCGCAGTAACGGCATCCTAATGGGGCGCATGTGCCATTGGCACAATGGCACATAGGGCCAGTCCGACTCTGATGCGCGACGTTGACGTACGATGCCGTTGGGTGACTACAACAACCAGAATGTTTTGCCAGTATTCTAGAGTTTCGGCTAAATAGTCGAGGAGGAGAAGCGAGAAAAAGTCGACCAAGCACCCCCACTACACAATAGTTTTGACTCCAGATTATAATAGGCTGATACCCATAGAACATTGCTAGGTCAGTCGTACTCACAAATTGTGGAGTCATTGGCCTGCTACATATAGAGGGGGTCCTTACATTAACAGACTTACCAGTGCACATGAAACGAAAATTAAGTTTGTCTTATTTGAAAGAACACTTAAAATGATAGAGTAACATATTTTGCAGTTTTTCGTTTCCTTGCTTCGTTGTTGAGATATTTCAGTTTGTTTGAAATGTAAATTAAACAACTTGACGTCACATGTGCATAATGAGTTATCAGAGAAGGTTATATATCTTTGCTATTATCAAACATAATCACTTGAAAATTCTACATGTTTGGCGTTGTGAGAGAAGCACATGCACATACCTCCTTCGAAGTAAGTTTGATTTGATAATAGCAAAGATATAACCTTCTCTGATAACTCATTATGCACATGTGACGTCAAGTTGTTAATTTACACTTCAAACGAACTGAAATCTCAACAAATCAAAAAAATTGAAATATCTCAACAACGACGAAGCAAGGAAACGAAAAACTGCAAAATAATAATAATAATAATAATAATAATAATGAAAACTTTATTAATATAACATTTATAGATATATACAATTGTAAATCTCACTTCTTGAGGTAACCTACAATTGACTACTTGAATCACTTATACATGCATAGTTATAATTTTGTATACAAAAATTGTTAATTATTTATAGTAATAGTTACTTTAAATGTTCATTAGTTCGGGATTTGTCCATTCTTTATTTCTACAGCAAAATATGTAGTACGTTGATCGTATGGCAATAGATATAATTTTCCTGATACAATATTGATGGTGTTGATTATTCAGTCCTAACTCATTTAGCATTTTTTCGAATGTATGACATTCTTTGTCAAACACCCCTAGCGAACTGACAGAAAGATTTATAAATTTAACAGATGTAAAGTTTTGATCTAGTTCTCTAATTAGGTTTTTATATTTAGCTTTCTTGCGGTTAACATTGTTTGTGAGGTTTGATTCAAAGCCTACGGTAAGTTCAACAACGTAGAGGTGTTTGTCTGAAGTGGAGACAAGTAAATCAGGACGATATTCATCTCCCGTAATAATCGAGGGGCTTTCAAATCCAGGAAGATCAACATGTAATTTGCATTCGTTTAAACTTTGAAAAGTTTTTGCAAGAAAGTTTAGTATGCAATCGTGTCTCCAAGTAAATCGTTCCAAGTAATGTTGGCAACCGGCAACAACGTGTAGAAGTGATTCAGGGTGTAAGCAGAACGAACAGTCAGAACTTGATGAAATTCCCCATTTACTGAGGTTCTTTCTGGTAGGAAGGGTATTATTTATATAGCGAATTGTAAAGTTGAAAATGTTCTTTGGTAGCTTTGATTGCGATACCGACCAGATTGCGTTAAGTTGTGATAGGGAGAATTTAGAAACATTTTCGAAAAAGGAACCTTGACATTTCAAACGGTTCCTAAGTTTATTTTCTTGTTGAGAATGGAAAGTTTTTAAAACTTCTTTAGTTGAGTTGTAGCTATCGTATTGAATGTTAGTATGATTATTAGTTGACTTCCACAGTTCGTTTATTGAATCGTTTGGAGATGTTTTTAGGGCATTGCGTAGAACTGTTTGACACTGAATGAATTTGACTGATGCAGGGAGGATATTTAGACCAAACTTATTACGGGTTAGAAAAACGTTACTTAGTGTTCCAGATATAGGTACTTCCAGCCATTTTCGGACGTACTTGTTCACTGAAGAATCGATATTTTCGACTACCCAAGTTTTAGATATCGTAGCAACAGTAAAATGCCAGGATAGTTTCGACAAAACATAACGACTGTAAAGTAAAATTTTGTTTTTTGGGTGAAGAGGTTTAAGATCTATTTCGGACATTAGTTCATTAATGAGGGAAATCAGTTTAGATTTATGTTTTTCATTAGTCATGTTAAAGTCGAAGTGTCGTCCCAAATACTCAAATGATTCTCCAGTCTTAATCGTTGGTATGAGATCCTTGTTGATCAAAAGCTTCGGCAGGTACTGGGCAGATTTTGATAAAACTTTTTTGATGCCAAATGTGCTACATTTATCAACTCTAACAACCATGTCGGACCATTGACACCAGATAGAGAATCGATTAAGGAGATGTTGATTTTCCGACTCTTGACCAGTAATAACCGCAGCATCATCGGCAAACTGAAACCAGTGGATTGGATTAAGAAGTTGGAGGGAGTAACCGAACTGACGGTACTTTTCAGCTTTGATATGTTGAATATATGTGTTGAAACACATATTAAATAGTAGAGGACTAAGAGAGTCACCTTGTAATACACCACGGTCAACAGGTATAAAATGGGTACGGAACTCAGACGTAATTACGGAAGTTTTAAAATCAGTGTATAAGCTTTTTATTAAATTATTCATGTGATTAGGGATGTGATGATAGCCAAGGACAGATTGGATTAAGTTGTGATGAACTTCTCCAAAAGCGTTTTTGAGGTCAAGTAGCATGTGATGACAAGTGAACGTTGTTTTATCCGAGCTTTGTTTATTATATTAGCCATTTGCGCAGTATGTTCCATAGTACCAGACAGATTTGGGGTGAAGCCTTTTTGTATGTTATGTTCTATAAAGTTATTGGTGGTGAGAAAGGAGTACATTGCGTTACGCAGACATGATGTAAATACTTTAAGCGGTATAGATTCGAGTGTGATCGGTCGGAAATTTGAGGGGATACTCGTGTTGCCTTTCTTATGAATAAGTATAGTGCAAGCTGTTTTCCATTCACTTGGGATAGATCCTGAAAGCCAGACAGCGCGTATTAGTTCAGTTAAATAAGTTCTTAGGTAAGGACATCGCTTAAAGCATATGACTGATATTTGATCGAGAGGACAAGGAGAACCAGATGCTTTCATTTTACGGATAACAGCAGTAACTTGTTGGTATGAAGGCGGGTCAAGGTCAAATTCCACTTGCGGATCAGATAACCTAGGAATCCAGCTTGGAATATGAAACAGTTTGCCAGGGTGAACTGCAGCTAAAGTTTTAGTAAAATAAACCGCACATTCTGTCATGCTGAAGGTTGGGAACACAGTATCTTCCTTATTTAAAACATTTTTAACATAACCCCAAAAATTTCTTTCTATGTATTTGTCGTGATTAAATAATAATAATAATAATAATAATAATAATAATAATAATAATAATAATAATAATAATAATAATAATAATAATAATAATAATGGCTTTATTAGTAGTTCATCCACAAGGTGGCTCTTCGCCTACTAATTACAAATACATAAATATAATATACTAAATATTTTTTTTAAAATATAAGAAAATATAACTGTAAATAGTCTATAACTTTGTACATGCTAAAAATTAGTTAAGAAGTTCTTTCTGGTAGATGGGTTTTAACTTTGCTCGAGAACTGCGCAAAGTTACTGCAGTTTCTGAGTTCAGCAGGTAGTTTATTGAAAACCTGTGCCGCTTGATCTTGGAATGTTCCCATCTCTAATTTACTCGCTAGTTCTAATTTTGGAGCAGTTAGTGACCTTAAACTATAGGATCGTACGACATGTTGCTTCAGTTTTATGGGAAAGTCCTCAGAATATTCGACTTATGTGCTAATTTTGCAATATTGTATTCTAAGCGTTCTTTTATGGGCAGCCATCTGAGTTCTTTCAGATCCGCTACTGTGGCATACCTCGACAGTACGTAGCCTGCGCACACATTCTGCACCCTCTGTAAACGCTTTAGTTGATAATCAGGGACAGCGCTGAATACAACGTTACAATAATCCAACTTTGACAGGACCAAGCTTTCAACTAACCGCTTACGAATATGAAACGGCGCAAAATTTCGCAGCTTTCTCAGCACAGACAAAGTCGCATAACACGAGGATAACAGATTCGTTATGTGTTCCCGCCATGATAAATTCTGATCCAACTGTACTCCAAGAAGTCGGGTACTTGAGACTCTTACTAATGGTTCCTCGCAACAGATGATATTTGCAGAGTAATCTTCTAACAAGTGTGTTGTCGACATCTGCTTTGTAGAAAGCATCATCCACTTTGTCTTCGTTAAGTTGAGTGCCAAGTTGGAGTTGGTCGAGTACTCACTTAGACATTCTATAGTTTGGTTCACCTCCTCCACACACTTGTCAAGTTCCTGTGGTTTGGAATGTTGAAGGAGTGTAGTGTCGTCTGCATATTGATAACAACGGCACTGAACCTTCCCTTGTAGATCCGATACATATATATTGAAGATAAGAGGTCCCAGTATTGATCCCTGAGGAACACCAAATTTTGTTTCCAGTTGACCTGAAGACGTATCATTAATCTGAACAAACTGCCGACGACCCATGAGATATGACAGAATCCAGCGAAGAAAGTTCTGAGAAAACCCCATGGAATGCATCTTGTGGATGACAGATTTAAAATTAACAGTGTCAAATGCCTTGGAATAGTCTGCAAGAACCATCAAGGTTACCTCCCCACGTCTCATGGCACGCATGATATCATCTCTGATACCCAGCAATGTCGTGGCAGTTGAGTGTCCTTTCCTGAAACCTGTGATACTATCATTAAACAATGCCAAGTCCTTAATATATACATTAACTTGGTGGGATACAAGCCTTTCGAATACCTTCGATAAAACTGGGAGGATTGAGATAGGGCGGTAGTCTTGCTCAGTCTTGGGCTGGTTAACCTTCGGTATTGGAGATATTCGAGCAATCGTCCATGCCTCAGGGAAATATGACGCCTTGATGCAAGAATTTATGATATATGTCAGTGGACCCGCCAAGGATTCCGCCACTGGCTTTAAGAACTTAACTGGGATTTGATCTGGTCCAGTGGAGCAGTCCGCTCTAAGCCCTTTTATTTCTCGAAGTACTTCTGCTTGTGTGACTTCGCGAAGCTCAAAAGTGCATGTCTCATGATTGGTATCAAGACCGCTAATTAAGTCCAATAAGTCACTGTTGTCAACGCTTTTTTCTAAGATTCGCTCAGCAGCAGTAGAGAAAAAGGCGTTTAGATCATCTCGATTCGCCTGAAGTGGCTTTGGGCAAGGATTCAGCACCCGGTGAATTGTTTTCCAAATCTCTTTTGGTCTTTTTGAAGAAAATGCATTCTCAAAGAAAGCCTTCTTTACCCTCCGTATTTTTATTTTCATGTTATTCCGAACGGATCTAAATGCATCCCAGACACTAGAATCATCAGATTCATGCGCTTTCTTCCGTAACTCGTTTCGTTGAGACTGAAGCTCTCGAATCTCGTGATCTGCCAACCAGGGGGCAGGTGGGCGCGTAACTTTCACCCTCCTAAGTGGTGCATGCCTATCAATGCACTCTTTCATCAGTGAGTTCAGTGACTCAATCATGTCATCGGGCGACTCAAGTCCGTATATAACATTAAGAGGGAGAGTTGAAAAGTCCTCGCTATAGGAGTTCAAATTCAGATTCTTCTCGTTTCGGATATACTTGTAACGTGGGAGGAATCTCGTGACGCGCACATTGATAGTAGCATAGGGGGCGTCATGATCGCTGATCGACGGGCAAGGAAGGACATCTGTATGTGAAATCCTCGAAGGGGAGTTGGAGATTAAGTGGTCTATCAACGACTTAGATGTTCGAGTGGTCCTGGTTGGTTTGGTGACATGGTTAGTTAGATTTAACCCTTTAAGTATGTCCATATATTGGCGTGTTATATTATCTGCCTGATCGAGCAAATTTATATTTATATCACCGGTCACTATGAGTAAACCATCCCAAGTTGACGTAATATTGGACAGAAGGTCATCGAACCGACTAAGCCAGTCCTGTGTATTCATGATCAAATCAGATCTGTAGACTGTTCCAATGAGCAATCTACTTTTCTTATTTCGTCCTGGGAACTCTAACCACAGGTGTTCAAAGTCAGGTTGTAGACTCTCAATGTCTGTCCGGCGTTTGAATTGAAGGCTACCACGAATATATCCTCCCACACCACCTCCTTTGTGTTGTTGCCGGTTCCGGTAGGTGGCAGTGAATCCTGGAATGGAAACATGCTGAAGTAATAAGTCGTTGTCCTTAAGCCAGGTTTCCGACAGGGTGACAATGTCGAAGGGATAATCACTTAGTAGCAACAAAAGTTCATCAAATGTCGAAGTCATGCACTGAGTATTAAGGTGCATGAGGGACAGATGGGTAGGATTTGCAATCAGAGCAGAACGATGGAGACATTCCTCAGCCGATGTAAGATGGTTAAGATCCGGCTGGGTGTCCAGCATGTCTAGTTCCAGGCTCCTGGCCGTGTAGAAGGGTAATTCGGTCAGAAGACATTTAGTCATTTAGAACAGGTCCAGTAACCAACAGATTGCATCTTCGAATTTATGGTCGCACATTTTAAATGAGTTTGGCCAAAACATGTAACACAGATAACATTCCTTTAATTACTCCTAACAGTTTTCTCACATTGGTCGCATTTGATAGATGTCTTCTTCGTTCTCACTGGACCAGGATTTAAAGAAATATCGCCCCCTTGTAATAGAACCTGACGCGCCGCACATGAATTGGGGTAATAAACTACTGATATCCCAGAACGTTTAATTTTTCCATGCTTGAAATTAGTTGTTAACAAGAGAGGGCAAATCTGTTGATGGAATTCCTGTGAAACAACTCCTCTGAATAGTGAATAATACGCCTCAGTGATCCTTTTGTAGTATCCAATGCAAATTCGTTTTTGAGCAATGTTTTTAAAATGACAGATGGACTCGACATTTTCTCTTCCTTTTGGTCTATCAGACCAAGAAAACCAAGCAACTCGATCAATATGGTATCCATAATTAACTTTTGCTTTCGAACAAGAGTCGCCATTTCGACAAAGGAGAACCACTTGAACCAGTCGAAGAGCTGAATAATTCGCTTCAATGGTTTTTACACGCCGACTGATAGACCCAACTTTTTCTTCGTCTCTGAAACTTTCAGACCAAAATAACACAGTAAAGACTCGACCAGTATGGAATTAATGGTGTACTTTAGCTTTCGAAATATAATCACTATTTAAACTGTCCCAAAATAGGAATAAAATAACCAAAAAGGCACAGAACTCAATAACACATCTGAACCTCATTACGCATTCATAATTGAAAGATGTTACTCTATCATTTTAAGTGTTCTTTCAAATAAGACAAACTTAATTTTCGTTTCATATGCACTTTAAAGTACGTCAATGTAAGAACCAGCCACCCCCTCTATGCAGCAGGCCACTGACCCCACAATTTGTGAGTACGACTGACCTAGCAATGTTCTACGGGTATCAGCCTATTATAATCTGGAGTCAAAACTATTGTGTAGTGGGGGTGCTACGTGGTCGACGTTTTCTCGCTTCTCCTCCCCGACTAAAAAGGGATGACTGGAAAGGACCCGTCCAGTCCTTTCGCAGCTTTTGCCAAAATATGCCCAAATTTGTTTTCTTTTCAAATGCGATTCTCTAGATTTTTGCAATCTTTTCGATAATCAGAAACCTGGCTCAACTCCTAGCTTTTTGGAAAAACATATTTGACGAATTAAAGGCTGGAGAAGTCCTTTTAAAGGGATATGGCAATAAAACTTATTTTTGTCCAATTTGTAAGAATATGTAGAAAAGTTAGAAAGTACGTTTACAGATTTTCATTAGCTGGCTTACTTTTTCAGATATTTGCGAACAAAAACACAAGCCGTCCGCCATCTTGTTTCACAATTAGATCTAATTAAGTGACGTCACAAGCAGGGTAAACATTGTAAAAATTGTAATCAGTAGCGAAATGTCAGCTAAAATTCTTTTACATTGTTAGAGTTTCAATTTGAAATATATCAGATCAAAATACTTAAGATTTTGCATTAAAATACCTAGGAAATTAAGAAATGTTTAGACAAATTTTACCCTGCTTGTGACGTCATGCATATGTGACGATAGATATGCATATCCAAAATGGCGGATGGCGAGCGTATTCGTACGCAAATAATGCCGAATTTCTTAAAAAATAAAAGATCTAATGAAAATTTGTAAACGCACTTCATAACTATTCTTGATGTTCTTACAAATTAGACAAAAATAATTTTTATTGCCATATCCCTTTAAGTCATCCCTTTTGGCCGAAACCCTAGTAGTTGTAGTCACTCAACGGCATCTCACGTCGTCGTGCAAATGGTCTATTCAATTGTCGGGAAACGCGGTTGCACAGATTTTAGCTCAATGTAAATACTTAAAGGGATATGGCAATAAAAATTATTTTTGTCTAATTTGTAAGAACATCAAGAATAGTTATGAAGTGCGTTTACAAATTTTCATTAGATCTTTTATTTTTTAAGAAATTCGGCATTATTTGCGTACGAATACGCTCGCCATCCGCCATTTTGGATATGCATATCTATCGTCAGATATGCATGACGTCACAAGCAGGGTAAAATTTGTCTAAACATTTCTTAATTTCCTAGGTATTTTAATGCAAAATCTTAAGTATTTTGATCTGATATATTTCAAATTGAAACTCTAACAATGTAAAAGAATTTTAGCTGACATTTCGCTACTGACTGCAATTTTTACAATGTTTACCCTGCTTGTGACGTCACTTAATTAGATCTAATTGTGAAACAAGATGGCGGACGGCTTGTGTTTTTGTTCGCAAATATCTGAAAAAGTAAGCCAGCTAATGAAAATCTGTAAACGTACTTTCTAACTTTTCTACATATTCTTACAAATTGGACAAAAATAATTTTTATTGCCATATCCCTTTAATTACTGAAATGTTCTCAAATGTCCTAATTGACCTAATGGCCTGAAATGTTTAACAATTATTCACAGAAGTGGAGGTGAATAGCGCTGGATATTCACCGAGCCACTTCGGCGAGGTGAATATCCACACTATTCACCGACACTGAGGTGAATAATTGTTTTAGCATATACCTCATAAATGAAATAATAAGTTTAACATTCTTATATTTTTCGGTATTTTCACACAAGGCACTGTCACAGCCTCGATTATCTTGGCGTACCCGATATTTGTCGACAAAATAGTTTTTACAACTTTTGAATATATTAATGGCTAGAAAATTGTAAAGAAACATACCTGTGGACACTCTTCTACTTAGTTTTGTTGTCTTTTCTCATTATTCTACTACATCAGCCTTGTATATCAACAAAATCTCCTTGCTTCGGTAAACAAAGCAAAACTGGCCGCCATTTTGTTTTGCCCGCAGGTGAATAGTGCAGGATATCCCGAGCTAGAGGAACCAATCTGATTGCGTGAAAAGCACTATTCACCTGCGAGGTATATGCTAATCTAATTTATCCCTCCATTGAACCCACTCTCTCTTGTTTTCCAGGGCTGCAGTTGCTCCTGCGTCCATTGAAGACAAACTAGTCCAAAGAACACCACCCAGGCCTGCACCTGTAATAAATGAAGACCAGTCATTACAATTGCAAAGTTGCATCAGTGAAGCAAGTGTTATATGCGAGGCAAAGCTTCCTGTGTCTGAAGAACATGGTCGTGATAAAACTGTGTGTACTAATACAATACATACTGTACATATACACTGAGTTCTATCAGGTTATATGTACCTACGGGTATGTACATGACGTAGATTTAAAACTAGGAAAGAAATTGTTAATAGATATTAAAGAATATATTATTTTGGTTATAACATACTGTATCTACTGTAAACTTACAATATACCTTCCCAAAAATAAGCTTTGTATTTATCGTTTTCACTCACGTAATCGGTGGCTCTATTGGGGTGGTGAAGCAATGCGAAATGTTACACCCCATCTCTAATGTAAAGCACCCCATCTCTAATAAGCAACTCATCTCTAATAAGCAACTCATCTCTAATAAGCACCTCATCTCTAATAAGCACCTCATCTCTAATAAGCACCTCATCTCTAATAAGTACCTCATCTCTAATAAGCACCTCATCTCTAATAAGCACCTATCTCTAATAAGCACCTCATCTCTAATAAGCACCTCATCTCTAATAAGCACCTCATCTCTAATAAGCACCTCATCTCTAATAAGCACCTCATCTCTAATAAGCATCCCATCTCTAATAAGTACCTCATCTCTAATAAGCATCCCATCTCTAATAAGCACCTCATCTCTAATAAGCATCCCATCTCTAATAAGCATCCCATCTCTAATAAGCATCGCATCTCTAATAAGCACCTCATCTCTAATAAGCATCCCATCTCTAATAAGCGCCTCATCTCTAATAAGCATCCCATCTCTAATAAGTACCTCATTTCTAATAAGCATCCCATCTCTAATAAGCACCTCCTCTCTAATAAGCACCTCATCTCTAATAAGCATCCCATCTCTAATAAGCACCGCATCTCTAATAAGCACCCCATCTCTAATAAGCACCTCATCTCTAATAAGCACCCCATCTCTAATAAGCACCTCCTCTCTAATAAGCACCTCGTCTCTAATAAGCACCTCATCTCTAATAAGCACCTCATCTCTAATAAGCATCCCATCTCTAATAAGTACCTCATCTCTAATAAGCATCCCATCTCTAATAAGCACCTCATCTCTAATAAGCATCGCATCTCTAATAAGCACCTCCTCTCTAAAATAAGCATCCCATCTCTAATAAGCATCCCATCTCTAATAAGCACCTCATCTCTAATAAGCATCCCATCTCTAATAAGCATCCCATCTCTAATAAGCATCGCATCTCTAATAAGCACCTCATCTCTAATAAGCATCCCATCTCTAATAAGCATCCTATCTCTAATAAGCACCTCATCTCTGATAAGCACCCCGTCTCTAATAAGCACCTCATCTCTAATAAGCATCCCATCTCTAATAAGCATCCTATCTCTAATAAGCACCTCATCTCTAATAAGCATCCCATCTCTAATAAGCATCCCATCTCTAATAAGCATCCTATCTCTAACAAGCACCTCATCTCTAATAAGCACCTCATCTCTAATAAGCATCCCATCTCTAATAAGAATCCCATCTCTAATAAGCACCTCATCTCTAATAAGCATCTCATCTCTAATAAGCACCCCATCTCTAATAAGTATCCCATCTCTAATAAGCACCCCATCTCTAATAAGCATGCACCTCATCTCTAATAAGCACCCCATCTCTAATAAGCATGCACCCCATCTCTAATAGGCATCCCATCTATCTAATAAGCATCCCATCTCTATCTAATAAGCATCCCATCTCTAATAATTAAGCACCCCATTTTAGGGGAGTACGGGTGGCGTGTGCCGTTAGGGCGCTGCCTCTCACCAATAGTCAAGCCCGGTCGGATGGGGTTAATACTTGGATGGGTGACCGTTTGGGAATAACCCCGTACTCCGCCAGCTTGGGACTTATGTAAGTAGAGTTTAGTTGGTCTCTCCTGTGCTCCGAGGGTTTTTCGCCGGGTTCTCCGGTTTTCCTCCCTCCGTAAAATCAACTCCTAGGACTTAGTTGTCTACACATAGGAGTTTGGGGTCAATTGGGACGAAAGTTCTGTTCCTCTTTCCTGCCACACGTTAAGTGGCAAATTTAATAAATTCAAATAAATAAATAAATTTCTAATAAGCACCCCATTTCTAATAAGCACCCCATCTCTAATAAGCACCCTTGGGGATTGAGCTGGTGACCACTTAATACAGGGTGACCGCTTAACCCAGGTCCAATACAAAAATCACCACACGCGGCTTATCTGTCATTTAAAGTTTAAATGGGGTTTAATATATCAAGAACAGTGTAGTGTTCATAAAACACAAAGCAATGGAGATTCGGTAAATAAATACTCTATTTACTGTGTATCCATTGTTTTGTGCTTTATAAAAATACTCATGAACAGCCGTAATCTTCAGTGTTCGTCAGTCAACTGAGAATAAAAGAGTGAAAAATTAAACAGAACAATGAACACAAACTGATATGATTACAGTATTTGTAAATTGTAAATTGTAAGAGTTTCTTCACAGTTCAGACAAAGCTAGACCATAGAAAAATAGTCCTCTAAAACGTCAGATAAATTTTGGAAGAGTAATCATCAAGGGAAAGCGTGTAAACAGAGGCGCTGGTTACGGTTTAGAAATTCCCTGCGAGTATCTTTTTAATGGAGACGCATTTTCGTGTAACTGGTTAAAAACAAAGTTGACAGGAGAGAAGTTTAAAGTACTTGAATAAAACGCCGTTAATGGCTGAAAATATTAGTCTTTTCAACCATATCGTATTCAGGGTGGCCGCTTAATATGGGGACCGCTTAATACAGGTTCGACTGTATCTCTAATAATATCATGTTTGCGGGTATTTCTTTTGTTCTCACAGGTAATATTCATTATATATTCATTTTTACTAATCCTAGCTAATCATACCCGGTTTGACGTCAACGGACGTGACAACAAAAGAAATTCCCGCAAACATGATATTACAAAGTAATAGCATAAAAAGAGATGCATTAGCCATGCATATAGGCGTAGAGTTTTGTTTTCGTCTGAGGGGGCTGAAGCGCTGAACAGGGCCTTTCTAAGAATTTTCTCGCGGGGGTCGTTTACAAAAAGGGAGTCTTCTAGGGGGTACGGGGACATGCTTCCCCGTAAATTTTTGAAATTTAGAGTCTTCCTGCATTCTGAGGGGTGATTTTTAAGAACACTGAAGGTCATGAAATGTCATAAAAACTAGTTAAAATACAACACATTTCAACAATTTTTCGATGTTGTGTTTACTGGGTTGTGTTTACTGGGTAACAGTTACTTTAGTCTAACGAGTAACCTATATATAATTTGTGAATGGTGATTGATGAGTCAGTTGCTGCAAAACTTCTGGGGGGGGGGGGGGGGGAGGGAGGGGGGGGGCTCAGCCCCACCATTGAGATTTCTCCGAGGGCTAAAGCCCCTCAGCCCCCCATACTCTACGCCTATGCCATTAGCTATTAAACGTCCCGCTCGATTTGGGTCATTTAGTAAAATTTTACTAAATGACCCTCATCGAGCGGGACGTTTATCATGCTATTACTTATAATAAGCATCCCATCCCTAATACGCACCCATCTCCAATAAGCGCCTCGTCTCCAATGAGCGCCTCGTCTCTGAACGTTCCACACTAATGAACGCCCAATCTGATCTCTAATGATCTCTAATGATCTCTAATGAACGTTTCATCTCTAATGAATGCCCCATCTCTAATGAACGTTTCATCTCTAATGAATGCCCCATCTCTAATGAACGCTCCATCTCTAATGAACGCCCCATCTGATCTCTAATGAACGCCCCATCTCTAATGAACGCTTCATCTCTAATGAACGCCCCATCTCTAATGAACGCTTCATCTCTAATGAACGCTTCATCTCTAATGAACGCCCCATCTCTAATGAACGCTTCATCTCTAATGAACGCCCCATCTCTATGAACGCTTCATCTCTAATGAACGCCCCATCTCTAATGAACGCTTCATCTCTAATGAACGCCCCATCTCTAATGAACGCTTCATCTCTAATGAACGCTCCATCTCTAATGAACGCTTCATCTCTAATGAACGCCCCATCTCTAATGAACGCTTCATCTCTAATGAACGCCCCATCTCTAATGAACGCTTCATCTCTAATGAACGCTTCATCTCTAATAAACGCTTCATCTCTAATGAACGCCCCATCTGATCTCTAATGAACGCTTCATCTCTAATGAACGCTTCATCTCTAATGAACGCTTCATCTCTAATGAACGCTTCATCTCTAATAAACGCTTCATCTCTAATGAACGCCCCATCTGATCTCTAATGAACGCTTCATCTGATCTCTAATGAACGCCCCATCTGATCTCTAATGAACGCTTCATCTCTAATGCACGCTTCATCTCTAATAAACGCTTCATCTCTAATGAACGCTTCATCTCTAATGAACGCTTCATCTCTAATGAACGCTTCATCTCTAATGAACGCTTCATCTCTAATGAACGCTTCATCTCTAATGAACGCTTCATCTCTAATAAACGCTTCATCTCTAATGAACGCTTCATCTCTAATGAACGCCCCATCTGATCTCTAATGAACGCCCCGTCTCTAATGAACGCTTCATCTGTAATGAACGCCCCATCTGATCTCTAATGGTAGGTAGGTAGGTAGGTAGGTAGGTAGGTAGGTAGGTAGGTAGGTAGGTAGGTAGGTAGGTAGGTAGGTAGGTAGGTAGGTAGGTAGGTTAAAACTTTATTTAAACACGCTAGCCTCGTCAACATTAGCTGATTTCCACGAGGGGCGTCACACTATTTAATACATACAAGTAAGAATGAAATAAAACAAGAAAGTTCATTATGTACAAGTACTACGGTATATAACTATATAAGTAAAAAACTGGTGTTTAAAAATAATATATGCATACACTCTATATACATATATTCTAGATTCATCGAGAAGTAGGTTTGATCCAGCATCATAATCAAGTTGGGCGTATCTTCCTCTTGAAACAATCGACCGCCACAAATGAACGCTTCATCTCTAATGAACGCTTCATCTCTAATGAACGCGCCCCTTCTCTCTAACGAACACCCCATCTCTCTAATAAACACCCAATATCTCTAACAAACACCCTATCTGTAATGAACACCTAATAGGCAGCGCGTCGTTTCCATAGACCACCCCGTCTCTAATAATTATAATGGCCTTGCCCTTTATATAGTAAATGCCTCGCCTCAGTCCCCTTATAATCGAGACCCTGTTTGAAGGACCGAACGAATTCGAACCCGCACTTGCACGCGGTCTATATGTCTTGCACGCGTTTAAAGCTACTGTTACACGATGCGATATTATTCTTGCAACTTGCAACAAATAGCCTGAATGTTGCACGTAGCAACTTGCGATTTTGTTATTTTTGCCGTGTTGCAAGTTGTAAGAAAAGTTGGATGGGTTCTACTTTTTGCTACAACTTGCAACAAAATGCACAAGTTCCTGAACGTGCAACACCATTCCTCGGCAACTTGCGAGTACTTTCCATGATTTGTTGCAAGTTGCAAGATAAATCGCATCGTGTAACAGCACCTTTAAAACTGCACCTGTACGTTTCCATGTAAACAGATCTAGACGACTTTTCAGGAGCACACGGGGGGTAACTCATCCCTGGGAATACTCATTGGAATTAGTTTTCACATTTCCAACGACTTGTGTCTTGTGGTACACTATGAACTAAAAATTCCATGTAAATATTTTGAAATGTGTACAGAGAACATCCAGACAGATGCGGATTAAGGGTACCTGAGGCCCCTGGCTGTATTTCTGATTGGGCCCCCCAGGCCCTTTCTTGCACTGCACGTAGGGGCCTGGGGCGGGCCCCCCTAGGATCCGTGAGGCCGCGGGCCCCTGGCTGTAGCCCAGTCAGCCCCCCCCCCTTAATCCGCCACTGCATCCAGAGTGAAAACGTTTCTTGTCAAGTAATGAAACAAGACGTAAAGGCGTGAGTGACTACGAAGCGTTACGTGTTGTATATGTATAATTTTGTCATGCATATATAATAAATGAGTAATCAACAATCGAAATATGGTATAGTAGGTTAATACTGCCGAAACAGAGAACGTGAATAGCCTAACGTTTCCAGCGAAGGCCCTTCGTCAGAGAGAAACGTAAAGGGTAAAACAAACAACGAGCTTATCACGCTTGGCAAAAATGATTTTGCTCGTACAATTAAGGATTTACACTACAAGTGATATTAGAAAATTTTGGCAAAATTTTCAAATATCACTTATTAGTACGTGTAATAAATCCTTAATTGCAGCGGTAATCAATCAATATTAATACAATAGTAAAATATTGCACTCCTCTCAACCAATCAGAATGTAGTAATTTTGCCATGCATATAATAATATATTAAGTCCGTTTATAAATTCAGTTTTGAGTGGTTTCGACTTTCGACTGTTTCGCCCTGGAGCCGAAAGAGGGCACAACACCAAGATAGAACTACCTAATTTAGGGAACTGGACAAGCAAACTTGTGGGAAATATTTTTGGAAACGATATATTCTTGGAAAAGACTAGTTAAATTTAGTGACGTAATATTCGTAAGAGTTCCAAATTTCTGACTGGTGAAATGGGAATTGTTGCTCGGTTGGTGATCGTTTGTTTCGTTGCTTGGTGTGGTTACCACCTCACGGTCGTTGTAAAACATTTGTAAGTATCACTGATTGAACTCTTTTGAATTCCAAAGTGAATTGAAATGAATCGGCAATGATCGTTGCAGAAAGTTTTAATAATCGATTGCAGAAAATCGTCTCGCAACGATCTTCCTGGGCAGGCGCTATTTTGCAAAGTAGGGTCCAAGAGAATAGCTCATTGTGTTTGCCCTACTTGCAAAACGTCCGCTGTGAATCGACTATGACTAATATGGACTCTAAAGTCCATTCTGGCCTGTGTTTACAACTATATTTAGTAGACCCTATTTATTTTCTAAATATCATATTAAGTGAGAACAAAATTAAGGTAGAAAAATGTACTGTATATATATATATATATATATATATATATATATATATATATATATACATACACATATACATGTATGTTGTGGTGCAGAGTTTTAGCTAGAATGTGAAGATTGCCATAGTAATATTAATTCTATGGCTTGGAACTAGGAAGGTCTCAATGTTGTTGTGTTTTTCAATATTTTGCTGTGTTGACATGGCCAACACGGCTTGCTAGCTAAGACCATGTTGTGGTGAAAACCAAGGTTTTAAATAGACTTTATTTTATTATATATAACCATATATTTGTTTTATTATTGCCAGGTTTTGCATGTATTTACCTCTGTTTGTCTGAGTCTGCCTGTCACCAGGATATCTCACAAAATACCCCACAGGTTGTCGTGAAAGTTTGTGGAGAGATTTATCATTTATAAGGACTAACCTTTCAATTTTGGTTGAATTTGGTAGAAATTTGGATGAGAAATTAACTAAGAATCTAACTACAGGATTCTCCATGTAGAAGAAATACTTAATTGCACTCGACTATCCTTATTTTATGCAAACATTTTTGCATAATTTTGGTACAAGTGCAATCAACCATTTTATTCATACATGTGTTGGTCTCGTGAGCTAGCCTGGTTAGTGGGATGGTGCGTTTTCTTTTTAAAGATCTCTAATAATTAACCCATGAGCAGAGGCAGTGGCGTGGTGGCAGGGGGGGCTGGGGGGGCCAAGGCTAGGGTTGCAGAAGGGGTGCCAAGATTAGCAAGGGCACCAAAACTTAACAAAATTTCTTTGTATAGCTAGGTCTTCAATGGGGAATATAAAGATCTGAAATCTGTAATCTTTTGTGTTTTCTATGAAGTTTTATAATCTTAGAATTCTGTAAAATCTCACTCCAAAATGCAGGAAATGGCATATCAGAGACTCTAGTTTTCAAAATTTTCTGGGGGAGCATGCCCACAGACCCCCCTAGAGGTTTAGCACTACTTAATATTATATATTGCTACTTGAGTTATTTTAAAACAAAAAATGTGACCATTTGTCAAATACAGTAATGTCTTTCTTTCTTTTTTTTTTTTTTTTTTTTTTTTTTTTTGGGGGGGGGGGGGGGCCCCCCACCAAAGCTAATCTGGCCACCCCAGCCTAAAACTTGCCACCATGCCACTGAGCAGAGGACCATATATGCAGTCCCTGCGTGAGTGCAGCATTTGTACTGGTAATTAATGTATTCAATTTAGTAAAAACCAGTACCATTGAGAAGTGGGCAAAGAAAGAAAGCAAAGAAAGAAAGCAAGTAAAGAAAGAAACTATATGTTCAAAAACGATTGCAAAGGGTGCTTGAATTAATTCAAGGAAATGAAAACAATTACCTTGAGCTACCAACAGTAATCAGGAAAATGCCCAATAATCTCTAAAAATACTGTACATTAGGTAAATAATTAGTGTACCTTCCTTAACGTGAGTCTTGTGAATTCTGTTGAGGGTAATTGAATAATCCAGTTACCTTCAATTATAAAGAAAGCAGCAAAATGCACTAATAGTCAATAAAAATTATATGCTTTTGATAAATAATTCTATTTCAACACTACTTGCCTCAAATAGCAATTGCTAACTGCAAGTGGTGGACTATGCAAATAATTCTGTTTCACTTTGAAATTAAAATTGTTGCTGTTGTTGTTTAGTTGTTGTGGGCTAATTATACTGATACCTCCCAGGACCAATTGCAGGGGCAAAAGGGCCCATCCTGGCACTTGACAGCATTGGCCAAAACAATACACTAAAAATAATTACTTGATGTTTTATTTTAGGCATCGGCTTGGTTTTTGGACACATACATTTAACCATGCCCCTGGTCCATGCAGTGTTTTTCATGGTATATTTACCGTATGTTTTAAATTATATACTGACTCATGCTGATCGACACAGCCCCATCCCAACCTACCTATTTCAGCCACCACAACACAGTTTATATATTCCATCCCTTTATATTAAAAATCATAAATGAGTAACATGCATGCACTTTAATGCAGTAACAAGTAAAATAATATCTACCACTACATTGAGTGTTATTAATCTTTGTTGTTTCAATAGTGAATGGCTCAGAAGATATTGATGTACTTCCCAATGGTATTGCAATCTTTACATCAGTAAGTACAGTACAGAAATAATTTAACCTAACAGCTGAAGGTTAAGTAATGTTTACAACACGAGTGGCCGTGTTGTATTGAATTATACAATCACGAGCCGAAGGTGAGTGATTGTATATTCAATACAACAAGGACGCGAGTGTTGTAAACAACTTGTGAAATGAATAAATAGTAAAAATCCCTTTGGGATATTGAGATGCTAATTTGCTAATTAGTTACAAGCACTAGTGGTTGCATCAGAAGAGTATACATCCACTAGTGGTTGTAACTAATTAGCATCATTGGTTTTAGTTTGTATGGGGTTTACAGGGGTATACATGTGATGTAATTTCTGAAATTGGATTGGCTGCAAAACTCATGAATTAGTAATGAATTTCACAACTTAGATGATGGTTGAACTCAGGTGCTAAACTTTAGTGAACATGCAATGTTCAATGTTAAAGTTTTACTGTTAAACACAGAAAAGACTTAGAGCCTAGTATATTTACATACATTTATACATAAATTATGTATTTTAATGGCAGTTTAACTAATGCTGAACAGAGTTAATGGATAATGCCACTAATTGGCTTTTAGCATATTAAATTTTTTCTTTGCTTTGTATGGAATTTTTTATCCCCCCCCCCCCCTCCCCAAACACAAAAAGTCAATAGGTGACCTATTGAGTAGTCTATAGGGCATAGGCCAACCTATAGGATTCTATAGGCAATTGCAACATTTCCTATACGCGACATATAGGAATACAAGCCTAATAATATAGGCAATCGGCAATTGGAACGTCCTCCATAGGTTGCCAATATGTGCCTATAGACTTTTTTTCATAAGAGCAAACTCAAACAAACAATTAACAAACAAACCAGCAAATAAACAAAGGCCATAGGAAGTGAATGTTACTGCCTGCAGGACTGGTGTGTTGATTAAATATAAATTATAAAATTTAACTTTAGGGATCAAAATATTCCCTTGACGGGCATCCAGACCCCAACATGTTGATTCGTGATGGAAAATTGTATGCATTTGATTTGAACAACCCCAGCGAAGCTCCTAAAGAATTAACGTTGGAAAATTTTGAGAAATCTGATTTCAATCCACTTGGACTCGATGTTTACATTGACTCAGCGACTAACAAACCTTTGGTATTTGTTGTTAATCGTGGAAGTAATGTTGGCATTGAAATTTTTCAATTTGATCAACAACGCTTGGTTTTAAAACACAAGAAAACTGTTCGGGACAAAAATATTTATCTTCCAAATGATGTTGTTGCAGTGGGTAAGTTTAACAATACATTACTTTGTGTCAAATATCAACAAGCGGTGAAAGGCCATGTTCAATTTTTCATTCGCATTGCAATTGTGAAAATGTGTGAAAGTTTCAGTAATGTCACATCTCACAACGTAACGTAAGGTCTCACAGTGTAACGTAAGGTCTCACAACGTAACGTCAGGTCTCGCAACGTAACGTAAGGTCTCACGGCGTAACGTACTGTAACGTCTCACAATGTAACGTAAGGCCTCACAACTTAACGTAAGGTCTTGCAACGTAACAGAAGGTGTCACAACGCAAACGGACGGTGTCACAACGTAACGCAAGGGCTCAGCGTAACGCAAACATCTCACAAGGTTTCACAACGTAAGGTCTTGCAATGTAACGTATATTGTCTTTAAGCGTAGGCTACTGTAACAGTTTTCGCAGCGTAGTAGGTTTTACGTTTTACAACTAAACTAATACGTTAAAGCGAAAGATAACGATGAATATCAAGCAACCCAGCTTTCTTTTTCAGATGTGTAGAAAATATAAAAGTTACATATAGGTTCATATTTCTGTGCCATAATTGATCAGTTTTAACGCACGTGCAAAATTATTTACTCGTGCGAAGTACCGCACACGTGCAGTTTTCCTTACGAAAAGGCCTGAGCAAGGGTGTGATAGGGGGCAGGGGGATGGGTGTGGTGGAGGGTAGAAACAAGAGTGTAGTGAGAGTAGGAGCAAGGGTGTGGTGGAGGGAGGAGCAAGAGTGTGGTGGAGGGTAGGAGCAAGGGTGTGTTGGAGGGTAGGAGCAAGGGTGTGTGGAGAGGCAAGGGTGGAGCAAGGGTGTGGTGGAGGGTAGGAGCAAGGGTGTGGTGGATGGTAGGAGCAAGGGTGTGGTGGAGGGTAGGAGCAAGGGTGTGTTGGAGGGTAGGAGCAAGGGTGTGGTGGTGGGTAGGAGCAAGGGTGTGGTGGAGGTAGGAGCAAGGGTGTGGTGGGGGGTGGAGCAAGGGTGTGGTGGAGATAGGAGCAAGGGTGTGGTGGAGGTAGGAGCAAGTGAAGGGTGTGGTGGAGGGTAGGAGCAAGGGTGTGGTGGAGGGTAGGAGCAAGGTTGTGGCAAAGGGTAGGAGAAGGGATGTAATTGGGACTCAATAGTTGTCACTACAGAATACACTATTAAACCCAAACATTAAAACCATTTTTGCATTCTTATGTAATTGAAATACAGTGATTTCAGTTATGTTCAGAATTGTTTATTAGTCACAACTTAGATGTGAAATAACATCTCCAACCCAGAGTGAATAAGTTGATAGGAAGTAAATGCAAGTGCCAAACAAGGGTGTAAATACTTTTGTATGTGTCTGTGAGGGGGGTAGTGGGGGTGTCACTCTGAAAATGCAATATGACATTTTCACGCTTAACTAAATTTTACGTACTGCAATCTTTTCTTGTTTCAGGTCCTGAAAGTTTTTATGTGACAAATGATTTCTATTCCGTGAACATCATCCTGAGACAAATCGAAGCTTTTTACCCTTTTCACCTTGGAAGCATTGCTTTTTACGATGGACAAACAGCCAAGATTGTTGCAAGTAACATGGAATTTGCAAATGGAATTGACATTGATAAATCGGGAAGGTAAGTCTGTTTTTATTCCACTAATAATTATGCATTTCGTGGCTCAAATTTCAAACGTCTCCCCTCTTTATTATTAACCCATGCATTCCTGCATGAGTCGGCCAAAAATTACCCCTTTATTTTTTTCTCAATTTTAATGCCAGACGATTTTATTCATCAAGGGGAGAATCCTCAGACATCCTCAGACATTGGTAGGAATGGGTTAACAAACGATTAAGCCATTCCTGCCTGAGCCAGACAAAAACGTCACCTTCCTAGATCAGGATCTATCTAGAGGGGTTTGGGGGCATGCCCCTCAAGAACATTTTGAAATTTGGATGCCCTGAAACACCGTTTCCAGCACTCTCAGGCGAATATTTCGGTGAAAAAAGGCACGGTAAATTGATTGTCATTTTACGCTTTTTTTCCATGAAAACTGAAAACTGACATATTTACCGAGCTACCTCCACAGGCATTTATTTCCCAGCTTCTTTCTTTCCTAAGGGGGTGCAAATAAATTAAAAACATCTGCGGAGGAGGTAGCGTACCGAGTTAAAGCTCGAGAAATCCCATACTATACCTACTCAAATTAAATTTATCATGCTCGCATGAATCAACGTGGACGAATTAGGTTTAAAATTATATATTTTAAAACTTTGTCAAAGTTATTTTGAATTTCCGTGAGCCAACACTATGGAGTACAGCCCTAAAACAAGTACTTTCTCAGGTATATGGAAACAGACCTCTATCGGGATACGAAACATCCCGATTGAAGACCAGATCTATAAAATCGGGATTTTTCTTCAGTATCGCGATCGAGGTCGCGTCGGGATTTTGGATTTTGAAGGAAAATATGTCGGATAAACACCCGAGGAAATCGGAATGGTTGGATACTCTGGATCAGTCTATTTGATAAGTTTAACGACCATCTCTCCTTAAACTCATTTCCTCATGATCAAGTTCCCAAAACCATCACACCGGACGGTCAAGACGGACCGAAAAGGTAGTCGGATCGACAATTCGGGACCGACTTTTTCAACCGACTCTCAATTGTTGGGGGGGTGGGGTGTCACACACCCCACACACACACACACACCCCTAATGTGCGCCCCTGCCTACAGTAAAGTCCTACCTAATATGAACGAGTTCTCTGATTGGCTATAAGTAACCAATCACATTGTTGATTATCAATTCGTTCCCATGCTCCTTACTGATTAGGATTGGGGGAAGGTGTTGGGTTAGGTTGTCTAAACCAATCAGAAGCCATCTTAGTATAGGTAGGTGATGACCCACATCCTTTAGGCAACAATAGGTTAACAAATGATTAACCCACCCGGCCATTCCTGCCTGAGCCAGTCAAAAACGGCCCTTTTATTTTTTTACTCTGTTTAATGCCAGACGATTCTAGTCATCAAAGGGAGAACCATCAGACATCATAGGCAGCAGTGGGTTAATTAATTGCGGAAGGAAGGAAGGAAGGAAGGAAGGAAGGAAGGAAGGAAGGAAGGAAGGAAGGAAGGAAGGAAGGAAGGAAGGAAGGAAGGAAGGAAGGAAGGAAGGAACGAAGGAACGAACAAACGAACGAACGAACGAACGAACGAACGAACGAACGAACGAACGAACGAACGAACGAACGAACGAACGAACGAACGAACGAACGAACGAACGAATGAACGAACGAACGAATGAACGAACGAACGAACGAATGAATGAATGAATAGATGGATGAATTAGTATAGTATATTGGGAGACGTTTGCTAAGGTTTAGTTAGCCCTTTCAACCCGAGCGGCGTCCCAATGACGAGTAGGCGTTAGCCAGATCTGTAAAATACTAAAAAGGAATTCAGAATTGAGAGGGTTAATAACGTCTAATTATTATATAGCTGACCAAACGGCGCACGCTGATTGGTTGCTGAGAGGTCCGGAAAAAGCCGTAATGCCCTCTCCGCACTGTGAGAGGGCATTACGTCATTTTTAATGGCCTACATGTTTTGGCGGGAAAATTACTGAGTTGATTTGAATGAAAATAAAAGCGAATTAGATATATTCGTTGGAAAATTTTGTACAGTAATAAGTCCTGAAACATTAGTCTTTCTTTTTATAAAAAGTTCTTATTTAAAAGCGCGGGAAAAAAATCCTAACAGGTGTAAACATGAAGCGAAACGAACAAGCTCAAAAGAAAGAACTAAGGTGAACAGCGACATCTGATCAAGACAAACGTAGAACTAAAAACAGATAAGAAAATAAACCAAAAGCCATATAATAAAAGGCTTATATATTAACCTCGTTTTCTCGGTCTGTACGGGAAAGTATTTGCCCTCGGTTTTATGGCACAAGTCTCGCTTCTTCGTCGCTCGGTCTGTACGAAAACCTCAGGCAAGTACTTTCCCGTAGAGATCTCGAACTCGGTTAATAAGCCTTCATTAACTAATTATTATTAATACTATTAATAGTTGATGAATTTAATTGAAATATTTTACTTTCATCTGTTTTTAGATATGTTTTTGCTATATCAGGTTCAGATAACAGCATCTTTGTATTTAAACGCAACCAGGATAACAGTCTGGATCAACGTCAGGTAAAGCATCTGTTAAGATTCTAATAGATTTTGCTGTAACATCACTAACCTGTACGTAGAAAAACGCATAAGAGGAAATCAGCCTTAACCCCTTGACTACCAAGGGTCTTCCCTTGACTAGTAAAATTGTCTGGCGTTAGTCAGAGTAAAATCGTCTGGCGTTAGTCAGAGTAAAATCGTCTGGCGTTATACAGAGTAAAATCGTCTGGTGTTAGTCAGAGTAAAATTGTCTGGTGTTAGTCAGAGTAAAATCGTCTGGCGTTAGTCAGAGTAAAATCGTCTGGCGTTATACAGAGTAAAATCGTCTGGCGTTAGCCAGGGTAAAATCGTCTGGCGTTAGTCAGAGTAAATTCGTCTGGCGTTAGTCAGAGTAAAATCGTCTGGCGTTAGTCAGAGTAAAATCGCCTGGCGTTAGTCAGTAAAATCGTCTGGCGTTAGTCAGAGTAAAATCGTCTGGCGTTAGTCAGAGTAAAAACGTCTGGCGTTATACAGAGTAAAATCGTCTGGCGTTAGTCAGAGTAAAATCGTTTGGCGTTAGTCAGAGTAAAATCGTCTGGCGTTAGTCAGAGTGAAATTGTCTGGCGTTAGTCAGAGTAAAATCGTCTGGTGTTGGTCAGAGTAAAATCGTCTGGCGTTAGTCAGAGTAAAATCGTCTGGCGTTAGTCAGAGTAAAATCGTCTGGCGTTAGTCAGAGTAAAATCGTCTGGTGTTAGTCAGAGTAAAATCGTCTTGTGTGTTAGTCAGAGTAAAATCGTCTGGCGTTAGTTGGAGTAAAATCGTCTTGTGTTAGTCAGAGTAAAATCGTCTGGCGTTAGTCAGAGTAAAATCGTCTGGTGTTAGTCAGAGTAAAATCGTCTGGTGTTAGTCAGAGTAAAATCGTCTTGTGTTAGTCAGAGTAAAATCGTCTGGTGTTAGTCAGAGTAAAATCGTCTGGTGTTAGTCAGAGTAAAATCGTCTGGTGTTAGTCAGAGTAAAATCGTCTGGTGTTAGTCAGAGTAAAATCGTCTGGTGTTAGTCAGAGTAAAATCGTCTGGCGTTAGTCAGAGTAAAATCGTCTGGTGTTAGTCAGAGTAAAATTGTCTGGTGTTATAGTCAGAGTAAAGTCGTCTGGCGTTAGTCAGAGTAAAATCGTCTTGTGTTAGTCAGAGTAAAATCGTCTTGTGTTAGTCAGAGTAAAATCGTCTGGTGTTAGTCAGAGTAAAATCGTCTGGTGTTAGTCAGAGTAAAATCGTCTTGTGTTAGTCAGAGTAAAATCGTCTGGTGTTAGTCAGAGTAAAATCGTCTGGTGTTAGTCAGAGTAAAATCGTCTGGTGTTAGTCGGAGTAAAATCGTCTGGCGTTAGTCAGAGTAAAATCGTCTTGTGTTAGTCAGAGTAAAATCGTCTGGCGTTAGTCAGAGTAAAATCGTCTTGTGTTAGTCAGAGTAAAATCGTCTGGCGTTAGTCCGAGTAAAATCGTCTGGTGTTAGTCAGAGTAAAATCGTCTGGCGTTAGTCAGAGTGAAATCGTCTTGTGTTAGTCAGAGTAAAATCGTCTTGTGTTAGTCAGAGTAAAATCGTCTGGTGTTAGTCAGAGTAAAATCGTCTGGTGTTAGTCAGAGTAAAATCGTCTGGTGTTAGTCAGAGTAAAATCGTCTGGTGTTAGTCAGAGTAAAATCGTCTGGTGTTAGTCAGAGTAAAATCGTCTGGTGTTAGTCAGAGTAAAATCGTCTTGTGTTTGTCAGAGTAAAATCGTCTGGTGTTAGTCAGAGTAAAATCGTCTGGCGTTAGTCAGAGTAAAATCGTCTGGTGTTAGTCAGAGTAAAATCGTCTGGTGTTAGTCAGAGTAAAATCGTCTGGCGTTAGTCAGAGTAAAATCGTCTGGTGTTAGTCAGAGTAAAATTGTCTGGTGTTATAGTCAGAGTAAAGTCGTCTGGCGTTAGTCAGAGTAAAATCGTCTTGTGTTAGTCAGAGTAAAATCGTCTTGTGTTAGTCAGAGTAAAATCGTCTGGCGTTAGTCAGAGTAAAATCGTCTTGTGTTAGTCAGAGTAAAATCGTCTTGTGTTAGTCAGAGTAAAATCGTCTGGTGTTAGTCAGAGTAAAATTGTCTGGTGTTATAGTCAGAGTAAAGTCGTCTGGCGTTAGTCAGAGTAAAATCGTCTTGTGTTAGTCAGAGTAAAATCGTCTGGTGTTAGTCAGAGTAAAATCGTCTGGTGTTAGTCAGAGTAAAATCGTCTGGTGTTAGTCAGAGTAAAATCGTCTGGCGTTAGTCAGAGTAAAATCGTCTTGTGTTAGTCAGAGTAAAATCGTCTGGCGTTAGTCAGAGTAAAATCGTCTTGTGTTAGTCAGAGTAAAATCGTCTGGCGTTAGTCAGAGTAAAATCGTCTTGTGTTAGTCAGAGTAAAATCGTCTGGCGTTAGTCAGAGTAAAATCGTCTGGTGTTAGTCAGAGTAAAATTGTCTGGCGTTAGTCAGAGTAAAATCATCTGGCGTTAGTCAGAGTAAAATCGTCTGGCGTTAGTCAGAGTAAAATCGTCTGGCGTTATACAGAGTAAAATCGTCTGGTGTTAGTCAGAGTAAAATTGTCTGGTGTTAGTCAGAGTAAAATCGTCTGGCGTTAGTCAGAGTAAAATCGTCTGGCGTTATACAGAGTAAAATCGTCTGGCGTTAGCCAGGGTAAAATCGTCTGGCGTTAGTCAGAGTAAATTCGTCTGGCGTTAGTCAGAGTAAAATCGTCTGGCGTTAGTCAGAGTAAAATCGCCTGGCGTTAGTCAGTAAAATCGTCTGGCGTTAGTCAGAGTAAAATCGTCTGGCGTTAGTCAGAGTAAAAACGTCTGGCGTTATACAGAGTAAAATCGTCTGGCGTTAGTCAGAGTAAAATCGTTTGGCGTTAGTCAGAGTAAAAACGTCTGGCGTTATACAGAGTAAAATCGTCTGGCGTTAGTCAGAGTAAAATCGTTTGGCGTTAGTCAGAGTAAAATCGTCTGGCGTTAGTCAGAGTAAAATTGTCTGGCGTTAGTCAGAGTAAAATCGTCTGGTGTTGGTCAGAGTAAAATCGTCTGGCGTTAGTCAGAGTAAAATCGTCTGGCGTTAGTCAGAGTAAAATCGTCTGGCGTTAGTCAGAGTAAAATCGTCTGGTGTTAGTCAGAGTAAAATCGTCTTGTGTGTTAGTCAGAGTAAAATCGTCTGGCGTTAGTTGGAGTAAAATCGTCTTGTGTTAGTCAGAGTAAAATCGTCTGGCGTTAGTCAGAGTAAAATCGTCTGGTGTTAGTCAGAGTAAAATCGTCTGGTGTTAGTCAGAGTAAAATCGTCTTGTGTTAGTCAGAGTAAAATCGTCTGGTGTTAGTCAGAGTAAAATCGTCTGGTGTTAGTCAGAGTAAAATCGTCTGGTGTTAGTCAGAGTAAAATCGTCTGGTGTTAGTCAGAGTGAAATCGTCTGGTGTTAGTCAGAGTAAAATCGTCTGGCGTTAGTCAGAGTAAAATCGTCTGGTGTTAGTCAGAGTAAAATTGTCTGGTGTTATAGTCAGAGTAAAGTCGTCTGGCGTTAGTCAGAGTAAAATCGTCTTGTGTTAGTCAGAGTAAAATCGTCTTGTGTTAGTCAGAGTAAAATCGTCTGGTGTTAGTCAGAGTAAAATCGTCTGGTGTTAGTCAGAGTAAAATCGTCTTGTGTTAGTCAGAGTAAAATCGTCTGGTGTTAGTCAGAGTAAAATCGTCTGGTGTTAGTCAGAGTAAAATCGTCTGGTGTTAGTCGGAGTAAAATCGTCTGGCGTTAGTCAGAGTAAAATCGTCTTGTGTTAGTCAGAGTAAAATCGTCTGGCGTTAGTCAGAGTAAAATCGTCTTGTGTTAGTCAGAGTAAAATCGTCTGGCGTTAGTCCGAGTAAAATCGTCTGGTGTTAGTCAGAGTAAAATCGTCTGGCGTTAGTCAGAGTGAAATCGTCTTGTGTTAGTCAGAGTAAAATCGTCTTGTGTTAGTCAGAGTAAAATCGTCTGGTGTTAGTCAGAGTAAAATCGTCTGGTGTTAGTCAGAGTAAAATCGTCTGGTGTTAGTCAGAGTAAAATCGTCTGGTGTTAGTCAGAGTAAAATCGTCTGGTGTTAGTCAGAGTAAAATCGTCTGGTGTTAGTCAGAGTAAAATCGTCTTGTGTTTGTCAGAGTAAAATCGTCTGGTGTTAGTCAGAGTAAAATCGTCTGGCGTTAGTCAGAGTAAAATCGTCTGGTGTTAGTCAGAGTAAAATCGTCTGGTGTTAGTCAGAGTAAAATCGTCTGGCGTTAGTCAGAGTAAAATCGTCTGGTGTTAGTCAGAGTAAAATTGTCTGGTGTTATAGTCAGAGTAAAGTCGTCTGGCGTTAGTCAGAGTAAAATCGTCTTGTGTTAGTCAGAGTAAAATCGTCTTGTGTTAGTCAGAGTAAAATCGTCTGGCGTTAGTCAGAGTAAAATCGTCTTGTGTTAGTCAGAGTAAAATCGTCTTGTGTTAGTCAGAGTAAAATCGTCTGGTGTTAGTCAGAGTAAAATTGTCTGGTGTTATAGTCAGAGTAAAGTCGTCTGGCGTTAGTCAGAGTAAAATCGTCTTGTGTTAGTCAGAGTAAAATCGTCTGGTGTTAGTCAGAGTAAAATCGTCTGGTGTTAGTCAGAGTAAAATCGTCTGGTGTTAGTCAGAGTAAAATCGTCTGGCGTTAGTCAGAGTAAAATCGTCTTGTGTTAGTCAGAGTAAAATCGTCTGGCGTTAGTCAGAGTAAAATCGTCTTGTGTTAGTCAGAGTAAAATCGTCTGGCGTTAGTCAGAGTAAAATCGTCTTGTGTTAGTCAGAGTAAAATCGTCTGGCGTTAGTCAGAGTAAAATCGTCTGGTGTTAGTCAGAGTAAAATTGTCTGGCGTTAGTCAGAGTAAAATCATCTGGCGTTAGTCAGAGTAAAATCGTCTGGCGTTAGTCGGAGTAAAATCGTCTGGCGTTAGTCAGAGTAAAATTGTCTGGCGTTAGTATTGTATTGTATCAGAGTAAAATCGTCTGGCGTTAGTCAGAGTAAAATTGTCTGGCGTTAGTATTGTATTGTATCAGAGTAAAATCGTCTGGCGTTAGTCAGAGTAAAATCGTCTGGCGTTAGTCAGAGTAAAATTGTCTGGCGTTAGTATTGTATTGTATCAGAGTAAAATCGTCTGGCGTTAGTCATTGTAAAATCGTCTGGCGTTAGTCAGAGTAAAATCGTCTGGTGTTAGTCAGAGTAAAATAGTCTGGCGTTAGTCAGAGTAAAATCGTCTGACGTTAGTCAGAGTAAAATCATCTGGCGTTAGTCAGAGTAAAATCGTCTAGCGTTAGTCAGAGTAAAATCGTCTGGCGTTAGTCAGAGTAAAATCGTCTGGCGTTAGTCAGAGTAAAATCGTCTGGTGTTAGTCAGAGTAAAATTGTCTGGCGTTAGTCAGAGTAAAATCGTCTGGCGTTAGTCAGAGTAAAATCGTCTGGCGTTAGTCAGAGTAAAATCATCTGGCGTTAGTCAGAGTAAAATCATCTGGCGTTAGTCAGAGTAAAATCGTCTGGCGTTAGTCAGAGTAAAATCGTCTGGTGTTAGTCAGAGTAAAATCGTCTGGTGTTAGTCAGAGTAAAATCGTCTGGCGTTAGTCAGAGTAAAATCGTCTGGTGTTAGTCAGAGTAAAATTGTCTGGTGTTATAGTCAGAGTAAAGTCGTCTGGCGTTAGTCAGAGTAAAATCGTCTTGTGTTAGTCAGAGTAAAATCGTCTTGTGTTAGTCAGAGTAAAATCGTCTGGCGTTAGTCAGAGTAAAATCGTCTTGTGTTAGTCAGAGTAAAATCGTCTTGTGTTAGTCAGAGTAAAATCGTCTGGTGTTAGTCAGAGTAAAATTGTCTGGTGTTATAGTCAGAGTAAAGTCGTCTGGCGTTAGTCAGAGTAAAATCGTCTTGTGTTAGTCAGAGTAAAATCGTCTGGTGTTAGTCAGAGTAAAATCGTCTGGTGTTAGTCAGAGTAAAATCGTCTGGTGTTAGTCAGAGTAAAATCGTCTGGCGTTAGTCAGAGTAAAATCGTCTTGTGTTAGTCAGAGTAAAATCGTCTGGCGTTAGTCAGAGTAAAATCGTCTTGTGTTAGTCAGAGTAAAATCGTCTGGCGTTAGTCAGAGTAAAATCGTCTTGTGTTAGTCAGAGTAAAATCGTCTGGCGTTAGTCAGAGTAAAATCGTCTGGTGTTAGTCAGAGTAAAATTGTCTGGCGTTAGTCAGAGTAAAATCATCTGGCGTTAGTCAGAGTAAAATCGTCTGGCGTTAGTCGGAGTAAAATCGTCTGGCGTTAGTCAGAGTAAAATTGTCTGGCGTTAGTATTGTATTGTATCAGAGTAAAATCGTCTGGCGTTAGTCAGAGTAAAATTGTCTGGCGTTAGTATTGTATTGTATCAGAGTAAAATCGTCTGGCGTTAGTCAGAGTAAAATCGTCTGGCGTTAGTCAGAGTAAAATTGTCTGGCGTTAGTATTGTATTGTATCAGAGTAAAATCGTCTGGCGTTAGTTATTGTAAAATCGTCTGGCGTTAGTCAGAGTAAAATCGTCTGGTGTTAGTCAGAGTAAAATTGTCTGGCGTTAGTCAGAGTAAAATCGTCTGACGTTAGTCAGAGTAAAATCATCTGGCGTTAGTCAGAGTAAAATCGTCTAGCGTTAGTCAGAGTAAAATCGTCTGGCGTTAGTCAGAGTAAAATCGTCTGGCGTTAGTCAGAGTAAAAACGTCTGGCGTTATACAGAGTAAAATCGTCTGGCGTTAGTCAGAGTAAAATCGTTTGGCGTTAGTCAGAGTAAAATCGTCTGGCGTTAGTCAGAGTAAAATTGTCTGGCGTTAGTCAGAGTAAAATCGTCTGGTGTTGGTCAGAGTAAAATCGTCTGGCGTTAGTCAGAGTAAAATCGTCTGGCGTTAGTCAGAGTAAAATCGTCTGGCGTTAGTCAGAGTAAAATCGTCTGGTGTTAGTCAGAGTAAAATCGTCTTGTGTGTTAGTCAGAGTAAAATCGTCTGGCGTTAGTTGGAGTAAAATCGTCTTGTGTTAGTCAGAGTAAAATCGTCTGGCGTTAGTCAGAGTAAAATCGTCTGGTGTTAGTCAGAGTAAAATCGTCTGGTGTTAGTCAGAGTAAAATCGTCTTGTGTTAGTCAGAGTAAAATCGTCTGGTGTTAGTCAGAGTAAAATCGTCTGGTGTTAGTCAGAGTAAAATCGTCTGGTGTTAGTCAGAGTAAAATCGTCTGGTGTTAGTCAGAGTAAAATCGTCTGGTGTTAGTCAGAGTAAAATCGTCTGGCGTTAGTCAGAGTAAAATCGTCTGGTGTTAGTCAGAGTAAAATTGTCTGGTGTTATAGTCAGAGTAAAGTCGTCTGGCGTTAGTCAGAGTAAAATCGTCTTGTGTTAGTCAGAGTAAAATCGTCTTGTGTTAGTCAGAGTAAAATCGTCTGGTGTTAGTCAGAGTAAAATCGTCTGGTGTTAGTCAGAGTAAAATCGTCTTGTGTTAGTCAGAGTAAAATCGTCTGGTGTTAGTCAGAGTAAAATCGTCTGGTGTTAGTCAGAGTAAAATCGTCTGGTGTTAGTCGGAGTAAAATCGTCTGGCGTTAGTCAGAGTAAAATCGTCTTGTGTTAGTCAGAGTAAAATCGTCTGGCGTTAGTCAGAGTAAAATCGTCTTGTGTTAGTCAGAGTAAAATCGTCTGGCGTTAGTCCGAGTAAAATCGTCTGGTGTTAGTCAGAGTAAAATCGTCTGGCGTTAGTCAGAGTGAAATCGTCTTGTGTTAGTCAGAGTAAAATCGTCTTGTGTTAGTCAGAGTAAAATCGTCTGGTGTTAGTCAGAGTAAAATCGTCTGGTGTTAGTCAGAGTAAAATCGTCTGGTGTTAGTCAGAGTAAAATCGTCTGGTGTTAGTCAGAGTAAAATCGTCTGGTGTTAGTCAGAGTAAAATCGTCTGGTGTTAGTCAGAGTAAAATCGTCTTGTGTTTGTCAGAGTAAAATCGTCTGGTGTTAGTCAGAGTAAAATCGTCTGGCGTTAGTCAGAGTAAAATCGTCTGGTGTTAGTCAGAGTAAAATCGTCTGGTGTTAGTCAGAGTAAAATCGTCTGGCGTTAGTCAGAGTAAAATCGTCTGGTGTTAGTCAGAGTAAAATTGTCTGGTGTTATAGTCAGAGTAAAGTCGTCTGGCGTTAGTCAGAGTAAAATCGTCTTGTGTTAGTCAGAGTAAAATCGTCTTGTGTTAGTCAGAGTAAAATCGTCTGGCGTTAGTCAGAGTAAAATCGTCTTGTGTTAGTCAGAGTAAAATCGTCTTGTGTTAGTCAGAGTAAAATCGTCTGGTGTTAGTCAGAGTAAAATTGTCTGGTGTTATAGTCAGAGTAAAGTCGTCTGGCGTTAGTCAGAGTAAAATCGTCTTGTGTTAGTCAGAGTAAAATCGTCTGGTGTTAGTCAGAGTAAAATCGTCTGGTGTTAGTCAGAGTAAAATCGTCTGGTGTTAGTCAGAGTAAAATCGTCTGGCGTTAGTCAGAGTAAAATCGTCTTGTGTTAGTCAGAGTAAAATCGTCTGGCGTTAGTCAGAGTAAAATCATCTGGCGTTAGTCAGAGTAAAATCGTCTAGCGTTAGTCAGAGTAAAATCGTCTGGCGTTAGTCAGAGTAAAATCGTCTGGCGTTAGTCAGAGTAAAAACGTCTGGCGTTATACAGAGTAAAATCGTCTGGCGTTAGTCAGAGTAAAATCGTTTGGCGTTAGTCAGAGTAAAATCGTCTGGCGTTAGTCAGAGTAAAATTGTCTGGCGTTAGTCAGAGTAAAATCGTCTGGTGTTGGTCAGAGTAAAATCGTCTGGCGTTAGTCAGAGTAAAATCGTCTGGCGTTAGTCAGAGTAAAATCGTCTGGCGTTAGTCAGAGTAAAATCGTCTGGTGTTAGTGAGAGTAAAATCGTCTTGTGTGTTAGTCAGAGTAAAATCGTCTGGCGTTAGTTGGAGTAAAATCGTCTTGTGTTAGTCAGAGTAAAATCGTCTGGCGTTAGTCAGAGTAAAATCGTCTGGTGTTAGTCAGAGTAAAATCGTCTGGTGTTAGTCAGAGTAAAATCGTCTTGTGTTAGTCAGAGTAAAATCGTCTGGTGTTAGTCAGAGTAAAATCGTCTGGTGTTAGTCAGAGTAAAATCGTCTGGTGTTAGTCAGAGTAAAATCGTCTGGTGTTAGTCAGAGTAAAATCGTCTGGTGTTAGTCAGAGTAAAATCGTCTGGCGTTAGTCAGAGTAAAATCGTCTGGTGTTAGTCAGAGTAAAATTGTCTGGTGTTATAGTCAGAGTAAAGTCGTCTGGCGTTAGTCAGAGTAAAATCGTCTTGTGTTAGTCAGAGTAAAATCGTCTTGTGTTAGTCAGAGTAAAATCGTCTGGTGTTAGTCAGAGTAAAATCGTCTGGTGTTAGTCAGAGTAAAATCGTCTTGTGTTAGTCAGAGTAAAATCGTCTGGTGTTAGTCAGAGTAAAATCGTCTGGTGTTAGTCAGAGTAAAATCGTCTGGTGTTAGTCGGAGTAAAATCGTCTGGCGTTAGTCAGAGTAAAATCGTCTTGTGTTAGTCAGAGTAAAATCGTCTGGCGTTAGTCAGAGTAAAATCGTCTTGTGTTAGTCAGAGTAAAATCGTCTGGCGTTAGTCCGAGTAAAATCGTCTGGTGTTAGTCAGAGTAAAATCGTCTGGCGTTAGTCAGAGTGAAATCGTCTTGTGTTAGTCAGAGTAAAATCGTCTTGTGTTAGTCAGAGTAAAATCGTCTGGTGTTAGTCAGAGTAAAATCGTCTGGTGTTAGTCAGAGTAAAATCGTCTGGTGTTAGTCAGAGTAAAATCGTCTGGTGTTAGTCAGAGTAAAATCGTCTGGTGTTAGTCAGAGTAAAATCGTCTGGTGTTAGTCAGAGTAAAATCGTCTTGTGTTTGTCAGAGTAAAATCGTCTGGTGTTAGTCAGAGTAAAATCGTCTGGCGTTAGTCAGAGTAAAATCGTCTGGTGTTAGTCAGAGTAAAATCGTCTGGTGTTAGTCAGAGTAAAATCGTCTGGCGTTAGTCAGAGTAAAATCGTCTGGTGTTAGTCAGAGTAAAATTGTCTGGTGTTATAGTCAGAGTAAAGTCGTCTGGCGTTAGTCAGAGTAAAATCGTCTTGTGTTAGTCAGAGTAAAATCGTCTTGTGTTAGTCAGAGTAAAATCGTCTGGCGTTAGTCAGAGTAAAATCGTCTTGTGTTAGTCAGAGTAAAATCGTCTTGTGTTAGTCAGAGTAAAATCGTCTGGTGTTAGTCAGAGTAAAATTGTCTGGTGTTATAGTCAGAGTAAAGTCGTCTGGCGTTAGTCAGAGTAAAATCGTCTTGTGTTAGTCAGAGTAAAATCGTCTGGTGTTAGTCAGAGTAAAATCGTCTGGTGTTAGTCAGAGTAAAATCGTCTGGTGTTAGTCAGAGTAAAATCGTCTGGCGTTAGTCAGAGTAAAATCGTCTTGTGTTAGTCAGAGTAAAATCGTCTGGCGTTAGTCAGAGTAAAATCGTCTTGTGTTAGTCAGAGTAAAATCGTCTGGCGTTAGTCAGAGTAAAATCGTCTTGTGTTAGTCAGAGTAAAATCGTCTGGCGTTAGTCAGAGTAAAATCGTCTGGTGTTAGTCAGAGTAAAATTGTCTGGCGTTAGTCAGAGTAAAATCATCTGGCGTTAGTCAGAGTAAAATCGTCTGGCGTTAGTCGGAGTAAAATCGTCTGGCGTTAGTCAGAGTAAAATTGTCTGGCGTTAGTATTGTATTGTATCAGAGTAAAATCGTCTGGCGTTAGTCAGAGTAAAATTGTCTGGCGTTAGTATTGTATTGTATCAGAGTAAAATCGTCTGGCGTTAGTCAGAGTAAAATCGTCTGGCGTTAGTCAGAGTAAAATTGTCTGGCGTTAGTATTGTATTGTATCAGAGTAAAATCGTCTGGCGTTAGTCATTGTAAAATCGTCTGGCGTTAGTCAGAGTAAAATCGTCTGGTGTTAGTCAGAGTGAAATTGTCTGGCGTTAGTCAGAGTAAAATCGTCTGACGTTAGTCAGAGTAAAATCATCTGGCGTTAGTCAGAGTAAAATCGTCTAGCGTTAGTCAGAGTAAAATCGTCTGGCGTTAGTCAGAGTAAAATCGTCTGGCGTTAGTCAGAGTAAAATCGTCTGGTGTTAGTCAGAGTAAAATTGTCTGGCGTTAGTCAGAGTAAAATCGTCTGGCGTTAGTCAGAGTAAAATCGTCTGGCGTTAGTCAGAGTAAAATCATCTGGCGTTAGTCAGAGTAAAATCATCTGGCGTTAGTCAGAGTAAAATCGTCTGGCGTTAGTCAGAGTAAAATCGTCTGGTGTTAGTCAGAGTAAAATCGTCTGGTGTTAGTCAGAGTAAAATCGTCTGGCGTTAGTCAGAGTAAAATCGTCTGGTGTTAGTCAGAGTAAAATTGTCTGGTGTTATAGTCAGAGTAAAGTCGTCTGGCGTTAGTCAGAGTAAAATCGTCTTGTGTTAGTCAGAGTAAAATCGTCTTGTGTTAGTCAGAGTAAAATCGTCTGGCGTTAGTCAGAGTAAAATCGTCTTGTGTTAGTCAGAGTAAAATCGTCTTGTGTTAGTCAGAGTAAAATCGTCTGGTGTTAGTCAGAGTAAAATTGTCTGGTGTTATAGTCAGAGTAAAGTCGTCTGGCGTTAGTCAGAGTAAAATCGTCTTGTGTTAGTCAGAGTAAAATCGTCTGGTGTTAGTCAGAGTAAAATCGTCTGGTGTTAGTCAGAGTAAAATCGTCTGGTGTTAGTCAGAGTAAAATCGTCTGGCGTTAGTCAGAGTAAAATCGTCTTGTGTTAGTCAGAGTAAAATCGTCTGGCGTTAGTCAGAGTAAAATCGTCTTGTGTTAGTCAGAGTAAAATCGTCTGGCGTTAGTCAGAGTAAAATCGTCTTGTGTTAGTCAGAGTAAAATCGTCTGGCGTTAGTCAGAGTAAAATCGTCTGGTGTTAGTCAGAGTAAAATTGTCTGGCGTTAGTCAGAGTAAAAGTCTGGCGTTAGTCAGAGTAAAATCGTCTGGCGTTAGTCGGAGTAAAATCGTCTGGTGTTAGTCAGAGTAAAATTGTCTGGCGTTAGTATTGTATTGTATCAGAGTAAAATCGTCTGGCGTTAGTCAGAGTAAAATCGTCTGGCGTTAGTCAGAGTAAAATCGTCTAAAATCGTGTTAGTCAGAGTAAAATCGTCTGGTGTTAGTCAGAGTAAAATCGTCTGGTGTCAGAGTATCGTCTGGTGTTAGTCAGAGTAAAATCGTCTGGCGTTAGTCAGAGTAAAATCGTCTGGCGTTAGTCAGAGTAAAATCGTCTGGTGTTAGTCAGAGTAAAATCGTCTGGTGTTAGTCAGAGTAAAATCGTCTGGTGTTAGTCGGAGTAAAATCGTCTGGCGTTAGTCAGAGTAAAATCGTCTTGTGTTAGTCAGAGTAAAATCGTCTGGCGTTAGTCAGAGTAAAATCGTCTGGCGTTAGTCAGAGTAAAATCGTCTGGCGTTAGTCAGAGTAAAATCGTCTGGTGTTAGTCAGAGTAAAATCGTCTGGCGTTAGTCAGAGTAAAAGTGAAATCGTCTTGTGTTAGTCAGAGTAAAATCGTCTGGCGTTAGTCAGAGTAAAATCGTCTGGTGTTAGTCAGAGTAAAATCGTCTGGTGTTTCAGAGTAAAAGTCAGAGTAAAATCGTCTGGTGTTAGTCAGAGTAAAATCGTCTGGTGTTAGTCAGAGTAAAATCGTCTGGTGTTAGTCAGAGTAAAATCGTCTGGTGTTAGTAAAAGTCTGGCGTTTGTCAGAGTAAAATCTTCTGGCGTTTGTCGGATTAAAATCGTCTGGCGTTTGTCAGAATAAAGTCGTCTGGCTGTTATAGTCGGAGTAAAATCGTCTGGCGTTAGTCAGAGTAAAATCGTCTGGTGTTAGTCAGAGTAAAATCGTCTGGCGTTAGTCAGAGTAAAATCGTCTTGTGTTAGTCAGAGTAAAATCGTCTGGTGTTAGTCAGAGTAAAATTGTCTGGTGTTAAGAGTAAAATCGTTAGTCAGAGTAAAATCGTTGGTGTTAGTCAGAGTAAAATCGTCTGGTGTTAGAGTCGTTAGTCAGAGTAAAATCGTCTGGTTAGTCAGAGTAAAATCGTCTGGTGTTAGTCAGAGTAAAATCGTCTGGTGTTAGTCAGAGTAAAATCGTCTGGTAGTTAGTCAGAGTAAAATCGTCTGGTGTTAGTCAGAGTAAAATCGTCTGGTGTTAGTCAGAGTAAAAATCGTCTGTGTTAGTCAGAGTTGTCGTGTTAGTCAGAGTAAAATCGTCTGGTGTTAGTCAGAGTAAAATCGTCTGGCGTTAGTCAGAGTAAAATCGTCTGGTGTTAGTCAGAGTAAAATCGTCTGGTGTTAGTCAGAGTAAAATCGTCTGGCGTTAGTCAGAGTAAAATCGTCTGGTGTTAGTCAGAGTAAAATTGTCTGGTGTTATAGTCAGAGTAAAGTCGTCTGGCGTTAGTCAGAGTAAAATCGTCTTGTGTTAGTCAGAGTAAAATCGTCTTGTGTTAGTCAGAGTAAAATCGTCTGGCGTTAGTCAGAGTAAAATCGTCTTGTGTTAGTCAGAGTAAAATCGTCTTGTGTTAGTCAGAGTAAAATCGTCTGGTGTTAGTCAGAGTAAAATTGTCTGGTGTTATAGTCAGAGTAAAGTCGTCTGGCGTTAGTCAGAGTAAAATCGTCTTGTGTTAGTCAGAGTAAAATCGTCTGGTGTTAGTCAGAGTAAAATCGTCTGGTGTTAGTCAGAGTAAAATCGTCTGGTGTTAGTCAGAGTAAAATCGTCTGGCGTTAGTCAGAGTAAAATCGTCTTGTGTTAGTCAGAGTAAAATCGTCTGGCGTTAGTCAGAGTAAAATCATCTGGCGTTAGTCAGAGTAAAATCGTCTAGCGTTAGTCAGAGTAAAATCGTCTGGCGTTAGTCAGAGTAAAATCGTCTGGCGTTAGTCAGAGTAAAAACGTCTGGCGTTATACAGAGTAAAATCGTCTGGCGTTAGTCAGAGTAAAATCGTTTGGCGTTAGTCAGAGTAAAATCGTCTGGCGTTAGTCAGAGTAAAATTGTCTGGCGTTAGTCAGAGTAAAATCGTCTGGTGTTGGTCAGAGTAAAATCGTCTGGCGTTAGTCAGAGTAAAATCGTCTGGCGTTAGTCAGAGTAAAATCGTCTGGCGTTAGTCAGAGTAAAATCGTCTGGTGTTAGTGAGAGTAAAATCGTCTTGTGTGTTAGTCAGAGTAAAATCGTCTGGCGTTAGTTGGAGTAAAATCGTCTTGTGTTAGTCAGAGTAAAATCGTCTGGCGTTAGTCAGAGTAAAATCGTCTGGTGTTAGTCAGAGTAAAATCGTCTGGTGTTAGTCAGAGTAAAATCGTCTTGTGTTAGTCAGAGTAAAATCGTCTGGTGTTAGTCAGAGTAAAATCGTCTGGTGTTAGTCAGAGTAAAATCGTCTGGTGTTAGTCAGAGTAAAATCGTCTGGTGTTAGTCAGAGTAAAATCGTCTGGTGTTAGTCAGAGTAAAATCGTCTGGCGTTAGTCAGAGTAAAATCGTCTGGTGTTAGTCAGAGTAAAATTGTCTGGTGTTATAGTCAGAGTAAAGTCGTCTGGCGTTAGTCAGAGTAAAATCGTCTTGTGTTAGTCAGAGTAAAATCGTCTTGTGTTAGTCAGAGTAAAATCGTCTGGTGTTAGTCAGAGTAAAATCGTCTGGTGTTAGTCAGAGTAAAATCGTCTTGTGTTAGTCAGAGTAAAATCGTCTGGTGTTAGTCAGAGTAAAATCGTCTGGTGTTAGTCAGAGTAAAATCGTCTGGTGTTAGTCGGAGTAAAATCGTCTGGCGTTAGTCAGAGTAAAATCGTCTTGTGTTAGTCAGAGTAAAATCGTCTGGCGTTAGTCAGAGTAAAATCGTCTTGTGTTAGTCAGAGTAAAATCGTCTGGCGTTAGTCCGAGTAAAATCGTCTGGTGTTAGTCAGAGTAAAATCGTCTGGCGTTAGTCAGAGTGAAATCGTCTTGTGTTAGTCAGAGTAAAATCGTCTTGTGTTAGTCAGAGTAAAATCGTCTGGTGTTAGTCAGAGTAAAATCGTCTGGTGTTAGTCAGAGTAAAATCGTCTGGTGTTAGTCAGAGTAAAATCGTCTGGTGTTAGTCAGAGTAAAATCGTCTGGTGTTAGTCAGAGTAAAATCGTCTGGTGTTAGTCAGAGTAAAATCGTCTTGTGTTTGTCAGAGTAAAATCGTCTGGTGTTAGTCAGAGTAAAATCGTCTGGCGTTAGTCAGAGTAAAATCGTCTGGTGTTAGTCAGAGTAAAATCGTCTGGTGTTAGTCAGAGTAAAATCGTCTGGCGTTAGTCAGAGTAAAATCGTCTGGTGTTAGTCAGAGTAAAATTGTCTGGTGTTATAGTCAGAGTAAAGTCGTCTGGCGTTAGTCAGAGTAAAATCGTCTTGTGTTAGTCAGAGTAAAATCGTCTTGTGTTAGTCAGAGTAAAATCGTCTGGCGTTAGTCAGAGTAAAATCGTCTTGTGTTAGTCAGAGTAAAATCGTCTTGTGTTAGTCAGAGTAAAATCGTCTGGTGTTAGTCAGAGTAAAATTGTCTGGTGTTATAGTCAGAGTAAAGTCGTCTGGCGTTAGTCAGAGTAAAATCGTCTTGTGTTAGTCAGAGTAAAATCGTCTGGTGTTAGTCAGAGTAAAATCGTCTGGTGTTAGTCAGAGTAAAATCGTCTGGTGTTAGTCAGAGTAAAATCGTCTGGCGTTAGTCAGAGTAAAATCGTCTTGTGTTAGTCAGAGTAAAATCGTCTGGCGTTAGTCAGAGTAAAATCGTCTTGTGTTAGTCAGAGTAAAATCGTCTGGCGTTAGTCAGAGTAAAATCGTCTTGTGTTAGTCAGAGTAAAATCGTCTGGCGTTAGTCAGAGTAAAATCGTCTGGTGTTAGTCAGAGTAAAATTGTCTGGCGTTAGTCAGAGTAAAATCATCTGGCGTTAGTCAGAGTAAAATCGTCTGGCGTTAGTCGGAGTAAAATCGTCTGGCGTTAGTCAGAGTAAAATTGTCTGGCGTTAGTATTGTATTGTATCAGAGTAAAATCGTCTGGCGTTAGTCAGAGTAAAATTGTCTGGCGTTAGTATTGTATTGTATCAGAGTAAAATCGTCTGGCGTTAGTCAGAGTAAAATCGTCTGGCGTTAGTCAGAGTAAAATTGTCTGGCGTTAGTATTGTATTGTATCAGAGTAAAATCGTCTGGCGTTAGTCATTGTAAAATCGTCTGGCGTTAGTCAGAGTAAAATCGTCTGGTGTTAGTCAGAGTGAAATTGTCTGGCGTTAGTCAGAGTAAAATCGTCTGACGTTAGTCAGAGTAAAATCATCTGGCGTTAGTCAGAGTAAAATCGTCTAGCGTTAGTCAGAGTAAAATCGTCTGGCGTTAGTCAGAGTAAAATCGTCTGGCGTTAGTCAGAGTAAAATCGTCTGGTGTTAGTCAGAGTAAAATTGTCTGGCGTTAGTCAGAGTAAAATCGTCTGGCGTTAGTCAGAGTAAAATCGTCTGGCGTTAGTCAGAGTAAAATCATCTGGCGTTAGTCAGAGTAAAATCATCTGGCGTTAGTCAGAGTAAAATCGTCTGGCGTTAGTCAGAGTAAAATCGTCTGGTGTTAGTCAGAGTAAAATCGTCTGGTGTTAGTCAGAGTAAAATCGTCTGGCGTTAGTCAGAGTAAAATCGTCTGGTGTTAGTCAGAGTAAAATTGTCTGGTGTTATAGTCAGAGTAAAGTCGTCTGGCGTTAGTCAGAGTAAAATCGTCTTGTGTTAGTCAGAGTAAAATCGTCTTGTGTTAGTCAGAGTAAAATCGTCTGGCGTTAGTCAGAGTAAAATCGTCTTGTGTTAGTCAGAGTAAAATCGTCTTGTGTTAGTCAGAGTAAAATCGTCTGGTGTTAGTCAGAGTAAAATTGTCTGGTGTTATAGTCAGAGTAAAGTCGTCTGGCGTTAGTCAGAGTAAAATCGTCTTGTGTTAGTCAGAGTAAAATCGTCTGGTGTTAGTCAGAGTAAAATCGTCTGGTGTTAGTCAGAGTAAAATCGTCTGGTGTTAGTCAGAGTAAAATCGTCTGGCGTTAGTCAGAGTAAAATCGTCTTGTGTTAGTCAGAGTAAAATCGTCTGGCGTTAGTCAGAGTAAAATCGTCTTGTGTTAGTCAGAGTAAAATCGTCTGGCGTTAGTCAGAGTAAAATCGTCTTGTGTTAGTCAGAGTAAAATCGTCTGGCGTTAGTCAGAGTAAAATCGTCTGGTGTTAGTCAGAGTAAAATTGTCTGGCGTTAGTCAGAGTAAAATCATCTGGCGTTAGTCAGAGTAAAATCGTCTGGCGTTAGTCGGAGTAAAATCGTCTGGCGTTAGTCAGAGTAAAATTGTCTGGCGTTAGTATTGTATTGTATCAGAGTAAAATCGTCTGGCGTTAGTCAGAGTAAAATTGTCTGGCGTTAGTATTGTATTGTATCAGAGTAAAATCGTCTGGCGTTAGTCAGAGTAAAATCGTCTGGCGTTAGTCAGAGTAAAATTGTCTGGCGTTAGTATTGTATTGTATCAGAGTAAAATCGTCTGGCGTTAGTCATTGTAAAATCGTCTGGCGTTAGTCAGAGTAAAATCGTCTGGTGTTAGTCAGAGTAAAATTGTCTGGCGTTAGTCAGAGTAAAATCGTCTGACGTTAGTCAGAGTAAAATCATCTGGCGTTAGTCAGAGTAAAATCGTCTAGCGTTAGTCAGAGTAAAATCGTCTGGCGTTAGTCAGAGTAAAATCGTCTGGCGTTAGTCAGAGTAAAATCGTCTGGTGTTAGTCAGAGTAAAATTGTCTGGCGTTAGTCAGAGTAAAATCGTCTGGCGTTAGTCAGAGTAAAATCGTCTGGCGTTAGTCAGAGTAAAATCATCTGGCGTTAGTCAGAGTAAAATCATCTGGCGTTAGTCAGAGTAAAATCGTCTGGCGTTAGTCAGAGTAAAATCGTCTGGCGTTAGTCAGAGTAAAATTGTCTGGCGTTAGTCAGAGTAAAATCGTCTGGCGTTAGTCAGAGTAAAATCGTCTGGCGTTAGTCAGAGTAAAATCGTCTGGCGTTAGTCAGAGTAAAATCGTCTGGCGTTAGTCAGTGCAAAGTACTAAAGGTGCATCTACATGCGCGCTTAGTAGCCTAGGGGTTAAACTTTAAAGGGCATTGGCAATAAAAATTAAGTTTATCTCATTTGAAAGAACTCGTCAAATGATATAAGAAGACCTTTTACAATTTTTCCTTATCTGTTTTGGTTTTGGAAATATTTCGACCAAAGACAGTGTGCTGTCCGCCATCTTGGAATTATTTTCGATATTCAAAATTATGCTTGTGACGACATAACCAGGGTAAAGTGAAATTTTTATCTTGCCGACCTTATGAGTCTTATGACATTGTCAGCTAGAAACTCGATTTTGTTGCGCTATTTCCATTTAAAATTGACCCACAACATTTAAAAAGCCTTCCGTGGAAAATAGGTCACCCACGGAGTAGTTTCATCAGGTTTACCCTGCTTGTGACGTCACCAATTTCCTAGTTAATTGGACCCAATATTACAACAAATGGCCGACAGCACGATGTCTTTAGTTGAAATATTTCAAAACACAAGAAAGATACAGAAAAATTACAAAAGGTCTTCTTATACCATTTGACGAGTTCTTTCAAATGGGTCAAATTTAATTTTTATTGCGAATACCCTTTAAGCTTATAATTTCTTTATCTAGGAAATTTTTGTTGGTTCTCTTCTTGATAACATTAACGTGGACGATGAAACGGGAAATTTATTGACAGCTGGTTTGACACAGGCCCCGGCCTACATGGAGTACAACAAAAACTTGACCAAGCCTTGTCCTTCAAAAGTCTTCATAGTAAAACTAAGTGATAAGAACTCTGATGACGTACCGTTTAAAATAGATAATATTGTAGAAGTTTATTCTGGTACAGGCGAGGATGATTTTAAATGTGCAAGTACAGCAGTCACTTATAAAGGGAATCTTTTGATTGGAAGTATCTTTGACAATTTAATGTACTGTGAGGTTCTGGCCATGTAGGTTTCTCGTGCTGAGTATTTTTATATATACACTGGTAGACAAAATGACTATACGGGCAACAGTTTTCTTCAACTTGCAAGTTGAAAAGTGTTGTTGTAGTCTGGCAGCATGTAATCCCGTGGGAATTTCGTGAAGAAAGCAAGCGACTAGTCTAGTTGTGTTAAGGGGACCATAAGGAACATGAAAAATGTTGTTGGCAATTTTGCAACTCACACGGACACCTAAAATTTAAGTTTTTTTTACAATTAGCCTATTAAACTACTAATACCAAAAAAAATTTAAAATTTAAGGTTCACGTATAGTAAATATAACCTGGATCATCAGAAAGCTTGGGAAAAACTGTATATAGGTCATTTAAACGGTTACCATCTTTTTCTAAGTCCATTTGAGTTACGTGTAGTTAAATCTGTAAAATACACTGGTATTTCAAGCCATTTTGCGCTTTTTTCAGATTTCGAGCTGTAATAACTCATCAATAGTTAGGAAATTCAGTATTACGAGTTAAATGACCTATGTGTAGTTTTTTGCAAGCTTTCTAACGATATAGGTTATACTTGCCCCAAGCGACCTTGAAATTTCACTTTTTTATTGATGGGCTAATCGTCAGAAAAGCTAAATTACAGCGTTCGTTGCAAGTTCCAAAATTGCCAACAACATTTTTTTGGTTTCTTACGGTCTCCGTAACTTATGCAGATAGGTGACAAGATTTCAGTATTAAATGCCTACGGGACTTCATTTCATGACATATGCTCCCCGACTATTGCACGTATTACCACCCACCTTAAGTTGAAAAAAATTGACTCCAGTTCTACTTGTTGCAACATGCTGTTTCAACTTGCAACAAAATCATTGTTGCGTGAAGGTGGGTGGTAGTACGTGCAACAACGCTTTTCAACTTCCAACGCAATAAGAATCTTTTAGTTCTCAAGTCACACGTGAATATAGATAACTAATGTTTGGTTGTGTGCTAATAAACTATCTTTAAATGTTGAAAAGTCAAACTCTGTTATATTTCATCCTTCACAAAAGAAACTAGTAAATGATATAAAATTATTTGTGTCTAACACAATGCAACTTGTAGCCCAACAAGTACTTGTGACACGTACGGTTGGACTAGTTCCCAGGTATAAATATCGAAAAACAACCTCGGTCTACCATCTGAGTTCTAGTGGCTCAATGGTGAGAGCGTCCAGCTGGCATTCGGAAGGTTGTGGGTTCGAGTCCCGTCTGGAACTCAGAGTTTTTCTCTGAGTTTAACTTACGACAGCTTGTACAGCAAAAACATACGAAAAAACTTTACCAACTCAAGCTGAAAGCACTAATAACGTACAGTTGATTTAAGAAATGGTTCATGGTTTAGCGTGCTCCATCGAGTTTTAGTATACACCCAACCATCGTCTATTACAAATCCTGCATTCTGATTGGCTACTCAATCGTTGTCTATTCGTGATGGACAACGTTTGAGAAAAATGAAAACAAACCTGAAAAAATATGGCAGTACACTCTCGTTTTGCAGACGTTTCGGAGGAATTTTTTGGGAGTTTGATAGAAAATTCTATCCCTGAGAAAACTAAAAACGCCACAAAATATGGCATGAAGATTTTTAATGGTAAGGAACGAAATACAATTAAACCGTATTTTATTAATTAAATCTGCTTTTACTTGCCGCTCACGAGTGGTTAAATAACACAACATTTTCGTCAGTTTGCACTAGAAAAACTGTATTTTTTAGAGTAGGTACAGGGTGTATACTAAAACAATTAGACAACTCGTCCTCGTTGTCTATGCGCGAATAGTCAACTCAGGCTTCGCCTTCGTTGACTATTCGCTCCTAGACAACTCGGACTCGTTGTCTAATTGTTAAATGGATGCACGTGGGAAATTGGGAGAGCACGAAAAAATCGTAAGAGTTGGTCGAGGCGTAGCCGAGATTTTTGAGTGCTATCCAAATTTCCCAAGTGCATCCATAACTCGATGGAGCACACTAAACCATGAGCCATCTCTTTTGTAACATAGCATTAAATCCTTTCACAAGCCGGCGAATCGTTTTGGTTGTTGTGTTTTTCTACTTTCGTAGCCAAGTCTTTTTTGTTCACTAAAATCCAACCAAAAGGACAGTTTAAACTCGGTTACCCAGACCAGTTTATGTCTTCTGGGTCGTTGTTCTTTATTACTCAATAAAATTAAATGACTCGATATTTTGATAATATAAAAGGCCATAAAAAATCAATTTAAAACTCAGTTTTGTTTTGAAATTTTTCCCCGCACTTTTTTGCCGTGCTCCATCGAGTTTTAGTATACACCCAACCATCGTCTATTACAAATCCTGCATTCTGATTGGCTACTCAACCGTTGTCTAGTCGTGATGGACAACGTTTGAGAAAAATGAAAACAAACCTGAAAAAATATGGCAGTAAAGTCTCGTTTTGCAGACGTTTCGGAGGAATTTTTTGAGAGTTTGATAGAAAATTCTATCCCTGAGAAAACTAAAAACGCCACAAAATATGGCATGAAGATTTTTAATGGTAAGGAACGAAATACAATTAAACCGTATTTTATTAATTAAATCTGCTTTTACTTGCCGCTCACGAGTGGTTAAATAACACAACATTTTCGTCAGTTTGCACTAGAAAAACTGTATTTTTTAGAGTAGGTACAGGGTGTATACTAAAACAATTAGACAACTCGCCTCGTTGTCTATGCGCGAATAGTCAACTCAGGCTTCGCCTTCGTTGACTATTCGCTCATAGACAACTCGGACTCGTTGTCTAATTGTTAAATGGAGCACGCACGACAGCCAATCAAAAACGTTGCTATATCAAAGCTATGTTATAAATAAAATTAGACACTAATGGCAAAGAATTAAAAAGACATTATTGCATTAAATATCGTGGTGTCTTAAGGCCTGGCCAAACGCTTTCAACATCGTTCAACGCTGTTGAATTCAACATGTTGAAAGCGTTTGGCCACCCCTGTTGAATGATGTTGAACGTTGTTGAATGGTGTTGAATGATGTTGAACGGAATTTGAACATGTTCAAATTTTCGTTCAACACGCGTTGAACATTTCTATTGTTCTCAAAATGCTGAAAGGTGTTGAACGCATTTATTTGGCCACATTTCATTCAACTTTGTTGAACAGAGCCATGCGGGATATTGTCGATTCCAGCTTTTGCGGTAGCCCGCGTTCAATTAGCTGTCATTCATGAATGTTGAACGATGTTGAATTCATTTGGCCACTCGTGCTTTCAACATAATTCAACATCGTTCAATAATGTTCTCAAATCATTAATAATTCATGAACCAAAAACAAAAGAAATTAATGTTTAATTAGTGTTTTGAAACCGGAGGAATATCCATCTAGCTAATCACGTGATGACGTTTTGAACTATTTCAAAGGCCTAGGACTTTGAAAATATGTAAATTACTATGTTTGAGAAGTCAGTTCAAACAGTTTAGTTTTGCAATAAGGAGTTTGTAAGAGAGATCTTGTCCCTTGTCTTGTTCGACTAGAGACTGTAGGTGTGAAATGATCCACATCAAGATGGATAAGATCATATTTACATTTAAAATAGAAAATTAAGTCTTTAATTTCCCTGTCGTAGGCGAGTGGCAGGAGGTTAAGACGCTTCAGACCATAGTCAATCGAGATATGGTCTGGAAACTCAGCTAAAGTCTTTGGTCTATCTTTTTGTTCGCCTTTATGCATTTTTGTGCACGGTGCACGGTCACTGAACACATTGTATTTTAGTATAATGAACGAATTGTCCAATAGCAACGTTTCACTTCAATCACTCAACCGTGCTATTTAAATATTAATAAACCTAAAACAAAGGATGTGCACGGTGTAAGGTACGGTTCAACATAAAATCACAGCTCATTATAGGCGCTTTGAAGTTTGCCGAGTTTCCAGACCATATATCTCGATTGACTATGTTCAGACGATCCGTGTAACTATATTCTCCACGTTTACAACGTAAAATCCATAGCGTAGCACGTCTCTGTAATCCCTCGATATTTTTCATCAGATTGACATTATTAGGTGACCATACCTGTGTACCATAATTCAAATGCGATTTTACAAGGGATAAATACAAGGCCTCTTAACACATCCGTTTCAAGAGACCCAGCATTTTGTTAGCCTTTGCAACAATCTTCATAACATGAGAGTCCCATGTCAAATTATGGCTTATGTTGATGCCTAGATCAGTTTCCGTGTTGCAACTTGCAAGTTCGGTGCCAGAGAGATTATAAGGGAATATACAGGGCGATTTTTTCCTTCAAAATTTTACACTTCGAAGAGTTGAACTTCATATGACTTTCATTCCTATGGAGTCAGTCAAGGAAAGTATGGGCCGATACACTTTAGAATCATCAGCATAAAGGGCTATGTTTGAGTTAGGTGACAGCGTATCCGGCAATATATTTATAAGGATGGACTATGGAGAATAAAAGAGGTCCTATAATACTTCCTGAGGGACACCCGCGAGGTGACTGAAGACCGTTCAGAGGCGACGTTATCAATTACCACTCGGTGATCCTAAGGACCCCTCACCCCATGGGCATGGAGTCTTTGTAGAAGAATTGCATGATCGACTAATCAAGGTATATCATGTCCACTTGCTTGTTGCTATAGCCAGGTTAAATTTTTGCCAATATCGTGTAGGACGGTTAATAGTTGAGTAATACATGACCGTTTAAGGTAAATCTTAATAAAACGACATGATCAATTAAAGAAACTGTGACGTTAGCCCATGCACGAATACAGCCCTATATAGTAATACCTCAAACGAAACGTTTATTGTAACGTATGTGTGTCCATTGATTTATTGATGCACGATGCATGATCTTGCCCAAATATGATACAGATATAGCTGTATATATAGTTGACATTGTGACATTTTTCCGAATAGATCTGATGCCCTAATTAGGAGCCCGGTAAGCGGGATAGCCCGGTAAGCGAGATCTCACTGTAGTTATTTTCCTGTTAAAAATTCCTCTGCGTTTATATGGCCAAGCGGGCTAGCCAGATCTCACTTGAAAGAGGCGAGATCTCGGTAAGCGGGATGAAAATTTCCCATGTAAACAGTCGCTAACCGGGATGCCGACGCCATCTATTGTCGTTGTAAAATCATCCCGGTAGGCCGGGATGAAATTCGTTCATATAAACGCGAGCCAGAAATCATCCCATTCCCGCTTACCGGGCTCGCCTCCACAGCCCAGCTAACCGGGCTGACTCGTGTCACGAAATTCTTTCCTCGGCTACAAAAGGAGATTTTAATCAACGTTAGGATTCGTGTACAATCTAAAACTAAACCAATTCTTCTTTGTACATTTAGTTTGTGCAAGTTACAAAACCACAGTGAGATACTTTACTTTAACTTACTTTAATCAATTTCAATACATTACATTGTTTAAATAATCTAATGTATTAGAGGTAAACCTAAAACAGAATTCAAGATTCCCTACTATAGGTCACCCAAGATACAATTATATACAATACAGTATACGATTATAAAAACCTAATAGTTATAAATACATTACAATGAACAGCTGACATTAAATTTATTATAATAGTAAGAAATAAATTCTTACGAAAAATAGATAAAGAATTAGACTCTCTGATATTCAGAGATAAATTGTTCCATAAATAACAAATACGAACAAAATAAGAATTTTTATAAGCCTCTGTCCTACTAAAAGGAACATTGAGTGTAAGGTAATCAACGTTACGAAGAGGTTTATCACATGAGCGGAACGAAACATAATTTTAAATGTTTACAGAACACATGTTCTTAAAACATTTAAAGAAAAAAAGTAAATCAGTTATTTCTCTACGATATTGTAACGGTAATAAATTCAGCTTTTGCGAGCGCTCATGTTCAGACAGATCTTTACCCAGAATTAATCTAGTAGCCCTACGCTGGATTTGTTCTAATTTAACAATATTTCTCTTAGTGTATGGAGACCATACCACACTAGCATAATCCAAACGGGATCTATAATCCAAGTTATATAAAGCAATTTCTTAGTTTTGACGTCCGATATTTCTTTACATGTTCGATAAAGTAAATTGAGATTTTTTGAGCTTTAGAAGTTACGTGGTCTACATGACTATTCCAACTAAGGTTAGGAGTAACCAAAACACCAAGATCTCTTTCTCCACATCTACACGCTCTAACTTGGTTCTTTCAAGAAAATAATCTCTATCAAATACAGATTTAATACGAGCAACCCTCAAAACCTTACACTTCGAGATATTAAACTCCATTCCCCATGTATAGAGGACCACTTCAATCGCGTGAGCCCTGTTAACCGGGCTAGCCCAGCTCATGTAAACATAGTCAATCGAAATATGGTCTGGAAACTCAGCTAAAGTCTTTGGTCTATCTTTTTGTTCGCCTTTATGCATTTTTGTGCACGGTGCACGGTCACTGAACACATTGTATTTTAGTATAATGAACGAATTGTCCAATAGCAACGTTTCACTTCAATCACTCAACCGTGCTATTTAAATATTAATAAACCTAAAACAAAGGATGTGCACGGTGTAAGGTACGGTTCAACATAAAATCACAGCTCATTATAGGCGCTTTGAAGTTTGCCGAGTTTCCAGACCATATATCTCGATTGACTATGATGTAAACAGCCCCTTAGTATAAATATACATATTGTATACGTTTTCCTGCACGCAGAAATTAGTTCCACATCGCAGAAAAGTAGAGTGCTGCGTAGACAGGGTTTTGGATGGAGCTAGCAAAGTGAAAACGAAATATCGACGTTTCGAGCGGGGCCGTTCGGAACATAATTATAGTATTTCGTTAGTTAAAACTAATCTTGGAGCTAATTACCACCTTTCCACTTTTCTTTATAAGTTCCACATTCAGTGGCAGATTTAGACCGTCGCCGTTTGCCATAAACGAACGGCTATATATGACGTATGAAGGATGGAAGGATATACATACCGATGCATGTGAGTCATCACTATTTACCTGAAAATATACGGTTAAGGTGAGATCTACTTAAAATTCAAACTAGATTGGTCAACGAATATCAACACAGACAGCAATACTCGCGGAAATTTGCATAACAAGCTTTGCCAAGTATACAGATACTTAAAAATTGACGGTTGATTTGACGTCAACATATTGTACCAAATCTGAACTCTCGCGTCATTAATCACTAAAGGAACAAGCACTATTAAAATCCGCCCGCCTCCATCTTCATGACAAGCCGCGACTTCCGAAACTCGGTCAGTAGTTCAGAAGTGCTGAATATCAGTGACCGAAACACATGCAAATACTGAAGTATACGTCAAGTACCTGCATCCACTGCGCAAAAGAAGCGCCAAATTTAACCGTCAAATTTAATTTTTAGCTGCTAGGAATCTCAAAAGACTCAAATCGATCTAATTTTGCTTTGAAAAAGTATTCATGCTTGATACTTTTTTAAATCAATCTCATACTCGTTTAGATCAATCTCACACTCGTTTAGATCAATCTCTCACTCGTTTAGATCAATCTCACACTAGTTTAGATCAATCTCACACTCGTTTAGATTAATCTCTCACTCGTTTAGATCAATCTCTCACTCGTTTAGATTAATCTCTCACTCGTTTAGATCAATCTCTCACTCGTTTAGATCAATCTCTCACTCGTTTAGATCAATCTCACACTCGTTTAGAACAATCTCACACTCGTTAATTTAGATCAATCTCACACTCGTTTAGATCAATCTCACACTCGTTTAGATCAATCTCACACTCGTTGAGTTTAGATCAATCTCTCACTCGTTTAGATCAATCTCACACTCGTTTAGATTAATCTCACACTCGTTTAGATCAATCTCACACTCGTTTAGATCAATCTCACACTCGTTTAGGTCAATCTCACACTCGTTTAGATCAATCTCACACTCGTTTAGATCAATCTCACACTCGTTGAGTTTAGATCAATCTCTCACTCGTTTAGATTAATCTCACACTCGTTTAGATCAATCTCACACTCGTTTAGATCAATCTCACACTCGTTTAGGTCAATCTAACACTCGTTTAGATCAATCTCACACTCGTTTAGGTCAATCTAACACTCGTTGAGTTTAGATCAATCTCTCACTCGTTTAGATCAATCTCACACTCGTTTAGATTAATCTCTCACTCGCTTAGATCAATCTCACACTCGTTTAGATCAATCTCACGCTCGTTCAGATCGTTCTCACACTCATCTCACACTCGTTTAGATCAATCTCACACTCGTTTAGATCATTCTCCCACTCACCTCTCACTCGTTTAGATCAATCTCTCACTCGTTTAGATCAATCTCACACTCATTTAGGTCAATCTCACACTCGTTTAGATCAATCTCACACTCGTTTAGATCAATCTCACACTCGTTTAGATCAATTTCACACTCGTTTAGATCAATCTCACACTCGTTGAGTTTAGATCAATCTCTCACTCGTTTAGATCAATCTCTCACTCGTTTAGATCAATCTCACACTCGTTCAGATTAATCTTTCACTCGCTTAGAGCAATCTCACGCTCGTTTAGATCAATCTCACACTCGTTCAGATCATTCTCACACTCATCTCACACTCGTTTAGATCAATCTCACACTCGTTTAGATCAATCTCACACTCATCTCACATTCGTTTAGATCAATCTCCCACTCACCTCTCACTCGTTTAGATCAATCTCCCACTCGCCTCTCACTCGTTTAAATCAATCTCCCACTCACCTCTCACTCGTTTAGATCAGTCTTTCACTCGTTTAAATCAATGTCAGTTTCATTTAGATTATAATGTCAGACTCATTTAGATCAATTTCACACTCATCTCTCACTCGTTTAGAATAGATCAATCTCACACTCGTTTAGATCAATGTCAGTTTCGTTTACAGACTCATTACTTAGATCAATCTCACACTCATATCACTCGCTTAGAATACTCGTTTCGATCAACCTGCATGATTGACACTCGTTTAGATCAATGAATCTCACACTCGATTAAATCAATCTCGCACTCGTTTAAATCAATCTCAAACTCGTTTAAATTATATAGTTAGAGCGTCTAATCGTTCATTAGAAGGTTGCAGCAGATTCGATCCTTGTCTGGAGTTCAGAAATATTGTTTAAGTATTTGAGCTTCATAAACATCTATCAAACGTCTGTCGTGCATAATAAACAAGGTTTAATTTAGTTTAACCTTTACTTTGGTCACACTTTACCAGTTTAACCTTTATATCTCCAGAATGTCTTCAGCACTTAAATTAACAAGTTAAATTTGGTATCGCATTAAGGCCTGGCCAAACACTTTCAACATTTCATTAAACATCATTCAACATTGTTGAATGCGTGTTGAACGAAAATTTGAACATGTTCAAATTTCGTTATGTTCAAATTTCGTTCAACATCATTCAACACCATTCAACACTAAACGCGTTCAACATGTTGAATCACGGTTGAATTCAACAATGTTGAACGATGTTGAATGAAATGTTGAAAGCGTTTGGCCAGGCCTTTAGACAGAGCATGATATACAAGTTACAAAATTGCAATTAGTTTAAGGTCGCAAAGCATTATGGTTAAATGTACGGTTGCCATCTGTCTCGGCGCTAGCAATTGGTTTGGCTCACAGGTGCAAACAAATCCTAACGTGATTCAAATCACCACTTACGGCCAATCAATAACTTTCGTAACATGCACGAGTTAGCCGGGGCCTTGTATATACAAACAGTTCCTTAGCAAACTGAGATGTTCAGATTCAATCATGCGATATTTTCAAGTGTTTGTTTAAACACTCCTTGCCAAGGCACTTGTAATAGGCAAGCTTACCCAAGCAGTGAATTCCATTTGTACTCATGCATGCATGCAGTCAAAAGCTTCGACTGCTAATGCATATTTTAACCGAGTGTTTTTGACTCTTTGCCTACCGTATCGTTGTAGAGAGCCCTCGATATTGAAGGAGTTAAAGATAACTCTTTCCCTACCGTATCAGTTCGTTTTCGAACGAAGCAGACTTAAGCCCCGGTCGAACGAAGATGAGAGTTGATGAGAGTTGGCAAGCGAGAGTTTGTCTGAGAGTTTTCTCAACTCTCATGCCCCGGTCAAACGAGGATGAGAGTTGATGAGAGTTGTAGGATTTACCACGCGTAGCAGGGAGACTAGGAACGAATTTCGAGGTAAACAAATTTCGTATTTTTACAATCTCGTACTGGACAAATAAATATAGAAGATATATTTTGCATTCTGCCTTTTCTTGTCACGAAAAGTCACAAGCCGCTAGCCGCTAAACTCTCATCAACTCTCATATGCCAGCTCTCATGACCGGTCAGACGAGCAAAAACTCTCATCAACTCTCATTAAAATTTGAAGCAGCTCAAAGTTGATGAGAGTTGATAAGGGTGCACGAGAGTCGATGAGAGTTGTTGGTCAAACGCGATCGAGAGTTGCAACTCTCATCGACTCTCACCAACTGACATCCTCGTTTAACCGGGGCTTAAATTTTACTTTGTCTAATTCTCCAGACGATTCTACTCGTCAAGTGGATAGCCCTGGGTATAGTGACGAAGTTAACGGTTAAATGAATGTGATGGAAAACTGTTAGCAACTAACGCGGTTAACAATTTTTATAAGTAATAGCATGGCATTGACGTTGATTAGTGATTAAATGTACCCAAAAGCCGAGGGAGGCTTGAGGGGCATTTAATCACTAAACAACCGAAATGCCATGCTATCACTTATTGTAATAATGTAATATTATGGTTACCAAGGAAGAACGAGAGTTATAAAACAAGAACGCTTATGGCGGAGTCAACAACTTCAAAGTGAATAAATTATTGAGTTGTGGTTAATACTATTGGGAATTCGATAAGTGTTCACTTCATGTATTTGTTAGTTATTATATGCATAAGCGAAGTTTGGCGTAAACATTAGGTATGATTAGTCACTAATCGTACTTCATCTTTATGCATCGGGTTATTTAGAGATTTAATGTCCATGTGGAAACAGTGAAAACCGAGGTGGCCAATGATATTACATAGGTAACAGAATTAACACTTTCCGGAGTTAACGGTTTCCAGATTTGACACTGCAGAATCTACCGCTCAAAAAGGCCACTTATATTAAGTAGCCGGTTTTTTGCGCTGTTTGGCCGTTTGTTTTGCGCGGTCATTGTGGGCGGTGACCTTGTAATGTGGACCTTGTAAGGACATAAGCTTGCCAATAGCCAAGAGTATATACAAATACTTGTACAAAGTGTTTTCCAAAAACGTAAATATTAAATGAACATATGTAGGAAAATCAAAATTTTCTATATTTTTATATTATCAAATAATATAAAAAGCAAAAATTTCGTTTCATAAGCACTTCAAGAGAAAGGATAGATATGCTAGCTCAGATATGAGAATTGAGTACAAATGTTCCGAGTTCCCAAGCGGGATTCGAATTACCCATAACCTTATGGGGTGTCCTGTGAAAACGTCCTCCGGTCAAAACGTCCTCACTTCTTCCAAATTGATCGGGGAACTGACATACATACATATAATACTCTATATAAGACTTCTTAGTATATTTTTGACATTGACAAATACATTCTTCAAATGTTTCACGCCAGTAATCTGTTCTACTGTATAAAGCTGCAAGATCAGGCTCAAAGGCACAGTGTCTGTTGCTAGTTTTTAGTCTCTTTACTTGTATCAAGTTTCCTTTTTTATAGCAACACATAAATACAGCTACAAAGTCTAGTCAAACTTAACGATACAAATATAAACAATCTAACTGCTTGAGCTCGGCTAAAATTACTCCTTTCCCATATGATATGGCGACAATGAGATGCAATCGTTGCCTCCGGCCAGATCTTTACTTCCTTTCGTTGTTACAACGAGACCCTCGCTTCTTTTTCGCCAAACTCTGTTCTTTGGTTTCACCGCATCACTCATCGGGTTTCCTTTGTAGATGAAGGATACTCTGTCGAAATAAAATGCCACGTCTTTCGTCCAATAATCGGCATTTTTTGCACACATTGCCCTTGCAAATGTACGTCGTTGCTTTAGATCTTTTGCAGTAAGGATCCCCTTTCTACGCGTTTTTTTGAAATTGGCGGATTTTCGCAATAGCTCTTTTAAGTTTCCATTTATCACGCGCTGTCATAACCTGAGGTCTGCCAACTTTTCCCCCCGGCTGCTTTCTTTCCTTTTTTTCCCTTTCAATTTCTTCTGCATGTAGAAGTCGCAAAACACTTGTTCTCGACATTTTCGTCTTGTAGGCAATCTTTGCAAGAGAGTATCTATCCCCCTTGCTGAGCCAACACAAGTGCGTGTGCGCATTGCAAGGCCGTAAGTCGTCCTTTGACACCATTTTTGAAAGAACTCGTTGTGACGTCATTTAATATATCCCATATAATCAATTTTGATCATTTTAGAGAAGGAATGCTAGCACTTTATTTGTAAGAGCAGTTTCTTAACATTATCGCATACATTTAGTTAAATTTTTAATGTTAAACGTTAATACAAAGATACCATCATTTTCAGACAATCATTGACAAAATTGTTGTAACAAAAGCAACATTAACATGTTTTGCATCACTCCGCCTACATTCCTCGACCCCCCCTCCCCCCTCCCCCCTAAACAATGTTGTATCACCACAAAACATTCGTGATTTGTTCTCTATAGGTTCTCATCACATTTCCGTTGATAGGAAGCCAACATTGAATAGGGGGGATGGGGGGATATAAAAACATTGTGAAATGTCTTACTTTGGTGCACATGTTCCAACTCATTTTGTCAATGATTGTAGATAGGATATGAGAATTGAGTGCAAATGTTCTTCAAGCTATTTTGCTCAGTATGTTGAAGTGCCACTAACCCCAAAAATTTTTTCTCGCAAATCTAAGAGCCCTTATTGAGCGGATTAGGCCAGTTAATAAATTATTGTCATTGGACGTTTCGTTGATCTTCTGTAGACGACCAAAGTTGCATCTGCATGTTCCATGGCGGAGTAGGAAAGGGAATGGATATATTCCTGGTGTTACGTCAGACAAGTCAAACAAGGAACTCCTTTGAGCTCTTTCTGGTGAATACATAGAATTTTTTGGGTTGAAAATTCATCTTCCCAACTAACTCAATGTAAAAATTATATGCATTCAGCAGACAGAGCTCAAATGAGTTCCTTGTTTGGCTTGGCTGACGTCACACCAGGAATATACCCATTCCCTTTCCTTCTCCGCCATGGGAGATGCATATGCCAATTTTTGCAACTTTGGTGGTCTACAGAAGACCAAAGAAATGTCCAATACCTATAATTTATTCACTGGACTAATCCACTCAATAACGGCTTTTAAATTTGCGAAAAATTTTTTTGAGGGTTAGTGGCACTTTAATATACGTAATGCAAGTTGTTATGAGAATTGATTATAAATGCTTTTTGAGCTATTGCTATACGCTATTGTTATGCAAGCGAAGATTTGAATTGAATCTGAGCTAGATAGCGGCAGTATATTTAGCCTTAACTATAATGCTTTGCGACCTTAAACCGGGCTGGCCCGCTTACCGCTATTATCGTTGTAAAATCATCCCGGTAGGCGGGATGAAATTCGTTCATATAAACGCGAGCCAGAAATCATCCCGCTTACCGGGCTATCCCAGTAAGCGGGCTGGGTCGCCTCCATATAAACAGCCCCTAATTGGCACGGTGGCAATTATCAGTGGATCTTATATATTTTACTCTATCTAATGCATGCCAGACGATTTTACTCATCAAGTGGATACCTCCTGGAGAATTACCATGTAAGGGTTAAACAACATCGTTTATCATACTGACATTGATAAAGTAGGGAGCCAGAAGAGCTTTCCTCCTCAGGATCGAAGTTGATCCTTTTAACCTTTTCATGCGTTGCTTTTCGAGATGTCTCTCTTGATGGGTAAAATCTAGCGTTAAGCTAGCACCAAGTTTTCCTTGACACGTTTTATTTGTTCGTGTGTACGACACAAACTGACAAGTTTTTCCTTGACAAGAAGCATGGTCATGCTAGCCTTTGAACAAGGAAAATTGTTCGCGTGTATAGTCGTCAAGGCCAAAACATGACAAGATATTGCGCAGTACGTCACTGCGCACTCATCTCCGAAGCTTATTCAGATGCCGATCATTGCTGTGAAGGAAAACTTGTCCAACCGTACACACGAGAAATTATACTGATTACTTGTCAAGGAAATATAAGATAAAACACAATCCGAAGACGAACATCTTGAAAACTCAAGATATGGATTAAGACGAGACAAAGATGAAACAGACCAACTTGGTCTGATGATGACTTTGTAATAAAGTCGAAATATAACCGTTTCATCTTTGTCTTGGCTTACTCCATATCTTGGGTTTTCAAGATGTTCGTCTTCAGATTGGGTTTTATCTTATATTTCTTTAAGTTGTCGGCTGGCCTTGGCTTTTGTCAAGGAAAATGGTGAGAGCGTTGCACTAGAATTGCAAGGTCGTGGGTTCCATTCCTGTCGGAAGGCCTGTGTAGTTGTATTTTTCGCAACTGGTCACGGTTTGGTCTTAAAATGTATATATTCTACACTCGAATTTTCCTTCACCAAAAATCCCTAGAACATGCTATGTAATCGAGTGAAATGCCCAATATTACTTCTAATAAACCCAATTCTCTCCTGGCATTACCACCTCAATGTATACAGAACTCGCGATCAAGCTCTCGGCAACGGCCTCGGTGCATGGCTCAGTGGTCAGAGCATTGCACTAGAATCGCAAGGTCGTGGGTTCAATTCCTGCCGGAAGGCCTGTGTAGTTGCATTTTTCGCAACTGGTCCCGGTTTGGTCTTAAAATGTATGTATTCTACACTCGAATTTTCCTTCACCAAAACTCCCTAGAACATGCTATGTAATCGAGTGATGCCCAATGTTACTTCTAAAAAAACCAGACTTGTTCCACAAGAACAATGTGAACGAACACGCATTGTTGTCTCCACAAGAAACGGGTCAGACAACACAATACAACGATAATGCGATACCGTGGTGCCACAAAAACATCCGATCCTAAAGTATTGTTTTATTATGATCATTTACGCCCTAAAGCGGACAAATTTGACCGTTATACCGCAGTCAAGGGTTTTAGGGCAAGCTCGACTAACGACTCAATATTTAAAAACGTCAACAAGTACTTTCTGAATCAGCAGATCTTACACTCAGTTAATATTAGTAATCTTTATCAGTATTAATTATTTACAGCGTGTGTGGATAAATATTAGCTAACCAAAGAGTGGAAGATGGTAGAAAAACAGGAAAGACAGGATTGAGAAAGCGTAAACTTGTATTTCGTTAATTCGATTTTTCTAGCGGTATCTTATACTCAAGTAATCATAACAGACCTTACAGACGTTTGGCAGGGACGACGTAGCCAGGATTTTAAAAGGGGGGAGGCAAAATCAAAAGAAATTTTTAGGGGGGTCCGGGGGTATTCTCCCCCGGAAAATTTTGAAATTGAGAGTCGCTGAAATGCCATTTCCTGGCTTTTGGGGAAGATTTTACAGACCTCTAAAGCCGTTAAAAAACCTTATAGAAATACTCAAAACACGTAAACGTCACATAGATACTCAAAATGCATACACTCAGTAGATTGAATACAATGTTTACAGTTTATTTCTTGACATAATTCATATTGCATCAGTTTTGTAGTTACATGTCTGTTGTTTTATATCTAAAGGGGACTCCCCCGGCTCCCCCCTGGATACGTCCCTGCGTTTGGTAGATGTTCGTCAAGTTCAATTACTCAGAAAAGATTGTTCTGAGCCCAAAACAGGCTTCCAACCTACAACCTTCTAATGATCTACTGAGATGGAGGGCTAAGGTTTCAAATTCATAGTCATATAGGTTCCTAAGTGTTGGTGTTTGCATATGAGATGTAGTTAAAGTCGGATAGATAAGTTGATGTAGTGCATGTGCGAGCTTGCACTGTTAATTTCAAGGAGTTATTTTAACTCCATGAAGATTAGGGAGTAAAAATAACTCCTTTTGGTAGAGTAAAAATTTCAGAGTTATTTTGACTCCAATAACGGAGTTGATTTAGCTCTAACTGAGCAGTTACCTTTCATTTTACTCCATGTCGAGTTATTTTAACTCCATCAATGGAGTTGAAATAACTCCAACATTAAAGTAAGATTAGTGGAGTTATTTTGACCCACACTATTCTACTCCAGGAGTTGTTTTAACTCCTGTATAATGGAGTTAAATTTAACTCCTTGGTCTGATGGAGTTACTCTTAATAATGGAGTTAAATTTGATTAACTCAATTTAACTCCAAATGAGAAGATAATTCGCAGCATGTTGGTTTAGGTTTGAGTTCAGAAGTCGAGTGCTACCTAAGCGGTGCGTTGGATAAGAAAAAATTCTAATTTTAAGAAGAGTTAATCATGGTGTAATGTAACAGACGTTTGGTGGACGTTCGTCAAGCTCAATTACTCAGAAAAGATTTCTGAGTCCATGCAGGCATTTAACACCTGCTGCACCTGTCCCAAGCTCATACAAACATACCACATGCACTACATGTATACGTACAACTTATCATATCAAGTAATCATCCTACTTAAAGCCTGGTTTTCATATATCGTAATTCATCGCCGATCATCGGCGATACAGCTTTCCGATGAATTGCGATGAAATAGGATTATGAAAACCGACAATCGGGGACAATCCCCGATTATCGGCGATCATCGGCGATCATCGCAAGAACCAAAAAAATTTGTTTCCCCCGATGATCGCCGACTGTCGCCGATGAATTAAGACGAGCAAAACAAATGAAAACCGAAATCCGATGAAATAAGACAAATTAGGACCCAGTCTCTGGAAGAAAACCAAGCACTTCAAACATGCATGAAATTGTCATGATTCTTCGGTTCTTCCCTTGTCTCAAATATTTTTCGCACCCAGAAACTCTTCTTCCTATATTTCTTACACAGCACCAGCGCTATGACGAGTGAAAGCTTCGTATAGAGTAATAATCTGTTGTTTGGGGGACGCCCGTTTTGACAAAAAAAATATTATTTTCCCGGATTGATCGGTTATCGACGGCGACTGTCTGGGATGATCGGCGATCATCCCAGACAACCCCGATCGTCGTAAATGTGAGCATCGGCGATGACCGGCGATGAAATGCGACAAATGAAAACCAGGTTTAAGTATTGCACTTTAGCTAACACCCGACGATTTTACTCCTTACATGGAAAATCCACTGAAAATCCACAGTCGAAATGGAAATACCTCAGTTCGCACTTGCTTCTGTAGTTGTTGTGTATTACTGTATTTCTGCAGCCGCTACAGAAACGTGAAAAAAATCTAGCGATAAAAGTCGCTTATTCTTGATTTATATTTATTTGTTGGTGTCGATTTGGGAGAAACATTCGTTACATTACGATTAAATTCCATCACCTGGCGTTAGACAGAGTAAAGAAGAATAGAGTTGTTCCACAACAATACGCATTGTATACATATTGTCCAATAACTCCGCAAGAAACAGGTCACACAACACAATACAACGATAATGCGATACTGCGTTCCACCACCAAAACTTCCTAAAGTATTGCCGTAGAATCCCGAAAGTAGCGGCCCCCTTTACTTTCGGTTTTATCCACTGTTGGGGGCCGCTACTTTCGAGGGGCCGCTACTTACGGTGGGCCGCTACTTTCGGGTGGTAAAATACGTTAACATACTGTGGGAATATTATTCTTTTTTCCTTCCTATTTACCACATTTAATATGCTTTAGTTTTTCCTTATGCCATTTCAACTCTGACTGTTATACACTTTGGTACGTTGATAGTTGAAACTTAACACTTTCAAGTTAATCAAGCGATGACTTGGGGGCCGCTACTTACGGGGGGCCGCTACTTACGGGGGGCCGCTACTTACGGGGGGCAGCTACTTACGGGGGGCAGCTACTTTTGGGGGGGGGCGCTACTTTCGGGGGGGCCGCTACTTTCGGAAATTTTGTAGACATCTCAAACTTGTCGCTACTTTCGGGGAGCCGCTACTTTCGGGGGGGGGGGGGGGCGCTATACTTTCGGGATTCTACGGTATTCTATTAATTATGATCATTTATGTCGTAAGAAGGCGGTATGCCAAGTTTGACCGTTATACCGCAGTCAAGGGTTTTAATGCATGCTTGGCTAGCGACTCAATATTTGAAAACGTCAGCAAGTACTTTCCAATGTAGAACATTCGGTTTCCGTTAATATTAGTAATCTTTGTCAATATTAATTTACAGCTTGTGTGAATAAATAATTAGCTAACCAAAGAGTGGAAGATGCTAGAAAAACAGGAACCAGACGATTTTATTTGTCACATGGAAACTGATCCACGGACGGATAAGACAAGAGTTACCATTTCCTTCCCAACTGTCTATTAACGCCAGACGATATTTTACTAAGGGGAGACCGTCTGACATCGTGAGAATGAAACGGTTAAATAGCATATAGGATTTAAGCTTGATTTGCAATTCAAGTTTCAATAATTGCACATACCCCCTACCCCACCTTCAACACACCCACACTTGTCAAATGGTTGAAAGTGGTGGTTAGACGAGACAGCTTTCTATCAAATCAAAACTCCAGTGTGTCTTCATATAACAACATACATGTCTGTAATAAATAAGTAAATAACCTAATTATTATAGGCCCGTTTCACACAGCTTCACTCATGCGCCGAACCTAATTGCATATATATTCGCCTCGAGAGTGAAACGACAGTTGAGCTGTTTATTCCTATTGTAACCGCCAATCTAAAATGAAAATATTCAGTATCCAATATATAAGTACGAGTTGGCGTGTCCTGTTAGCACGCTGTCTTTCAGTCCAAAGATAAACCTGCATGTGCATATATATAGTCGAACGGGGTTAGTACTTGGGTCAGCGACCGCCTGGCTACCTCAACCACGACTCCTGATAGTAGAGTTGTCGAGTTGATCCCCTGTGCTTCTAGGGGTTTTTCTCCGGCTCCTCCGGTTTTCCTCCCTCCACAAAATTACCATCTTATTCTAGATAAGATCTTAGCTGTGCTCCGTGGTCTGACATGTGTAGTGATGTCGTATATGCACGACGACTGCCAAGAGGGTTTGGTATATATATATATATATATATATATATATATGCATGCATTCGACTTGGGTTGATCTGCGTCCTAATTCGCAATTTAGACACCGGTTGCAAGTGAAGACAATCACCCCCCCCCCCGGTTCTCTCCTTTCCCTATCTGTCAAAACTACCCAGTATGGTTTACGCTTGTTGCAATAGTTATTTTGTAAAGCTTTTAAAGACGTTGTTAATTAGTCCGCTATTTACAATGCCAACGATGTAACTATAGAATTATATGTGTATGTATACCCATGGTATACCTCATGTATATTTGTATCATGTTTCATCATTATCATCGAGTACTATCTTTGATACGAAGGTTGGAAGTCATTTGCCCTAGCTCGGCTTTCCCTCTTTCTCTACCTATCTTCCAACAATATATCCCTCAAATTTTGTTATGCAAATCTCCACCGGATCCTCTCAGGACATGACCGGTAAATTCCATCTTTCTTCTAGCTAATTTGACTACAATTAATACTGTGGCCAAAGTTTATATATATATATATATATATATATATATATATATATATATATATATATATATATATATATATATATATATATATATTCATATATTCATTCTTATCAAAGCTGTATCATTGGCCACATAATCGGTCTATTTAACTTTTTAGCATTCTTCCAGAACACCACCGAAGGCGCTTAATACTTGTTGAATCAAAAAAATATAAAATATAGAATTTCTGTCCTATATATATATATAAAGAAGCATTTCGGGGCTATTCTTCCGATTATTAACTTTTCTCTGTTCGAATTGTTTTTACTTATTAGTATTTTATTCTTCCTAACACCAAAATTCAAAAATTGTTCACCTTTGTGGGAAAGCCCTACAACAGGAATGAGTTAAAAAGGAAGAGATGGGCAGTGTTTTAGATAGAGCAAAGTGAAAATGTGGTAAGCTGCCAAATGAGGTTTTTGGTGACGGAAAACTGACGTTTCACACTCAGTTTCACTCTGATGAAGGGCTCTTCCTCACGTTTCACTCTGATGAAGGACTCTGCTTCACATTTCACTCTGATGAAGTACTCTGCTTCACATTTCACTCTGATGAAGGACTCTGTTTCACATTTCACTCTGATGAAGGACTCTGCTTCACATTTCACTCTGATGAAGGACTTTGCTTCACATTTCACTCTGATGAGGGACTTTGCTTCACATTTCACTCCGATGAAGGGCTCCGATCGAAATATCTAAGTTCTCTGTTATACCAACACTCCCGGCACTTTACCGCATTTTCATTTCGCATGAATGAGTTAATGAAGAAAACATTTGGTAAGGCTGATTTCTAATTCCGCGTTTTTTAACGGTTTTTTACTGACCAACGTCTACCGTGCAAGACTCAAGAGTTTCAACGGTTAATATTTTGAATTCGCAAACGCAAATACATACGTATATCGGAAAACCCCTGATCAACTGGAAATCAGACTATAGTACGACCCAAACTCGATATAAAATCTTATAGCACAAAATGAGTTTTTAGTTAGTTTATCTTTATTTAAATATTCTGTTATTATAGTCCGCGATTCAATTTTTATAATAAATACGTTATTATGTATATTAAATTGAAATTAAGCGGCGTTGATTCAAACAGTGAACTCAACTCGCAAAATTAATCAATATAATATGATGGCGTCGTGTCTGAGTATATGAGTGTTTAATATTGTGTGTTTACCATCATCGTGTTCAACGAACTCTAACGGGAAAATAACGGCCAAAAAATAACGGCCTGACATGCGCAGTTCGAGCTTCTAGATTAAGCATAAAAAGAGCGGACTTTCGATCAGTTTGTCACACGTTGGAGAATATTCAACTAAGAAGTATCTGGTCTAAAGAAATCAAGTTTACCTCAACTGGGTGTAGTCTTGGATGCTAACGATGCAATTCCTGATTGTTCTAACGCTATTTGCAGTGCAAAGTCTTGCTAAACCAAATTACTTTGAAGGTTTGTTTCTTCTTAAATTGATACATATAGACGCTAAGCTATATACAAGGTTAATAATATATACGAATGCTAGACTTTCTATGACTATGTTAAAGTTTTTCCTTTGAAAGTTATGCTGAATTGTCGATTGCACCTTATCTGTGTGCGTGTTATCTAATAAAGGGAGCGTGCTAAAAGGAGGTACTGCTAATTCCAGTTGACCGCGCCGTGCGCCGTTTTTTTTACACTTGTTCACTCGTTGTCGTGCAAATTAAAACTACAGTACATTACCCTATTGATTTGTTTTTGCAACCAGTGCACTGTCTATGTTCGTGTAAAGTAAACGAAATTCGTCTGTCCATATGAATTCCTTGGGGCAAAAGCGTGTACGATTCCGAGGTTCTTGATGCTGAAACGACGAAATAAGCAGCAGTGCACGAAGGATATACGAAAGTGGAAAATCTTTGATCACAGATCTCGGGAGAGCTGTTTTAGACGAAATCGTCTTGCGTATAAGGCAATACATTGACGAGTTACGTTCCTCAGTGGTAGTGCCAAGAACGTAACTGCTCGGGCAGCATTTTAATCAACGCATATAGACGAAATCGGAGTTTCGACTGCGCATACAATCTGAGTCGGGATAAAACGTAGTTCGTTTATAACATGAGGCTAAAGCAGCCATAGTAAACATAACATTTCTGATTTCAGAAACTTTTTAATGTTTAGGTATTCTATGAGGATAAAATTGGCTTATCGATTATCCTTGACAATAATCCTAAATGTAGTGTCCAAAAATAATGAACTCAAAACATGAAAAAACAGTCCCAGCCTATGTTATCTTCCCGTTATGCTTTAATAGACACGATGTAATTTGCATAGGGGCCCAAATTGGATAGGAAACTAATTTGCATGTGGGCCTAAATGAAATTACGATTTGGTGTATTCAGTGCATGTGAAGTCGTAAACAACTGTCAAAAAACGGCGCGATCAACTGGAACTAGCAGTAACGTGTCTAAATTATCTCGTTCCCGGCAGGGCATCTGGGAACGAGATTGAATTAAATACAGTTAGAGTTCCCAGAGTAGGCCCCCCCCGTTATTCGGGATTCGTGTATTGGCCGACGATAGTTAAATCTTGTTTATTTATTTAGCTAACGACTGTCAAATCCGTAATACTGTATAACTAAATCACCGTTTCTGCAATTGACCCTTTCTATTTGTAATAGCCATAGAACGGGGACGTAGCCAGGGGGGAGTCGGAGAACAGCGGCCATGAGAAATAAAACGAGACATGCAACTGTGAAATGATTTTAATTACATGTGACGTCTACGCGTTTTGAGTATTCATATAGATGTTCTTTGACCTTCAGAATTTTGGAAAATCCTCCCCCAGAATGCAAGAAATGGCATTTCAGAGACTCCAAATTTCAAAATTTTCCGGGGGAGTATGCCCCCCTTTAAAATTGGTCGGCTCCCCCCTTTGAAAATTTTGGCCACGCCCCTGCGGCATAGAAAGAATATAAAGTTACCCTTTTCAAATAAAGATTATTATATGCATGGTTCTACAAATTTTAAATTTTTAGTTTTTCAAAATAATTTTTTGTACTATTTGGATTTTTTTTATTTATTTTTTTATTTTAATTTTTTATTTTTTTTTTATTTTTTATTTTTTTTATTACTATTTAGATTTCAGTTATTTGAATGACCATGAACCAGCGGAAGTAAAATCAGGTAAAAATAACCAAAATAACTTGATTAAAATCAGTAAAGATTAAAATAAATTAAATCTTATAACAAAAACCAGTCAGAAGTGGTTGCTAATACCTTGAAAACAATTTGCAAATGCATGCTACAATATGTTCTACGGTATAATGCAGTGAAGATTAATTCTTCAAAACACTTCATATTTTCTCAGCTGAAGAAGATAAAGAAATTTTTTCTGTGTCGCGTATATATATTTTGAGTGATTTTTGAGGAATTGAACAAATTTTATAGTTATACATATATTACATTGATCAATTTCATCATCATGACGATAATAATCATGATCATAATTTTGATCATCATCATCTTCATTATTATTATCATCATCATCATCATCATCACTATCACTATCACTGTCATTACCACTGTCACTGTCACTGCCACTACCACTACTGTCACTATCACTGTCACTGTCACTGCCACTACCACTACCACTACCACTACTGCCACTATCACTACTACGATCACTGTCACAATCACTGCCACTACCACTACCACTGGCGTTGTCACTGTCACTGCCACTAACGTTGTCACCACCACCACCACCACCACCACCACCACCACCACCACCACCACCACCACCACCACCATCACCATCACCATCACCATCACCATCACCATCACCATCACCATCACCATCACCATCACCATCACCATCACCATCACCATCACCATCACCATCACCATCACTATCACTATCACTATCACTATCACTATCACTATCACTATCACTACCACAGCTATCATCATCATCATCATCATCATCATCATCATTTCATTATCATCATCATGCATCAGCAGCAACTTCTATAATTCTCCAACAAGCATGTTTTTTTTTGTTTTTTTTTTACCTTGAATCAAAAAAAGCTCTCAGAAACAAAAAAATGTGTTGCTTTTTAAATCTTGGAAGAAGGTCTGTTATTGACACGTGTCAGATTGAACACCTTGATTTACACATGTATTAACTTATGGCTACTGTACTTTATAATCTTTTTAGAATGTAAACTCGATCTTTTGATAATTTGGGACAATTCAAGATCTATTGGGCTAACCACTTTTCAGAACCAAGTAAAAGACTTCTTCAGGAATCTCATCAAAAGCAAGGATTTAAATGTTGGTCCGGAAGGAACACATCTGGGCATAATCACCTTTAGTACCCAAGAAAGAACTAAAGTGTTGCTGGAATTTGGAGAGAAAACAACAAAAGCTGACTTACTGGAGTATATCAATGGATTGGTTTGGTCAGATGTAGAAGGCGATGCGACGAGAACTGGGAGGGCTTTAATGTTAGCTAATCAGGTATTCCTTTCTATAAATTTAGCAGTGAAAATGTTTTTGCATGTAAGTAGTTTTGTAAAGGGTGTTGGCAACAAATAACAAGTTTCGGAAAAGCAAGACCCTCTAAATTGGACACCATTCCCCCAATCCGATTTTAATTTAACTTAAGAGTAGTAAGAGTTTACTGGCGGAGTCGGAAAAGCCGGAATACAATTCTCACATGCCAATTAATTTACAATGCCACAGGAAAATAGAATACACATAGAATATCACAAAACTCGTAAAAAAGCAACGAAAACAGTCAATAACTTTTTTATGAAACTATTTGTATACTTTTTGTAGTTGACTTAACTACATTCTTCAAGGCTTTGTAAGGACATATTTTACTACCAAAATTATACAAATAGTTTCATAAGGAAGTTATTGACTTTTTTACGAGTTTGGTGATATACTGTAGGCAAAGATTATCAATTGCCGGGCAGAGTAAAAAGTAACGAAATAATACGTTTTACTGCTTAATAATACCAACAAATGCAAAAACTAAGCTTCTAAGCCCTGTACAGTGTTCTTTGTTTGATATCAATAGCAGGAATGTTCTCAATGTGGCCTTTTTTGTGCTACGAAAACATACAAAGTTTCAGTGGTGGTTTGAATTCTTTTTAGCCATTTTCGGGCTATTCCCAGGATAATAAGAACGCACTAATAAAGCTCCCAGCCTCCCAGAATAATCTCTATATATTCTAAGGCATAAGACATAAGTTCACAAACATTGATATTTTACCTAACGTATATTCGCGTCGGTTCAGAGCTAAGTTAAACGTTTTGTCAGACTGTTTAAAGTGTCTATGAAATGAAAAATTCGTTGGCATATTTGTTATTTTATTGTACAGAGGAGCATGGCAGGAGCACTCACTGAAAATTTCAAGAGAATCTGATGCGTAGTTTTCGCGCTATTAACTCTCAAATTTTGCCATGGCTAGTTCGTTCTTGGAGAAAAATTGGGCTTTCGGTAACAATGCTTATGACATACGCGGATGGACAACTATGCATAAGAACAATAGAATTCACTATTAATGATTCATCTGCGTACGTCATAAGGCATTGTTACCAAGAAGCCCAAATTTCCCCAAAACAAACTATATCCACGGGAAATTTTGAGAGTTGATTGCGCGAAAACTACGCATCAGATTCTCTTGAAATTTTCAGTGAGTGCTCCTGTCATGCTCCTCTGTACAATAAAACAAAAAAAGTTCATAGACACTTTAAGCCTTTTTAATTGCATGGGCACGCCTGTATTAGGTACACGGCCGTATATTGCGCATATACATGCATGGTAGTTTATTAGCTTTCATTTTAATCCTGAATTGTTACTGATAACATATTAGCTTAGGTTAAAGTAGTATAATCCGTAAAATGTTGTGTGTGTGCGTCGGGGTGGGGTGGGGGGGGGGGGGGGGGGGAACTCTACCTGCCACATGTAAAAACTAGTTGTCGGGGCGATCGCCCACCGATCCACTGTCACACACTTCCGCCACCCTGGAGATATCACTGCTCCAGTATATATATATATATATATATATATATATATATATATATATATAATATATCACATATATCACTGAGGCTCCCCACGTCAAGAATTTCTAATTTGGAGGGACTGAATAAACCCTTCAGGTTATCCTATATGGCTATGGTCTCTATACATACTGCTTCTGGTCAGAAATATCAGAGTTCTCTTAAACTCTATTTCTTTTCACAGATGTTTCGCAAAGAAAATCCTCTGAACGGGGGTAAGGGGAGAAAGGACGTGAAAGACGTAGTGATGATTCTCACCGACGGCAAACCAATCAGAGCTAGAGGCAACCCAACGTACGGCTTTTATGATTACGATAATAGACCTGAAGAATTTGCCAGTAGACGACGCTCGCAAGGAGAGACAAAAATGGCCAACGCTCTCTCGGCGAAACTGCACGAAAAGGAAATTCGAGTTGTTGGTGTTTTCATTGGTGTCAACGGCGACAAAAGTTTGCTGGAACAGTGGACAACTACACCGTCCGATGCGATCCAAGCAAACAAAGCAGCATTTGACACGGTTGTTTCTACAATGGTGGACAAATCATGCAAAAAACCAGGTAAAAATATATTATTGACAGCTGCTATTAAAGGGGCAGTAAGACACCAAAATTGTCTATCCCAATTTTTTTTTTTTTTTTTTAGAAGTGGTTTTAAAATAAAGAAAAATAGCGTCTTCACTTGTTCAATTTCTCATCTTGTTCCAAAGATATTTTGATTTAAAAAAAAATGCAAATTGCTGGTTGGTAGGAACAAAAGAAAATTATACTAGATGCTATTGTACCTACCAACCAACATGCCGCTGTATCTTTGTCCTCTAAATCTCAGGGGATTGATTGCAACCCACCAATAAGAAAGCCTATATACGACGTCATCTACTCCACTAATTCCGTAAAAGAGGAATATCTATGGAAATAATAGGTAGATTATGCTGAAACTTTGAAGTTGTTCTAATATGAATGGTACTTTGCAAAGTACACAGTTATTGCTTGATATATTCCTCATTTGGGGAAGTTTGCTTGATCTGTGTGAAGTAGATGACATCATAAGGCATCTCATTTGCATGTTACAAAAACTGGAATATCGCTGGAACATGAGATATTGATTTAATATATAAGAACGCTATACTTCTTCATACGGAAAGTATACTTCTAGATATAACCAAAATTGAATAGACGATTTTCCATCTTGCTACCCCTTTCATGTTTGCGCGGTTTTATAGAGAATATTACACGGTGGTGCGAAGATATGGATTTTATCTTCGAGTGGTGAAAACAATATTTTACGAATGAGCGTAGCGAATGAGTAAAATATCGTTTTTACCACGAGAAGATAAAATTCATATCTTCAAGCCAGCGTGTAATTTTCTTTTTACCTCGGGTCGGTACGACACCGAGGTCATAAATTCGGCTCCTATTTTTTTTTTTCCATTTTGTGTCGAGCCGCGCGCGTAGTCGAAGAGCCTGCGGAGGAGACGACAACTTCCGGTAAATACGTGTACTTCCAGGAAATTTCAAGCATCGGCCAAAGCGAAACGGAACCTTGCACAAAATCCGTCAAAATTGTTGATTTAAAACCAGAAGATGTGATAATTTTGACATATATGTTTAGCTGGATAACTATTGTCGAGTATATGTTGATATAATGTACAATACTTCGTATGCATAGCATGGGAATACAAAAAACGTTGGTTCATATTCACAAATATAAACGGAGCTTTGATTGACTGATTCACCATTTATACTAGTGAACTATTAAACTATCGTGATTTACACGATTTTTGCATATTTACCAGACGATGCCCTATCCACCGATCCGAGGTTAACGCCGAGCGGGCGTCTTGTTATTATATAGATTCAATGCAAAAAAGAGGTAAAATTCTTAATGACGTCATCGATATCTTCACTAGTGAGGATATGGAAAATACGACACTGCATATTTTCTAATAAAACACCCGCATCTATATAATAAATATATATATATTCAATTTTCTTTTAAATTCTTTCTAATTTCATTGATTGTATTAGCTTAAGTATATTTTCAATAGAATTCACTTACTACAGCTGTCTGTTTCAGGTTACTTTTGACGGAAATGATCAGGAGTTCGTTCCAAAGTACACAAGTTCGTATTGAACTAGGCATTTGATTGGCTACTAGAAACAAAGTAGTCAATCAAATCACTACGAACTTGTGAACCTCCGAACGAAAACCGACTGTAAAAGGGTCTATATCATGAATGACCTAAGGTGCTGATAGCCGATTAGGATCTCACTATATGGTTTTGAAACTCGCATAAACTAAATGTACAAAGAAGAATTGGTTTAAATAGTTTAGATGTAAACGAATCCTAACGTTGATTAAAATCTCCTTCGGCGGCCGAGGAAAGAATTTCGTGACACGAGTCAGCCTGGCTCATGTAAACAGCTTCCTCGAAGTTGGTAACTAAGCTAAAGTTATAGTTACTTCCTTTTCGTTAACATGAATATGAGCACCGTTCCAAGATAAATTCACAGCTTATTATAAGCGCCTTAAAGTTTGGCTGAGTTTCCAGACCATATCTTGATTGACTATGAAATATAACATATATATGTATGTACAGTATATAACAAAAATGTCTAATCTTTTTTTCCAGACTGTAAGAAAGAACCTAACAATCCCGAGTGCATCAGACCAGGTAAGAAACTCAGCCAACTTTGTACGTGGCTCTGATCTTGTTGTCAGGGGGGGGCGGGGGTGTCAGGCCGACCCTAGATTTCGGCAGGGGCGCAGCCATGAATACTAATTGGGGGGCAAGATAAGACAAAGGTGAAGTGTATTTGGTTATAGATTGTATCATAAGGCCTGGTTGAAGTTATCTTGCCCCCCCCCCCCCCCCCCCAATTAGTATTCATGGCGGCGCCCCTGGATTTCGGCTCGGGCTTTTTTGTTGTTTTTTTCTTTTTGGGTATCATTTTGCATTTTTTGCTCATTTAATTACTTCCGCTATTAGGCCCAGTTTACATGAAGTGGACATTGAGTGTTCATGTCAAATCTCCCATGTTGTTTCTCTTTATTGTGTTTACATGAAGAAGATTGAAAGTTTTCGATCTGATCGAAACGAATGACCGAAGTCAATCCACTTGAGATTCAAGCAAGGATCAGTCGACTTACATGAATGCGGTCTGGCCAATACGCCAAATCGTAGTTTCATTCAGGCCCACATGCAAATTAGTTTCCTATTCAATTTGGGCCCCTATGCAAATTATACATCGTGTCTATTAAAGCATAACGGGAAGATAACATAGGCTGGGATTGTTTTTTCATGTTTTGAGTTCATTATTTTTAGACACTACATTTAGGATTAGTGTCAAGGATAATCGATAAGCAAAGTTTATCCTTATAGAATACCTATAAACATTAAAAAGTTTCTGAAATTAGAAATGTTATGTTTATTACGGCTGCTTCAGCCTCATGTTATAAATGAACTACGTTTTATCCCGACTCAGATTGTATGCGCAGTCGAAACTCCAATTTCGTCTATCTGATTCATGTAAACAAGGTTTGACTTGAAAATGGCTTGATACGCATGAGTGAAGCTGGTGCGTGTCGTTCTCATGGCAGACATTGAGGGAAGCACAGAAAATAATGTTCCAAAACCGAAAACAATGTTCCAAACAGATTGGATTCTCCATGTAAACATGTGCCCGGATTGACTTTACTCGCCTTCTTCGGCATAAAAAACACAACATTTGTCATCAACACAATCTTTGCTCCAATTAGTATTGACAAGAAAAGTATACAATTATTCCGTAAACAACAAGCCAATAGTGATTTAAAACTGACTCAGATCAGCGGGCTAAAATATAGTTTAGCCCGGGGAATTCTCCATTTTAGCCCGCAAAATACACCAGAATGCCCGATAAAATTATTATAATAGAAATTATATTCTTCTTTAGGAAAGTGTGACTGTGCCGCAACTCAAGCAGTCGCGTATCTCAAGCCTCGCAGAGACGTGGCCGAAGTCCACTGGTTAAAGCCATCTCTTAAATGTGCAGCCAACCCACCAGTAATTGTAGATGAAATGGTTGACCCTGAAGGCACAGAATCTCCAAAGTTTTTTGGCGTTGGAAATCACGTTATTAGTTATACATACAAATACCAGAATGGCCGTGATAACTTTGAAACACACACATGTCAGGTGCAAGTCAACGTCAAACGTAAGTGTATTCAGTACAAAAAAACTGTATTATATTTGCATAATGAATGATAGGGCCGTTTGGCGTTTATACGACAGCCAATAAAACGCGGCTTAGACCAGACGCACGTTACATAAGACGCGAACTGACCATTTATAAACGGCGTTTTTAAACAAGCTGCCGGCTTGTGTAAGACACAACTCTTTCAGGGCTCACATTGAGAACAGTTCTTCTGAACTGACGTGACTACCCTGATTAAATAAAGTTTGATTTGATTTACTTTTTATACAATACAATACAATACAATACAATACAATACAATACAATACAATACAATACAACGCAACGCAACGCAACGCAACGCAACGCAACGCAACGCAACGCAACGCAACGCAACGCAACGCAACGCAACGCAACGCAACGCAACGCAACGCAACGCAACGCAACGCAATGCAATAATGCAATGCAATGCAGTGCGGTATATAACGCAAAAACGCGATGGAGATAAAACAAAAATAAAGCTCGATATTGGCAGCTTTGAACTGGTTTATATGTTGAATACATGCATAAAGATAGAATATAAAGCTTATACCTATACTATAAAATTTTTCAGTAATCAAGACCACTCACTAGGGCTATGTAATAAACTAGAATAAGCTCAGGTCTACACTATAAATCTTTCCAATAATTAAGACCATCACTACAGCTATGCAATGAACTAGAATGAAGCTCAGATTTACACTAGCCATAACATTTCTCAACAATCAAGACCATCATCACTAGAGCTACGCTATAAAACTTTTTAATGCAAAATAAATGCAATTTCGCTTGATTTAGAGTCACCCTTTTACCGCCAAAGTCGTTAATCTACTCTGGCAAACGCCAGACGGTTTTACTCGTCAAAGAGAGCGACATTTGGCGGTGAAACTGAAAGGGTTAACAGGACACTTGAGGATTAGTATTAATTTATACTTTCATGCGTTTTTTTGTCATAGATACGCCATGTGGAGGATTGGATTTCGATCCTGAGATGAGTATATGTTGCTGTGGAACAGTATATACGATTCAAGCTGGATGGGAGTGTTGCGGAGGTAAATACCACAACACAGGAGAAACTGAATGTTGTGGACCTGCAAAGTTGGGCAACGTGTATCGCAAAGGACGCTGTCCTTACTGAAGTGAGTTCACATTAGATTAGATTAGATGATTGCCGAGACAACATAGACTACGTTATAGAAAATTGGCCATAGGACATCGAACATAGTTTATACGTCAAAACATTAAAGCCATTACCATAGATCATAAATTAGTAAATTACAAAAGCCAATTGAAAGAAAAAGTAAATGTCAAATGGCATCAAACATGTAGTGTTCACTGTTTATATCAAATGCATTAAAAATAAAACTTCATTAAAATATTTTGCAGTTCTGTTGTTTTAGACACGTAGTTAGACTAAGAAATCTAGGAGGGCAAGTTTTATTTGGGGAAGGGGGGGGGGGGGGGAGGAGTAAAAAGGTACAAAAGTTGAGTCACGCAGGACAATTGATGCAATCACGCTAACCTCCACCCCACCCACCCCCCATCACCACCACCCCCTCCCATCCAAACGGAATGCCGGCAATGCAGGCTTGATGCACAATATCAGAGTGGGCCAGAATAAATCGCATGGCTCTGAATATGAAAAAACCCCAACCACAATCTATGTAAGTGTAATCCAAACGTAAGTGTTTTGCAGTTTGGAGCCTCTATAAATTATTAGCATATACCTCGCAGGTGAATAATAGTGCTTTTCACGCAATCTGATTGCATGGTTCCTCTTGCTTAGCTAGAGTTTCGCTGGATACAACTGTCATTGGTTGGTTTGTGGTCACATGACCTTAGCTAAATTTCAATGTCTACCGAGCGGGCAACAATTGAGAACTTAATGCCTGCTCCGTTAATAAGTTTTCAATTGTTGACCGCTAGAACTTTGAACTCTTCATGGTATCCTATAAACAAAAGCTTGTTCGGTAAGAAAAGAAGCATACTTATACGTCTTCAAAGCATGTGTGAAGATTAACTGGAGAAATGTATTGCTGTTCTTTTGTTCTGAGACTCATATTCGTTTCTTTGATGTGAAATTACAGAGCCAGGCGAAATGTTTTGGTAAGTCTTTCAGTTTGTCTTTTCGTTTGTGTACTTTCCCTTGATAAACGCAACCTCGTTCCCAGGGCCCTTACCTCCACTCCCTGCTCGCTGCGAAAATTACCCTGGCATGGACTGGTTACGTGTCGCTGAACAAAAAATATCATTGTGGGAGGGGTCCTATTAATGTGCTTATTGTTACGCTCAACCAGACGCCATGTTGAAGTCTTCGAACTTCGAGGTGTTTAATGTACCTTCGTTTCGTGTCTTAATTTTGCTATTATAAAAAGTCCATACTGGGACAAAGTTTTACGACCAAAAAATGGTGATTTGCTTGGAAAGTTTGTTCTTGGTCTACCCAAGTTTGCTGTTCTATCGACGGGCTATGGAAAGTCTCTAATTCACTTAATCTTCCATGTGCTACCTGCTTTGTTGTTTTGTAAGAAGAAACTGAAAGAGACTATTGTGGACAATGTTCTTGACCATATCTTGACCAAGTGGGTGATTCATATATTTTCTCAATTGTGATTGTCGTCTCTTCTCTAAATTCCCTAATCCACTACCATCCCCTCCCATTAAATTATCTTTTGCTATCACCCGGGTACTTTTCGCGGGGAGCGGAGATAAGGGCCCTGGGAACGAGGTTGCGATAAACGTCGAAATTATTCAGCAAAACTCAAGCTATATAACAAAACACTGATTTAAACACTTAATGTCTGATCCCTTGGGAAACAGTTAGTTTTGTTTTCCCTCGAGTCTCGATGTTTCCTTCGACTTCGTCTCGGGAAATATCAAGACTCTTGGGAAAACAAAACTAACTGTTTCCCTCGGGAGCAGACATTAAGTGTATACTATTCCTGCCGGAAGGCCTGTGTAGTTGCATTTTTCGCAACTGGTCCCAGTTTGGTCTTAAATTCATATATATTCTACACTCGAATTTTCCTTCACCCAAAATCCTTAGTACACGCTATGTAATCGAGTGAAATGCCCAATATCACTTATAATATACCATTCACCAGCGGGCGAAACAAAATGGCGGCCAGTTTTGCTTTGTTTACCGACCGCGCAGGAGATTTTGTTGATAAACAAGGCTGATGTTGGAGAATAACGAGAAAAGTCAACAAATTTAACTAGAAGAGTGTCCACAGGCATGTTTCTTTACAATTTTCTAGCCATTAATATATTCAAAAGTTGTATTAAAAAACAGTTTTGTCGACAAATATCGTGTACGCCAAGTGCCCAAGTTGCTAGCGGCCGTGTCTTGTATAAAATACCGAAAAATATAAGTTAAGAATGTTAAACTTGTTATTTCATTTATGAGGTATATACTAAAACAAAAGCGGCTCGGTGAATATCCAGCACTATTCACCTCCACTTCGGTGAATAATTGTTAACTAGTACGATGATCAGTCGATAGAAGAATTAGGCAAATTGTTAGGAGTCACACTTGACAACCAATCTCAAGTGGGACCATCAGATTTCCAACATCTATAGTTCAATAATAAGGTGTTAAGCTGGATTTCCATTCAGTGCATTTTGTCGCGCAATCGACTTTTTGCGATCGCTTTCTTTTGAATTGTGGGTTGTCAAGCGGAACGCATTTCATTAGCTTTGGCTGAATACACACATTTCAAAAGAAAGCGATCGAGAAAAGTCGATCGCGCGACAAAATGCACTGAATAGAAATCCAGCTTTAAGCTGGATTTCCATTCAGTGCATTTTGTCGCGCGATCGACTTTTCTCGATCGCTTTCTTTTGAAATGTGTGTATTCAACCAAAGCTAATGAAATGCGTTCCGCTTGACAACCCACAATTCAAAAGAAAGCGATCGCAAAAAGTCGATCGCGCGACAAAAAGCACTGAATGGAAATCCACCTTTAAGCCTGGTTTCCATTCAGTGCTTTTTATCGCGCGATCGACATTTTGTGATCGCTTTCTTTTGTCTTGTGGGCGCTCGACTGGATCCGTTCCACCCGACGGCTCATGAAGCTGGATTTCCATTCAGTGCATTTTGTCGCGCGATCGACTTTTCTCGATCGCTTTCTTTTGAAATGTGTGTATTCAACCAAAGCTAATGAAATGCGTTCCGCTTGACAACCCACAATTCAAAAGAAAGCGATCGCAAAAAGTCGATCGCGCGATAAAATGCACTGAATGGAAATCCACCTTGAGACAAAGAAAGCGATCGAAAAAAGTCGCTCGCTCGACAAAAAAAGCTGAATGGAAATCCGCCTTAACTCCAAGTGACGAACCATATCGGACAAGTACAGAAAACTCTACTTGGCCCAGCTGGGATTCGAACCCGCGACCTTCGGTTTACTAGTCCAATGCTCTACCAACTGACCTACAGGTCAAGTTGGGAGCTGAAGGTCGAATTCCCAATCTCGTTCCCAGAGCCCACGTTCCCCACCCGGGAAACGAGAGACTCTGCGATAATCCGTTTCACATCGATATTTCACTGGCTGATGGACACAGACTCTATATAACTCTTCTTCCGGATAACAAGAATCCTGTGATGGCGTGAACGGATTATCCCAGAGTTTCTCGTTTCCCGCCAGCTGGGTAAGGGGAGCGTGGGCTCTGGGAACGAGATTGACCAGTTCCTTCAATATTAGACAACAGTCTGCACCAGTGAACTCGGGTGGAGAATAATAATAAGGTGTTACCCCAAGTGACGAACCATAGAGAAAACTCTACTTGGCTCGGCTGGGATCGAATACAATTCTATTATAGTTTAAACTATCCCTTATATAGTACTTCATTTACTTGGGGTAATGCACGCAATGATTGATCCAAAAAAGGTGTGCCAGACTTATTTTGGAAAAAGGATTGGACCCTCAGTTAGTCTCTTTCGTGAACTTAAATGGAAAATTAAAAACTCTTTAATACGTTACACACTTCTACTCCTGGCGAATTGCGTAATTTATTTACTTTCTGCCACGATGTGCTTGAAGTTATTTTGGACTAGATTTCAGCCCTGTTCTTATTTTAGTCGCGACTTACTTTGGTTACGAAAAAATTGACCGCTTATACGAGTGTGTTCGCGACTTAAGTAAGACTCGTCAAAGGATGAGAACTGTTGCCTTAATACAGACACTATAATCATTTTAGCAGTACTGGGTGGTTTTGGAAATCATTTAACTTGCTTTAAATATCAAATATAATAATCAGTTGGATGTGAGTTATTCTTTAAATTGCAAAACATTTAATAATATAATTATGTATTCTAGAATTTTTAATGTCATTCTACTATATTCTAGTGTTTCTCATTATTCAGGTCATTGAGTTCTTTAGAATTCGCCTAAATCGTGCACGTCGTGCACGATAAGGACTGTGAAATCAAGCAAGTTCAAACGCTTTTGGAAGTACTATGCTAGAGACAAATGAGGACCTTTATGTGCCCTCGAAGTAGACTCATGCCGAATGCAACGCGAGTCCGGCACTTCGCATCGCCCGTAACGTTGTTGGTCAATTTGGCCAATTTCTAGAACCTGCTTGCAAAGATTACTATGGCTAACACTATAGACCTTATTCAAAAATAACCGGCGAATTAAAATTCTTTTATATACATATAAATTAGCCCTTATGAACTCGTTTTCATGTCGGAAATTCAAAATAATTTTTACTTTAAAACGAGGTCATAAGGGCTAATTTATATGCACATAAAAGAATTCTAATTCGGCGGCCATTTTTGAATAAGGTCTATGGCTAGTGGCGCTTTCAGTGCAAAAATAAGACGAGCTAGGGAAGTACTTTGTCGTCGAAGTAAGCAAATGTTTTTTAGTTATAACTGTTCCTTAGGCCATGCTGAAGTCAAATGGAGTTGGGCAAAAAAGAAATATGTCACAAAATTTGAATTATTATGTGCTCTCCTTATAATTTACTGTGGAGAATCTCCATTATTATGGTCCTTAATACGCACGCGCGCCACCATCTTGTCCCCAACTTTTGGTAATGTTCATGTTGCGTTTTAACCACCGTCGTCGTCCTAGCATCTTAAGTTTCCTAATACATAAGACCCCGATGGTAGACCGAGAATGTTTTATTGTATTCACAACTTTGAACAAGTTGAACGTGTTTCACAAGTACTTTTTGGGCTACATCTAGTCGTGATTTTGATCAACTTTCTCTCGGAACCGAACTGCGAAAATGTTTTTGGAACAAAATAAAACGCTTTGTACTTGAGTCCCCCCGAGTAAATCCCGCAGGTTTTATTTAAAAAAATCACAACTATATTATTAGCTTGTGCATGTTTATCGCAAAACCAAATACAACATTGTATTCTACAAATTACTAGCTTTCTAGTTATATCTATTTTACTTTTGTGGCATAGAATCTGACGATCAATTGAGAAAGCTTTACCGAAATGACCTTGACAAGTTTTTCCTTCACAAGTTTTATTTGTTCCTGTGTACAACACAAATTGACAAGTTTTTCCTTGACAATGAGCCTTGTTCAAAAGCTGGTCATGCCAGCTTTCGAACAAGGAAAATTGTTCGTGTGTATATAGTACTAGTCGTCAGGCCCGCCCAGAGGGGGGGGGGGGGGGGGGGACTGGGGAATTTGCCCCGGGGCCCCAGCTCGAGAGGCCCCCTAATTATATTTCTGGTTTACGTTGTAGAGAATCGGTAGACGCGGGGTAGCCAAGCGGCTGTAGTAGGGCAAGGGCCTCCCGACAACTTCAGAACAAATATGGTTAACGTTTTCTTTATATCACAGATGAAGACCAAATAAGGTTCACCAATTTGCTTAATTTAATCGAATAATTAGACAAAAGTCTTCCCTCGGCCCAGGCTCTTTGGTGTTGAAAACGATAAAGTATTACCGTCAAGCGCAATATCCGCCAAAGTAATAAACATGTTTTGATGGCTGCTTGTCCTTACGAAAATTCTGAACAAGCTTCCAGAACATTCAATGTTCTGTATTTGAAATTGCTTAAGTTGATGAACTGAGCGCAATAAATGGATTGTACTGCAAAGTTTCAGACAAAGAAAATGCTTGTCCACTTGAGAATAGCGCGTCATTGGGTCAGTAATTAGTGATTAGGCTTCCTGTTTAAAGGTTCGAGACTTAGGGCGTGTATGAACCCTCTGGGTAAGGCTAGCCCTAGTAAGAGGGCTGGAATTTACCTCGCGTTTACTTGAGCGTTTTTGGTAGGGTTAGCCCTAGAAAGAGGGCTGGACTTCACCAGTTCACCTCGCGTTGGCTTCTTTACTGACTTGTGCAGCTTTCCCACGGAGCTGGGAATCATGTTTTCGTAAACACGATTTGAATTTACAACAAACACATGAACAAACACAACTTGCAAAATAGAAAGTTGACCAAAAAAAATTAGTCAGAAGCAAAACCAGCAAACTTTATCGCGTGTATACTGAGCTGAGCAAGAACACATTGATAATACCATTCTTCGTAAATTTTGTAAAGTACTGGAGAGCAAAAACACGGTAAACGCCAAATGAATTTAGTCACTATATAAAGTGCGGTTTTACCTTCAGACATTAACGAAATATATTCTTCTAATCTTGTCGATGAGAATTTTAATGAAGTGTTGAGTCAGACACTTACCCAAGTCAAGGGTTTTAGCGCATGCTTCACTTAAGAGGTCAGTATCACTTGTTGATTCTGTCACTCTTGTTCAGCGAACTCTAACAAAATATAACCGACAGATAATGATGTGAAAAAGCAGAGCGCTACGTATAAGCAGTGTTTTCGATAGAGCAAAATGAAAAGATAGTAAACTGCCGAGATTAGTTTTGATAACAAAATAATTACGCTCCAAGCGGAGCTATTCATCACATAACTCTGTTGAAGAGCCCCGCTTGAAAGTCAAACGTCAGTATTTCGTTATCAAAGCTAGTCTCAGCAGTTTAGCACCTTTTCACTTTGCTCCAACATATAACAGCAAGCAATGTGCGTAAATATTTATCCAATTTTATAAAATAAGGAGTCCTCTACGCACGCTCGGATTCGCTGTGCCAAGTGCTTTTATAGTGCATTTATAAGGAGTACGAAGATCATGAATGGCATAGGATGCCGTCACTTGGCGGGAAAAGCTAGCAGACTTTCAAAACTATCCCATTTTTAGTTTGTTTCTTTTTCCTTCATATTTTATAAAACAAATAAAACATACCGCTCCTGTGCATATGTACTTTTATAAATGTACATTTGAAAAATGAGCTTTATGAATATATCTTCTTCCTTGCCCTTCCCTTTCTCTCCCCTCCCTCTCTGCTATAAATTGTCTTAATTGTACTGTTATATACGTTCGACATTGAAGCGACTGTGAAGTGGCATTGATTCAAATAGTAAACTTAATGAATATAAAATAAACGCGAGAGTATAGAATACGCTGCGTCTAAAACGAGTAACTTCATATACAATGTTTGCCAACGGACTTTTGGCAACGTCAGTTTTTGATTGAGTGTTTACAACTATATCATTAATTAAATAATTGTTCAACGAACTTTATCGAAAAAATAACGGCCAAGCTCAGGAATCACGTAGCCAGGATTTTGAAAGGGGGGGAGCCGAAATCAAAATAAACTTTTAGGCGGGTCCGGGGGCATGCTCCCCCGGGAAATTTTGAAATCGAGAGTCGCTGAAATGCCATTTTCTGGCTTTTGGAGGAAGATTTTACAGACTCTAAAGGTTAAAAAACGTCATATAAAATACTCAAAACACGGAAACGTCACATAGATACTCAAAATGCATACACTCAGTAGATTGAATGCAATGTTCACAGTTTATTTCCTGACACAATAGCATATTGCCTCAGTTTTGTAGTTACATGTCTGTTGTTTTATATCAAAAGGGGGGAGCAGTTTCACTCGAAACGTTAGAATCTATTCGGGTCATTTATTGAAATTCCTTCAACTCCTTCAGAAATTCTACTAAAGAACTATAATATAGAGCGAATTGAGCGATACTGAGGTTTAAATAATTAATTACTATGTAGTTTATAACAAGTTATTTTTCACATGCCTCGGTTTCCTTTGTTCTTTTAGGGGAATATATTCAATAGCCCCTGGAAAAACAATAGATTAATATTCCCCTCTATAAGGGCCTGTTTATATGATCCCGGTGTACCGGGATGTCCCGGTTGCCCGGGATGAATTTCATCCCGGGTTTATATGGAGTAAACAAAGTGCTCGTCCCGGTTGACCGGGCTGAATTTCATCCCGGGTCAAAAAGCGCGGGAATTTAAGGAAATGGACAAAAAAGCAAAAACTCACCCTAATTCTACTATGTTAGAAGTTATTTCACTTTTATTCAGTGTTTTGTCTTTACACCTGGCCGTTTGGAAGAAATTCTGACCGTAATGTTAAAAGTTACAAGCATTGTAGTTCAGTAAACTTCATCCCGGTGTACCGGGATGTCGCGTTTATATGGAAAAAAATCTGTCCCGGTGTACCGAGATCTCGGTTGATTCAACCGAGATCCCGGTACACCGGGACGTCCTGGTACACCGGTGTACCGAGACGTCCCGGTGTACCGGGATCTCGACTTGTAGATAATTCACTGTTATTTTCGCGGTTACGTTTATATGGAGACCGGGACGTCCGGGTGTACCGGGATCCCGGTTGAATCAACCGAGATCTCGGTACACCAGGACAGATTTTTTCCCATATAAACGCGACATCCCGGTACACCGGGATGAAGTTTGCTGAACTACAATGCTTGTAACTTTGAATATTACGGTCAGAATTTCCTCCAAAAGGTCAGGTCTAAAGACAAAACACGGAATAAAAGTGAAATAACTTTTAACATTGTAAAATTAGGGTGAGTTTTTGCTTTTTTGTTCCATTTCCTTAAATTCCCGCGCTTTTTGACCCGGGATGAAATTCATCCCGGTCAACCGGGACGAGCATTTTGTGTACTCCATATAAACACGGAATGAAATTTATCCCGGGCACCCGGGACATCCCGGTACACCGGGATCATATAAACAGGCCCTAATAGTCCCCTCTAAGGCTCTAATATTCCCCTCTACCATTCCTCGCCATAATATTCTCCTCTAATCTTCCCGTCTAATATCCCCCGCACCACTCCTTATCTTATGAAATCCTGTCAACCTCGCCATGTGAAAAATAAGTCCGTTATTTTGAGGCCCCTCGTGGATATGGCCTCAAAATAACCTATACTTAACAAGCACTTTTCAACTTAAAATATATAATAAGGGAACCCAATTTTTGAACCTAAATAGCCTTATTTAACTAGACACTATATGCAAAATATCATAAGAACTCTTAATTAAGGCTGCCAATTTTATGTTGTAACTATGAGATGTGAAATTCGTAAGATACATGGAATGTGAAATTCGAAAGTTCTACCACATTCAAGGCCATCGAGGGTTTAGACCTTGACTGTTTGCATTAACGGCAAATTAGAAGCGGATATGCACAATATCGTATCAGCACCACTCATCCTTATCAGCGTTGCATGGTCACTGACCTCAATATGGAGCTTAAGCAAATACAATGCGAACGTCAACTGACAACGTCCTTAATACAATAGATTTTTCTTCACACAACAAAGAAAATGAATAATTTTTAGCCCCAAGAGTAATCCTAACGCCGCCCCCGTTCTACATACAACGTTATTCAGATCATTTTCACGTCTTCAGGCGAAACCTGTTAGTTGAGTTTGACTTCAAACTGTGCGACAAAAATCCTTTTAGAACTCTGAAGCTTTTGAATGTCGGAAAACCTAGTTTATGTATTCAGTACTACACAAATGATTCGTGGTTTCTGCTAGATACTGAACTTTAGATTGCCGTTGCCGTCCTAGCTTGCTTAAGCTCCCTATTGACAAATTTGGAGTATCGAGATGACCGTCACAAAACGACCAGTCATGCAACATAGGTACCATGGTAACGTTGAAATAATAAGTATTGAAATGAGAGAACAACATTCGATCATCTATAATGTGCATGGTCTTTACAAAAATTGGTCTACTCTGTGAGAACGGATATACAGAAGCATGAAAAAGAATACGATTTTACTTGTAAACTCACTAATATATACAATTATTTACTTTTATGATAAATGGGTCGTTGGAAACCTTATTGGCTTTTGAAATTTTGTATAACAATGTACTTAGTTTGCTTTTGTTTTGTATATTGCAAAGTGTTCTGTTTTTATGGACCAGTTTCTAATTTACGAACATATAGAATGTAATACCATGCATATTTTCCTGAAGTTTCGTTTATTCCAATATAAGACCCATTGAGAAGCAATATACGGTATTAAAATTAATTTTTACCAACAAGGGTATGCTTGACTTGGGACCAATATATTTAGAAACTTTCATTTCCCAAAAATTTCAGCAAAAAGTTTCCAATGCAGAGCACACACTCGATTAATATAGATGATTATAATCAAAATTATATTTACAGTCGGTGTTGATAAATAAGCCAAACAAAGGGAAAAAACCCAGGAAATACAAGACAAAGAAAGCGCAAACGTGTGTTCGTTGGGGGCGATGCTTGAATTACTTATACACTTTAGCCGTGTTTACACGCCAAAATTTAAGCACGCTTAAGTTAAGCGTGCTTAAAATGCGCCACCTTGGTGCGTTTACACGGTCATTTAATAATCCCTTACTAAAACACGTACACCATTATTCAACATGGCGGACGAGCTATATTTTTTGTTTTGGAAGCTTCGTATGGGTAGGGTGCGTTAAAGAACAACGGAAGACATCGGTACATGAGAAAGAGTAATAGCTAAAAGAAAGAAACAAACAAACAAAGAAACGAAGAATAGCGAAATGGAAGCTTCTACAGCAGGGCAAAAAAAATACATTTTATCGTATTCATAACACCGTATTAATAGCAAGAGTTTTTCAATCCCGTTGCGTTTTAATACACGGCCAAGTTAAGCGCGATTAACTGATCGTGCTCAGTTTAATCCACCTCCGTGAGGTGGTGCAAACTAATCGGCGATTAATTAATTTACGCCGATCTGTTTACACGGACATTTTAAGCCCGCTTAAAGTCAGATGTTGGACAACCTACGTGGAGGAATTGACTATACGCCGAACTTAAGAGAAAGGCCCAGAATAGAGAAATCTGGAAAAATTACATGCCTAAAACCTGCCAACTGGCAGATAACCAATGATGATGATGAAAGTCAGATGTGGCTCAGATCCCGTTTAAATTTTGACCGTGTAAACAGGGCTTTTGATTAGCAATTTAAGTGTTGAATTCATGCACCCATGCAAGAAATTTAATCGAATTTAACTGAAATTTAAAATAAAATCGAATGGAAAGTAATAATTGAAACTTAAATCAAACTCACTAATACAATACTACAATAATAAGAACAGATTATACAATACGTAATTACAAAAAGAGAAAGGCTAGATTGATAAAGAGGCTTTATAACATAGCTTTGATATAGCACCGTTTTTGATTGGCTGTCGTGCATGCTCCATAACTCGATGGAGCATGGGAAAAAAGCGCGGGGAAAAATTTCAAAAAAAAATTGAGTTTTAAATTGACTTTTTATGGCCTTTTATATTATCAACGTCAGTTACTTTTATTGAATAATAAAGAACAACGACTCGGAAGACATAAACTGGGACTGGGTAACCGAGTTTAAACTGTCCTTTTGGTTGGATTTTATTGAACAAAAAAGACTTGGCTACGAAAGTAGAAAAACACAACAAGCAAAACGATTCGCCAGCTTGTGAAAGGATTTAATGCTATGTTATAAAAGAAATGGCTCATGGTTTAGTGTGCTCCATCCGAGTTATGGATGCACTTGGGAAATTTGGAGAGCACTCAAAAATCTAGAGTTGGTCTCGGCTACGCCTCGACCAACTCTTACGATTTTTTCGTGCTCTCCCAATTTCCTGCGTGCATCCATAACTCGATGGAGCACGCTAAACCATGAGCCATTTCTTAAATGGAGAACGGACACGAAGCGCCATGTTATATTTACTACAATACAGAACGCGCTACTGTTAGCACCTGACGCCAAACTCAGCCCTCTTCCCGAATTCATTTATCATATAATTAATTCAAAATGATCACAAACAACAGGCCAATTAGATATTCAAACTTAGTCAAATATATTCACGAACAAATAATATAAGCATTTTAGTCATGCTTACCTATATATATTACAAAACTTTAACCCTAATCAGTAAACGGGTTTACCATCTTGCTTATATTATGCTAACCGCTAACCTGCATGCACCTACATTATAGGTAATATAATATCACGGCCACCTCGGTTTTCATTGTTTCAACACGCACATTTAATATCGAAATAACCCGGTGCATAAAGATGAGGTACGATTAGTAACTAATCATACCTAAAGATGGTTTTCCACTAGGCGAAAAATGTCGCGCGAAGCGACATTTTCTTTTATCTCGCAAGCTCTCGAGTGGAACTAATTAGCCAAGACAAAAGAAAAATGTCGAGTCGGTCGACAAATGTCGCCTAGTGCAAAACCGCCTTAATGTTTATGCACAAGGTACAATTCCCGTGAATTTGCAATAGGCAATATCATTGCCCAATGCAGCGGGCCTTGCCTAAAACATTTCGAGTAGAGTACACTGGTGGCACCCCCGATCCAGAAGTCAAGACAAGTGTTTGCCTATTTCGAAGTAGGTTCGCTGAACCCGCTTGTAGTGGCAGCGCCCTAAACGAAAGGCAAACTTTCATTGCGGTAACTGGTTTGTTACAATAAAATGTGGGACTAATACTAAATCCATGCGCATGTCTATACACTGTTGTTGTTTTTATAGACAACTATCTAATATTAGTTTATTGCGTGAATTTGCATTAGATCAATGGTGACCATTGAACGGATCATAATTTACATGTATTGTTATTTAAAAGTCTTGTAATATATTTACAGATATAGATATATAAATGGCGATTGCATGCATTTCAAATAAAGATAGTTATACACACGATATACATGGCCACGTTTAGATGTCGGTTTTATGCCAGATACATTCCCTTGGACTTCGCCCTCGGGACTTTTACTCCCGTTCTTCCTTGGTAACGGTAATATATTGAGCAAGGTAGATGATTAAGTTTAGTACGGCACTTAAAGACCCCGTTCACACGAGTCCGAAGCGAGTTGAAAACGGCGCTAAAAAGTCACAAAACGCCGTTGTGTTCGCACGGCCCCGGATCGAAATTGTGTGAAAATGGCGCTCTAACTGGAGCGTTTTGAAAACGATTTCCAGACGGAGCGAGATGAAAACGGAACCCTTGCGGTGTCGTGTGAACGTAAGATGCGGAACTTTTTCGCTCCGCTTTAGTACCCAGTTCCTAAATTTTCAGCTCCTAACCAAACGGCTGGCTTATTTTTCAGCAATGGAAAACTTTATTTGTCTTCTCGACGGAAAGTTTGACAACAATGACTATAGCCAAATACGAGAAGATTATTTAATAGTCAATAAAGAGAGTTCCTAACAGAAAGACAAAAATTGTAAACCATGCAAGAATGCACTATATACACCTTGGGGGATAATATTCTTTGAATTGCTCCTCGGTTTACTTTTGACTAGATATGGCTATTTACTGTAAACAGTGCACAGCATTGAAATACTGGATGTACACCAGAAGGTTCCGGAGTCGTGTGAACACCTTCAAAGCGGCGTTAAATTATTATGACGGATTCGTGTGAACGTAACATATTTTACCGTTTATTTTCTATACGGGACTCGTGTGAACGCAGTCTTAGTTCTGAACCGTTTCTAATGATTCTGACTAAATTATTATAGTAGATTTAATCCACTATAAGACTGCGTTTACACTAGAGCAAAAGTATCCGGACATTGTTTTTCATTCTCATGGGAACAAAAAACAATGTGAATCTGGATATTTTTGCTCTAGTGTAAACGTAGTCTAATGAATGGTTAGTATATATATATATATATATATATATATATATATATATATATATATATATATATATATATATATATATCTATGTATAAGCAAGATTATGTTGTATACAATCACTAGAAGTGATTCTGACTATGGGTCTGGTTAGTGTATATATAAGCAACATTATGTACCTGCATGATTATGGAGTTAGAGCATTTGTTGGAGTTAGGTAAATCAGGAAATCCCGTTTGGGGATATTTTAAATCAAATTCAAAGCCCAGTTCATAATACAGTCTAGTGTTTACATTATACCTGCATAATATATTTTTTTTAAAATGGATAGTATCAAACTGTCTCTGAGCCTCATTATGAATAACATTTCGACCAAACTATTAACGGCCAAATGCTTTGTTTGTTTAAAGGTTAAACTTTATCAGTTTTGAACAACGAGTCCTACTCCATCTTCAGGTATTGCGCACTGATAAAGGTTAATACGGTGGCCTACCTAGTATTGCGTAAACATACGCTGAATATATGGATAGATTTTGCTAGATTTTGGAATGTCGTTGGTAATTATAAATTTTAGTAGCATCACCAGTTGCTATGTTTATTGCTATTGGTAGATGATTTTAAATTTATCTGGAATGACCAGTTGCTGTATATGATTAGTTACCTCCGTTTCGCGCTAACCTATACTTATAAATTAGCTATGCTTGAAGAGAACGGATACCGGGGCTGCAGCTACGCATGGATTTCTCATACTTCAATGTGCTCAAACGTGTCAACCAAAATAACTTAATTATGGACGGCTTACGTCATGCATACAAATATGTGCCAACGAACTTCCGAGGACGTGGGAGTTTGATTAAGTGTTTACCGTAATGAACGCTCAACGGATTTTAACGGGAAATAACGGCCTGACATGCGCACTTCGAGCTTCAAGATTAAGCATAAAAAGAGAGAACTTTCAAACAGTTTGTCACTCGTTGGAGAATATTCAACTAAGAAGTATCTGGTCTAAAGGAATCAAGTTTGGCTCAACTGGTTGTACTCTTGGATGCTAACGATGCAATTCCTGATTGTTCTAACGCTGTTTGCAGTGCAAAGTCTTGCTAAGCCAAGTATCTACAAAGATTTTGTAGACTACGCAGGTTTGTTATTCTTAATTTGACATATATATATATATATATTAATGTTGAAGTTTTATATGGTTTTTTCGAAACGTTGCAATGCTTCGTGTGATTACACTTTGCCTTTGTATATGTGCGCACGCCTATATCTAATGCAGTTGGAACTTATTGGGAAGTAAAACGTTAAGTCATCTGAATACCGTAGACCCAGCTAGCATCCCCGGTTTCTTTCGTGATTAGCGCCCACCATGCAGTCGCCGTTATACTTTCTGGAAATCCGTTATTTTTGGGTGGCTGTGTATAGCGGCCCGCGCTTTCTAAGGAGGTGAAAGAGAGCCTGCAACTAAACACACCGTTTTCTTTTTGTCTAAACGGTCTAATTAATTTTCAAAAATTCCGACAATCACAATTAATTAGACAACAGACTTTACATAAGCTATAAGAGGACTAAGGGGCTGTTTCGGTGGGAAGCGGGACGAGACGTTTGCCGGGATCCTGCCATGCATGTATATATCTCTTATTTGTCCCGTTCCGTTTATATGGAAAGAATTTTCCCGGGACGTTTTTCTTCCCGTCCTGGCAAAGCGGGATCCCGGCAAATGCAAGACAATTTTTCTCATGTAAACACTCCGTCCCGCTTTGCCGGGAGAGAAACACAGAAAACAGTGTTCCAAAACCAAAAACAATGTTCCAAGCAGACCGGATTCTCCATGTAAACATGTGCCCGGATTGACTTCACTTGCGTTTTTCAACTTGATTGGACTGTATCCGCTTCATCATATAGTCAATCGAGATATGGTCTGGAAACTCGGCAAACTTCAAAGCGCCTATAATGAGCTGTGATTTTATGTTGAACCGTACCTTACACCGTGCACATCCTTCTGTTTTAGATTTATTAATATTTAAATAGCACGGTTGAGTGATTGGACTGAAACGTTGCTATTGGACAATTCGCTCATTATACTAAAATACAATGTGTTCAGCGACCGTGCACCGTGCACAAAAATGCATAAAGGCGAACAAAAAGATAGACCAAAGACTTAGCTGAGTTTCCAGACCATATCTCGATTGACTATAGCTTCATAGACGAAATCGGAGTTTCGACTGAGCATACAATCTGAGTTGGGATAAAACGTAGTTCAAGTAAACACAACATTTCTGATTTCAGAAACTTTTTAATGTTTAGGTATTCTATAAGGATAAAATTTGCTTATCGATTATCCTTGACAATAATCCTAAACGTAGTGTCTAAATATAATGAACTCAAAACATGAAGAAAACAGTCCCAGCCTATATGTTATCTTCCCGTTATGCTTTAATAGACAGGATGTAATTTGCATAGGGGCCCAAATTGAATATGAAACTAATTTGCAAGTGGGCATAAATGAAACTACGATTTGGTGTATAGGGCCTAATGCATTTGAGCTCATTCATGCGTCGATTCCGTTTGATGTGGCGCGGTAATTATATATGTTACCTTGCATAATAAATAACTTATACTATGTTGCTCTACAACGACGTCTTGAATACTATGGCGACGGATATCATCTGTATCAGGAATGAACTAGGTAACTACCTATACTACCCCTTTCATTCGCATGGAACTGACAACTTTATCTTTTTACTCTGTCTAAAGCCAGACGATCTGAGAAAACCATACATGAAATGTTAAAGTCTATAGGCAACTAACCTATACTTAAATGAATCCTTAGAAGATTTAACTATAATACTGCATGTAAAGTTTGTACTTTGGCACGCTTTACCTATTGATCATGCAACCAAAATCTATTCAAAACATCTCAAAGAGGAATCATTCATTGCAGACTTGTGGTTTCTGTTTTTTTTTACTTAAAGAATCCTTGGAGAATTTAATAACTATATAATACTGTAATTTTTGTAAAAAAATGTATAGTTTAGCCATAGTCAATCGAGATATGGTCTGGAAACTCAGCTAAAGTCTTTGGTCTATCTTTTTGTTCGCCTTTATGCATTTTTGTGCACGGTGCACGGTCACTGAACGCATTGTATTTTAGTATAATGAACGAATTGTCCAATAGCAACGTTTCAGTTCAATCATTCAACCGTGCTATTTAAATATTACTAAACCTAAAACAAAGGATGTGCACGGTGTAAGGTACGGTTCAACATAAAATCCCAGCTCATTATAGGCGCTTTGAAGTTTGCCGAGTTTCCAGACCATATATCGATTGACTATGGCTTATGTCGTGCACTTTAATCATGAGCCTCTGGCTCGGATGATTGGGGCAGGGCAACCACAGCCTGTGCTTAACGACGTTAAATAAATCATTACTCATTACTCAAACTTTTTATTTGACAAGTCGCGTTTGTTCGTGTGTTTGTTATAAGTTCAAATCGTGTTTGCGAAAACATGATTTCGAGCTTCGTGGGAAAGCTGCACAACTTGATAAACCATTACTGACCCAATGACGCGCTATTCTCAAGTGTACACGCATTTCCATTGGCAAGCTTGTCCAGTACAATCCATATATTGCACTCAGTTCATCAATTTAGGCAATTTCAAATACAGAACATTATTTTTGAATGTTCTGGAAGCTTACACTCTCACAAGAGTACTGGCTTATAAATAAGAAAGAGTGTGAGACCGATCTAAAAGAGAGTGAGATTTATAACTAATATTTTTTGGTCAACTTTTTATTTTGCAAGTTGTGTTTGTTCACGTGTTTGTTATAAATTCAAATCGTGTTTGTGAAAACATGATTTCGGGCTTCGTGAGAAAACTGCACAAGTCAGTAAACAAGCCAACGCGAGTTAAAATCCAGCCCTCTTTCTATGGCTAGCCCTACCAAAAAAGCTCCTGTAAACACGAGATAAATTCCACCCTTGCTATATAAACACCCCCTTAGTCTTTCTCTATTGCTGGTGTGCATCTTTACGTCATTGCCGCCATGTTGGTTGAACGTTTTCAAAAGATTTTCATCATCTGCAATGGCCAACATGGCGAAAATATCTTTGTCCTTCGAATCTCAAGGGGTTGGTTGCATGCACACCACCTATATAAACACCCCCTTAGTCTTTCTCTATTGCTGGTGTGCATCTTTACGTCATTGCCGCCATGTTGGTTGAACGTTTTCAAAAGATTTTCATCATCTGCAATGGCCAACATGGCGAAAATATCTTTGTCCTTCGAATCTCAAGGGGTTGGTTGCATGCACACCACCTATATAAACACCCCCTTAGTCTTTCTCGCCTTGTGGTTCAAAAGAATCTTTGCTTCCTACACAATGAGGCCAGAAAGGCTCATTTAGATGCAAATGAAAGAATATTTTAAGTTGTTGGCTTTTATGAAAGTGGTCTATGATCAAACTAGCTAGCTAGCCTGGTTAAGCTTATCAACCGCCTCATGTATAATTGGACCTTCACTGAGAGTCGACTATTGTCAAAGGGTTTATGTAGCGATAAATAAGTTCGGGAGAGACTCTCTTATTTCAAAGAACTTTTGAAGTTATAAAGATTGACGTTTGCAGCTCTTCCATATCTCACTTCGTTCTTTAGATATTGAGATTTGCGTGATATGCAAATAACATCACTTAGACGTCACACTACATTTGTGGAAAATCTGTACTTGTTGGAAAATCATGTCTATATTCTTGCAATAATTAAAGTAAATCACTTGAAACTTTTCATGTATAGTGTCCTGCGATACACAGAAGTACATGCACAGTTAAAGTGATTTCGTTAAATAATCTCAAATTGATATTCAACTCAAGATTTTCCAACAAGTCATAAGTGTGACGTTTATAAGTGATGTTAGTAGAAATTTACAAGTTTATAATGCAAATCCTCGAATTTCATTGGCTATTGCAGGAGTTTATAATTGGTGATATAAACCTCTGGGATAAACCAATGAAAGTCATTCTTTTAAAGAAAATGACCAATGACAAAATGCGTAGTATAGCACGAACAATGATCATTAGAGCCAGCGGTTGTTCTGTTAAGCAACAATGGCGCCGAAATTACAACGGAGTATGCAAATGAAAGAAGAAATTGAACATTTAGGCGAAGCAATACGTTCTACAGAAAAAAAAACCGGCTACAAAATGGTTAGAATGGAAATTATTAATGGTAAGATCGTTAAATTGTTTATCTGTGTTCGTTTAAAACGAAATAACTGGAAACAAAACACATTTCAAAATTACGCTTGCTGTTGACAAGATTTCGTGATGTAAACTATATGCTAAATTGTTTCTTTCAACTTTTTGTCACTTTTACAAATCAAAGGAGTGGATATATATTGTTTCAATATTGTACATGAAAATCCATGCTAAATTATGCAAGAAAATTTTACTTTTCCATCGGTTACTGTACGGGCCAAGGAGATGTCCGAAATGACCGTTGAACGTTTGTTGTTGGCAGTTAAAAAAATGTATTAAACGAGCCTCAAAAAATATGTTATGTTCGAGAATTTATTTAACTTTTGCTGGTAAATTTATACTAAAACAATTAGACAACTCGCCCTCGTTTTCTATGAGCGATAGTCAACTCGGCTTCGCCTCGTTGACTATTCGCTCTTAGTATAATTTCATAGTGAAAAAGAAGCTTTCCAGCCTTCTGATTGGTCCGCTCAGCGGTGAATCTGAGGTGATAGTCACCGCCTAGCGCGGTGACTATGCGGTGACTATTACATCACAAGAAATTGTTCTTCAAAAGTAGTTTTGGAAAAGAGACTGGTTACTTATTCAACACTGCACTGACTTTACTCGTTTGAGTCTCCCCCTCGGAGTTGTCATTTTGAAGTATGACATTTTAGAATTTGTCGATTCATTGAAGTGTTGATTTTTTTTCAAAATGGGGTCTGTAGTTTTTGAGACAAACAAAAGAGCATAATACTGAAAACACTTATCACTGAGATGTTGTACATATCAAATATCGTAAAAACAAAACTTTATAAAGGTAAGGAAGTATATTTTCTATATTTCTTCGTATTTTTTTGTAGGTTTTGGCTAGGTTTTGGCCGTAGCGATGTTTTCGAAAAAACTCGTCATGAGTAAAGAACATGAATTAAGTGCAAAAAAGCCGTAACACAGGATCCAAAACACCAGAATAAAAGTCTTTTTAGCATATACTTGAGTGTATGTACAAGTTCAATTCCAAAGTAGGATGTTGTTTACTCGTTTTTTGAAATTATTTACTGACAAAGACTGTGGCTTGCTAACATCGTCTGTGAATAGACAGAATTACCACACGTTAAAATGAAAGCAGTTGTTTAAAAGTTTTTGTTTCAACGTTATTGGTTTTTTATCAACCTCTGAAATTATACTAAAACAATTAGTCACCTCAGTCTCGGTGACTATATCGGTGTATTTACCTCGCCGCTTCGCGGCTCGGTAAATATTCACCGATAGTCACCTCGACTTCGGTGACTAATTGTTAAATAGAAAACTCGGGCTCGTTGTCTAATTGTTAATTATTTACAAATAAAACAAATCTCAATATCTCAAGAACGAAGTGAGATATGGAAGAGCTACAAGCGTCCATCTTTATAACTTCAAAAGTTCTTTTAAATAAAAGAGTCTCCCCCAAACTTATTTTTCCATGCATAAGGCCTTTAAGTGGTCAAGTTATAGAGTAATATATTCGATATATTTCAATTCTATTGTTTTCTCATTCCTTGTACTTTAGAATTCTATTCTCTAGAATTCGTGCATGGTATATTCTGAATCGTATCAAATAACCTTTATGAGCTTTAACTCATTCCTGTCCGGGGGCTTCCCCAGAGGTGAATAAAATCGTCTGGCGTTAGCCAGAATAAAATACTAAAGACCAATTCGGACAAGAAAGAGTTAAACCACTACTTAACGTACTGTTTACATACATATATAAGCAAGTCATTTTAGGCTGGCCAGAAGGAAAGCATAATTTTTCCGGTTCGCGGCCTCTGATCGAAATCTCTTTAACGCTTAAAATGTTTTTTTTGTTCTTTCATTGTTTTTGCTTTATTCTCTCGTTTATTTTTTAGTTCTTGGGGGCTGTTCATATGAGGCAGGCTGGCCCAGTTACCGGACTGATTTTATGTCACGGAAATCTATCTTTTCCGACTACAACTAAGAGGAATTACAATACTCCGTGCGCTATACCTACAAAAAAAATTTTTTTTTGCTTCGTTATGTGATTTTGTATTTCCCAAATAGTCGTAATACAATTTCCGTGACATAAAACCCGCCCCACCCGCCTCAACGTGAAAGGATTATAGACCTAGACGTCATTTTCAGCTTTTTGAATTCTATTGGAAATATACAAAAGCTAAGACAATAAACGAAATTGAAATTCAAAAGAAAAATTGAGAAGCAATTGACCTCATAGGATAAAATGACTTATTCTATACTTATTAAAAGGGTCTATATATTTTTACCGTCATGAAATCTTTCTAACAGACACCATAAAAGAATTATAGAATATCCTGTTTGCTGTACTTACAGAAAAACAAAGTCACTTTTGCTTTATTATGTTATTCTGTCTTTCCCAAGCAAGTTTCTGTTTAGTTATAATTTATTTGCACTTGACGTCATAGCGGCCATGTTGGAGGGACTTTACAATCATTTGCAACTCACTTTTCACCCAAATCTTCGGAAGTTCGTTGCATGGGAAGTTCCCAACTTGAACTACGCATTTGGTTGGATGCTAGAAAGCAATCAACCAATCAAATGCAGAGTTCAAAACGAACTACGAACTTCCGAACGAACTTGCCAACTTCCAAACGAACTTCCAAAGATTTGGGTGAAAAGTGAGTTGCAAATGACTGTAACAAACGAATCTCATTAGCAGCTATTTTATTTAGTGAAGTATGTTTTAATCCAACGTGGCCGCCGTATTTTCGTCTCCTGATTCTCAAGAGATTGATTGCAAACCATCAATACAAGGACATGCATATCTTTGAACTGTAAACCTTACCGAATTGCAGTATATGTTTAACGTTACATAAATACTCTCTAGTTTCTGAGGCTCTCAGGATTTGTGGGTATAGAGGGATCGTGTCAGGTCATAACTGTTTGTAGAGCATCCTTTTCAAATAAAATGCTATGTTGGTTAAGTTATTAGTTATACTATAGACTTTATTCAAAAATGGCCGCCGAATTAGAATTCTTTTATGTGCATGTAAATTAGCCCTTATGACCTCGTTTTAAAATAAAAATTCTTTTGAATTTCACACATGAAAACGAGTTCATAAGGGATAATTTATATGTATATAAAAGAAATTTAATTTGGCGGCCATCTTTGAATAAGGTCCATATATACGTGCAAGTTTCTGTTTTACAGTTCTTCAAAATAACTATGAATATTTATTTTCATTTAGCGTTCGATTATTTGAATGATCCTAACCATGAACCAACGGAAGTAAAACCAGGTAAAAAATACATCAAATCATTAAGAGAATAATTTTTCTCACTCTCCAACCATGTAATTGAATGGTTAGAGTGAGTGTAGTCTCATACTCAGTGAGGGTATACGTATATTTGCTTAGTAAATTCATTGGCGTAGTAATTTTGAAAAACTACTTTGTCTAAACCAAGAAAATGAAAAAAAGGCAAAGTTTATGTAAAAAGGGAATTTTTTTATCAGATATAAAACCACGGACATGGCACTGACTTACTTTGTGTTTTCCTCATGAATCATTACATGAATCATTACAAAGTTTTTGAAAATATTTTTAGACTGTAAACTCGATCTCTTGATAATTTGGGACAATTCAAGATCTATTGGCAAATCCGCTTTTGATAACCAAGTAAAAGACTTCTTCAGGAATCTCATCAACGACGAATATTTAAATGTTGGTCCGGAAGGAACACATCTGGGCATAATCACCTTTAGTACCCAAGAAAGAACTAAAGTGTTGCTGGAATTTGGTAACAAAACAACAAAAGCTGACTTACTGCAGTATATTAACGGATTGACTTGGGCAGAGTTAGAAGGCGACGCTACAAGAACTGGGATGGCTTTGATGCTGGGCAGTCAGGTATATTTTTCTATAGGTAGTTTTGTGAAATGTTGATTTTGTAATTAATGGTTTTTGAAAAGAAAACTAACATTTGCAATTAAGGGGCTTGGAAAAAGAAATGTTTTGAAATGCAAATTAAGAGATAAAAGTACATTCTTGTGCGTAATTTGGTTAGATGTATTGATAGAAAACAGATTAATTACACTTTCAAAGTTGCTACCGTAAATCGGTTCTGCCATCTTGGATAGATTTTTTGATGTGAATGTGACGTCGACTCACAGCTACGTCGACCCCAGAGTGAAAGCTAGCTGTTTTACTGACGTAATAAATTCGTAGTAACTGCTTATTTAAGTACGAGATTTTTCTTGAAACTCGTACTCATTCTCGTTCCCAGATCCCCTACTTTTCTTAGCGCGGCCACTCGTACTAAGATAAAAGGAACACCGCTGCCAAACGTTTTGCGCATGTGCGACGTCCAAGCTCGTCCTCGAAAAAAGAGCGGGAAAACACTGAAATATTTGGACTGGTCCGAGAGTCCGGCATAAAATTTAAAATTATAAGCATACTACCAATTACAAAGAAATGCAAACATGCTACAGTAATAGATATTTCTTCTAAAGTCTTTTAGCAGCAAAAACGTAGCTTGAATATTTGACAAAAAACACAATTTGAGTCCGAAACCGCGCGGATCTCTCGATTTTTTGTAGGGCAGCTACAAGTGTCGAGGTATCAAAAGTCAAGAAAAAAGTCTATGAACTATCCTGAATGAAATAAAGATCGCATTAATCAGGGCTAAAGCCTACTGAAATCTATAATCTGTCGAGCATATGGATGCGGACATGATCAATAAAAACCATAACTATTCAATTTTCTGAGCAGTCAAAAAATCAAACAAAACACAGAAATACGAGCCGACAGTTTTAAAGGCATCAAAGATCAAAAATATATGTGGTCTTACAATGATTCAAAAGGTATGAGGAGACTATTCATAAGAGCAAAGGCACAGCTTGACAGGGTTGCAAGAATTCATAAAATAAAGGCGAATAAATACAAAATAAAACCTGAATTTTCGTCAGGAGTTTCCATCAACCAAGCAAAATTTTGCTTGCGTTTGGCTATATATTTCCTCCTTCAATCTATTTTTGCCAGCAAACATACCTCAGACAGAAAGGACAATAATTCTAATACACATTGGCTTCGTTATATCAATTCTAAAGAAGTTCAACTACAAAAAAATCAAAAAAATCTCGCTGGGCCATTGTTCTGTTTTCTACCGCTCCTTGCACGTCGGTCAGACGTTGCGTTGCCTCCGGCCAGCAGCCGGAAGTTTGGCTTCATCCAACCATAAGGCCGGCCTTATGAAGGTAGCGTTCCAGTCCTTATATAGAGTTCACTGCTACTACAAGTTCATCACGTCAGTACGTACGAGATGGCGAAAGAAGATGGAGAGTACAATGGCGAATCTCGTACGGTAATCGCAATCAAATCTAAAGCTCCCTATTGCCTCAACGGTCACGTTGACCTTATTTGAAATGCATCTCTATACACACTGCACTTTAGTATAAAAGCCAGGAGGCTAGCCACATCAACTTTTCCTTTTTATGTTTAACTTTCAACTTTTATTTTTACGTTTTATTATTTATTTTTAACTTTCAACATTCTATTTTTACGTTTTAAGTTTTTATTTTTGCGTTTCAACTTTTCATTTTTATTAAACTTTTAGCTTTTTATTTTCAACTTTTCATTTTTAACTTTTAACTCTCTATTTTTAACTTTTAACCTTTTCCTTTCAACTCTTCACTTTCGGCTATATTTTCAACTTTAAACTTCTTTTTTGTCATATTTTTAAAAAACTGAAAAGTTGAAACGTAAAAATGAAAAGTTGAAACGCAAAAATTAAAAAGTTAAAACGTAAAAATAAAATTATAAAAGTTGAAAATAAAATGTTAGTATAGGAAATAACACGGTTCGAGAAGAATTAACGAAAAATCGCCCGCGTGTTTGGCGAAATCTTCATATTATGAATATTTCGCCAAACACAAGGCGATTTTTCATTAATTCTTCGAGAACGAGTGTTATTTCCTTTTAATAACATTTCAATCAATTTTACCTTTTCTCAAAATAATGCAAAGCTTGACAAAACGGCGAAACTATAAACATCAAACTCAGCATATCAGAAGGACGTGGAGTTCATTCACAGCGTGATATTGATATAAACAGCATCTTTGAGTAATGTCTTCATCTAATTTTCAATTGTTTTAAGTTAACCTTTACTTAACTTTCTTCATGACTAACTTCTTGAACGCTCGGCAAAAGCAAGTTAACCAGGATTCGTGTGGTTGAACTGACTTGTTTACTGTCAGCAATTGTTTCCATCTGCCAAATTGACATGACGTCATTTTATGTCGTAATCAAACCTTGCGGTATCAAGTCAGTTTGGCAAATGGAAACAAGTATTTACTGCAAACACCCGCGGATGTATGGTATTTAAAAAAATACCACATGTGGTATTTTTTAAATACTCCTTTTAAAAGTTAAAAATACAGAGTTAAAAGTTAAAAACAGAAAGTTAAGAGGTGAAAATATGTTAAAACATAAAAAAGAAAAGTTGATGTGATCTCCTGGGCTTCTATACGCCAGAGTTTTTCAGATTTCAGATTTCAAAGAGTTTTAGAAAACTCAGAAACATCAGAGTTTTCTAAAACTCTTTGAAATTGTTCTTCTTCTTATAGGTTTTTCATCAAAAGAGTCCTTTGAACGGGGGTGTGGGGAGAAGTAACGTGAAAGATGTAACGATGATTCTCACTGACGGCAAACCAATCAGAGCTAAAGGCGACACAACGTTCGGCTTTTATGATTACGATAATAGACCCGAAGAAACTGCCAGTGGACGACGCTCGCAAGGAGAGACAAAAATGGCCAAAGCTTTCTCAGAGAAACTGCGCGAAAATAGCAGGGTTGTTGGTGTTTACATTGGTAACTACGGCGACCCAAAATTGCTGGAACAGTGGACAACTACACCGTCCGATGCGATCCAAGCAAACAAAGCAGAATTTGACAAGGTTGTTTCTACAATGGTAGACAAATCGTGCAAAAAACCAGGTGAGAAGAAATTACTGACGCTAATTCATAAATTATAGTTAGTGAAAAAAACATGGTTTGAAAGCTCGACAAAAGTCATATTGTTTTATGTTTCGGTTCAGGTTTATCAAAATTTGAGAACTTTCACGGTTAATTACTGAACATATTGTTTTCTGTATAAAAAAGAAATCATCCAATAGCAGCATTTGAGTTCACCTACTCAGTCGTACCTTTAAATATTGATAAAGCTAAAACAAAAGATTTGTGCACCTTCAAGTACCTTTCAACACTGAATCGTACGTAGTTCGATTGTTAACCGCCTTGAAGTTTCTGGGTTTCTTTCCAAACCATGTTTATTTTCTATATATATTACATACAAGAAAGACAAAATTGGTCCATGCATGTAAAACAAAAAAAAGTGAAAACTCAATACACTACAATTATTATCTCGCGCGCATACAGTATAGTAGCAGTAGCAGTAAAAGTTGATTGATCCCGGTAAGCGGTCACTTCGTTGCGTTCATATAAGGAACCAGGCTCGGGCCCACTTGCCAAGGTCTCAGCAAGCGGGATGAAATTTTCCCCGTATGAATACTTAATTCATCCCAGTTAAACCGGATGAAGTCTCTGGCAAGGACAAAAAATTGGGTTTTTCTAAGATTTATTTATTTATTTATTTATTTATTTATTTATTTACTTACTTATTTATTTATTTATTTATTTATTTATTTATTTATTTATTTATTTATTTATTATGCTTCGCCTATTACAATACAACAATATAAAGATGCTAAATTTTAAACTCCTAAATATGCAATTATAAAAATAACAAACGAGAAAAGCGGGGACACCACAACAGTTTAACACCAATTACTGTGGGCCTTTAGGGGGCGATTACATGGACCGAGCTGGACCGGTTAACTGGGATGAGTTTACGAAACGATTACATGGAGTGGGCTAGCCCGGTAAGCCGGGATGATTTCAGGCCAAGATTCGCAATTATCAAGTAAATAAGGGCAAAGTTACGTTAGTTTTACTTCAGTTTTACACTAATTGGTCTCTCTCCTCCGCAGAGGCGCGGGCATGCGGGCGAGGGAGAAGACGCGCGAGGAATGATGGGAAGAGGGAAAGAAAAGTAGCCTCTGCCAGATCATAGATAATGGAAGGGGAACTGGATAGGAAACTTCAAACGAGGTTAAAGAACCGGAAACGTTGTTTGCACAACTTGCTATGGTAATTACACACTTAAAAGCAGCTAATGCACCTATTGCTGAAATTAGACAAAAGTGTAATATCACTTAAGTTCAGCAGTGTCGGATTTTAGCCAAGTGGGACCACCCGTTAGGTGCATTGCCCGCTTATAAGCGTAGAATTACCATAGCAAGTTGTGCAAACATCGTTTCCGGTTTCGTAAGTTTCCTATCCAGTTCCCCTTCCATTATCTATGGCCAGATAATGTTGTCATTATGGCGCCCAAATTCCGTGATGGACTAGGCACCAGACTCGGAATTTCAATATATAATCAAATTTAAAGTTGGAAATCCATAAATTGTGAATAAAAGACACATATTTAAATTGCTGGCAGACAATTCTCAACTCGAGAATGTTAATATTGTTACACAAGGACAGGATTTTCCAGTTTTTAATTATGCAATTAAACATGTAAACAAACGCTAGCCGAGAAAGTTTATATCAAAAGACACTGAACTGTTGTAAACATAGATCTTACCTGTGATAAGCTGCACGTATATACGTAGTGCATGGGACATTTGCGAGCTTGGTCGGCTTTGTTTATCAACGATTCAACGTTCGATATTAAAACGTTTGTCAGTCTGGCAGCGTTTCGAATTTTTTTATTCGTTCCGCAGGTGATTTCCATAGAAAAATTCAGAACTAATAACATCCAGAGCAACATTCTAGACTTAGATCTTGAAGAAAACATTGTATTTCGTGCAAACTATCGTCGCTATCTCCCATGACCAGAGAACAGCCGATTTGTTACTTTACTGAAATCTCTTCGTATTCAGTTCTGCCGACTTGAAATTCGATGTTAAAAAATCCTTCTCCAGCGTACTTGCACTTATTGCAAAGCATTCTATATCTTCTTCTGCATTATGGTTATCGTAAAGAGAATAAAGAAGTCTAAATTAATTGAAATATAGTTTACATCTAAATTGATTTCAAATGGCAGACACGTAAATAACAGCAAAAATCAAATAAATTCATGTAATCGCACTATTTCTTCACGAAATTCGTCATGCTAACCTTTGGTACTTAGATCTTGAAGGGAGTGCTGAATTTCCCCCAAATCGTTGGGTTTTTATGGCATTTAGTAGCGCTTACCGCAGAACCGCAAATCCTGCCACAGAACCGCACATTATCTGGCAGAGGCTTCTCGCCTCTTCTCGCCGCTTTTTCCACCTTCCCGACGTTCCCCGCGCGCTTTACGATAGCCCGCGCGCCTGCGACAATTGCCTGCAACTAACCAGAATAGAGCCTCTGCGGAGGAGAGAGCTAATTGGTCTATTATTTATTTTGTAAGCCCATCGTTAATAAAAAGATTGTTAAAGTCTTAGCTAACCCAGGGAAGCATCTTCATGAAGACTAATTAATTTATTAAATCTGCGCTTTGATCACGAAACACACAAACAACGTTGATGTTCTATTTCAGTTCCTTTCAGCACTATTTATTCACACTGTCAAGCAAACAAACGCGTATCACAGCGAGTTCAACAGTTTTTCAGTCCGGTTTGCCGGGATGAAAACGATTACATGGACATTTTCATCCCGGTTAACCGGGCTAGCCCGGTTGCCATGTAATCGAAATGGCAGGTCCATGTAATCGCCCCTTAGAATATAGAAATGAGAAATTTAATACCCCAAACCGGAAACAAGCATTGCACAACTTGCTAATTCTCGCCTCACTAGATTTATTTAGATTTATTTAGATTTTATTCTTTATTAGAATATAAATCACAATTGTATAATAAAAGGATTGATTTTGAAGCAAAGAAACCTGTGTAATTACTAATACGACAAAATTGTGATCTTTGATGGTTGATGTCTTGCAGTATGTCTTGTCACGGATTATCGGCAGGGGCGCCGGAAGCTACTTCAGGCGGCGGGGGCAGCCATATAAAAAGGGCAGTTTTTCGCAGCATAAATTTTTGCAGGTCGTAAATAATGTTCGCCAATTTTGCTCTATAGCATAAAATAAAATTCGACATTTTCATTGGTTGTTTGTTTTTCTTAAACGTTCCTCGTGAAGCATATTTATGCATAGTTTTGTGCCAGTTCTGATCAAATAGCTTCAACGGGACCGCCAACGGGACAAATAGGACCGCCATTAGAATCAACTTCTCCCACGGGGCTGGCATTACTCGAATGATTTTGCATACTAAATTAAATTGCTAATTTATTACACCCAGTATTTTTGGGTGCTGTGACTAGCCCATGCCAGGGCTTTTTAACACCCTCCAAATTTCAAAAACGCCCTGAGAACGAGGTTGGACACAGCTAACCCAAGGCAAAATAACTTGCTGGCAAATAGTTTGCTGCCTCTGCGTGGTCTGCAGTAATTAGTTAGATTGTGAGACATTTGAGGTATTAATACAAAAATCATTTAATACAATAATACAAATGGCAATTCCTGTAGAAAACATTCCTCTTACGAGAAAGGGCAATTGGTTGCCCCCGTGCTGCCCCCGCGCTGCCCCCGGGCAGGGGGGGGGGGGGCAGCTGCCCCCGCTGCCCCCGTGGCTCCGGCGCCCCTGATTATCGGACAAGCTATTTTTTTTTAAACGGGTATTAAAATCGTTAGTATTATTCGAGTGGATAATTCGCCCATATCGCTTTACAAAATTAGAAACATGAGCGTATTTATACACGCAAACACATACATACTGCATATACGCATAAAGTGACTATTGTATATATGTTAGAAAGAAAGTTGTTTAATAAAGTCTTAAAGTTGATATTAGGAAGATTGATTTCATTTATGACTTCTCCGCGTTAGGTGGGATGAAAACTACATGCATATAAACGGCACAAGACAGACTTCGACTCGCTTACTGGGACCATATGAACTGGCCCAAAATTGAAACAGATTGACCCAAAATAGAAAGTTTATACATATTACGACATAAATGTCTAACCAAAATGTTTATTTTTATCCCCAGACTGTAAGAAAGACCCTACGAATCCAGAGTGCATCAAACCAGGTAAGAAACTCACCAACTTGGTGTATAAGTACCTTAATTAACCTTGCTCCGCTATCCGAGTTCTAGTGGCTCAATGGTTAGAGCGTCTGGCTAGCATTCAGAATGTTGTGGGTTCGAGTCCCGCTTAGAGCTCAGAGTTTTTCTGAGTATTACTAACTAACACAGCTTGTACAGCAAACAACTGACAATTATTGTTTCTGAACTTGTTGTCATAAGTTAATGCAACAAGCGGTTATATTGGTGACAGTATACACCAAAACAATAAATGGCAGCCATATTGGTGTCACATTTTTCTCCTACGGGAAGTATTTTATATTTTATCTAATTTAATTTATAAGCTTTACTAATTTTACCTATTACAAACATGAACTGGACAAAAATTCTACAATAAACATAACATAAGATGGTGGCAGGGTAACCACAACAGCTTTTGGCCAATTACTGTGGTCCCAAATAAAATTCAAGCAAAACAGACACATTTACAAAGTTACATATACAGACACCAGGCTAGAAACAACATGAAAGCGGTTTTGATAGGCCATGTGCCCAATTCAATTTTCTGTAAATCATTTTCTACAGATGAGGATCATAGACTACATTATAAGTAAGACATTGTCATTGTGTATAGTGCTAGTTCAAAGTGAAAACCAGTCAATTTTTTTTTCATAAACTGGATATATCTTAGAAATAAGATTGAAAGGAAATTCTATTCTCTTTCCCTTCACTCAGCCGAATAGAAAATATTTTATGTCTAAGTGACTACAATGAGACAGGTTGGAGGTGACCGCCCAGCAAATGTCAGCTGGTCAAAGTGTTTATTACAGATCACGTGCGTCATAGTTTACAATGTCAATTGTCAAGCTAGGACCTAGTCGTCATAGCCAGACACAAGGTTTACATAAAGAACTACACATGGGAACGTTCAGTATCGTTACTGAAATATTTTAAAAACGAAGAAAGATACAAAAAAGTTGCAAAAGATCTTCTATTACAATTGACAGACTTCATTTTTATTGCCAATGTCCTTTAATATATAATAAAATAATTAATAATATATTAAGCGTACACACTCCGACGTTTAGCATTGTTCTTTATTATTCTTTAGGAGAATGTGAATGTGCTAGTACTACAGCAGTTAAGTATGTCAAGTCTGGTGAAAGCAGTGGCAAAGTCTACTGGGAAAAACCATCTCTTACCTGTTCAGCCAACCCACCAGTAATCACAGAGGTAGTGGTTAACCCTCCAGGCACAGAATCTCCGAAGGATTTTGACGTTGGCCGCGATCATATTATTAGTTATACATACAAATACCAGAATGGTGCTAATAGTTATCTAACACACACATGTAAAGTGACCGTGCAAGTGAAAGGTAAGTGTGCTACAAGAAACTTTATATTATATCTGCATAATGCTATGTATAAGTAATAGCATGGTTTTGAGTGCAATTTAAAAAAAACAAACATGCACGAGTGAGTTTTTCAAAAACTATCAAAATGGCACAAGTCCGAAGGACGAGTGCTATTTGAGGTCTTTGAAAAACTCACGAGTGTATGTTTTCCCAAATTGCACGAAAAGCCATGCTATTACTTATTAATAATATACATGAAAAAATGTCCAAGTCAACTGTACAGCTGTACTTACATTACAGTGTTCACTCCTCGTATATATTTGGTTGTTTAAACAGGCTTTGTTTCTTCTACCACTACTCGAGAAAGTTTACTAAAAGCACTAAAAATCTTCTAGTTTTCTTGCAGGTACTTTACCTGACAACAGTAAGGATTGTTATATAGCTAGAGTTTCACTGGATGCAACGATGACTGTCATTGGTTGGTTTGTGGTCACATGACCTTAGCTAAATTTCAATGTCTACCAAGCGGGCAATAATTGAGAACTTATCGCCTGCTCGGTCAGTAAGTTTTCAATTGTTGCCCGCTGGAACTTTGAACTCTCCACGGCATCCTAAAAACAAAAGCTTGTTTGGTACGGAAAAAAGAATATTTACAGGTCTTCAAAGCATGTGTGAAGATTAACTGGAGAAGTGTATTGCTGTTCTTTTGTTCTGAGACTCATATTTGTCTGGTTTGAAGTGAAATTACGGAGCCACGCGAAATGTTTTGGTAAGTCTTAGCGTTTGTCTTTTGTGTACTTTCCCTTGATAAACGTCGAAATTATTCAGCGAAACTCAAGCTATATAACAAAACACTTAATGTCTGCTCCCGCGAGGGAAACAGTTAGTTTTGTTTTCCCTCGAGTCTCGATGTTTCCCTCGACTTCGTCTCGGGAAATATCAAGAGTCTCGGGAAAAAAAGCTAACTGTTTCCCTCGGGAGCAGACATTAAGTGTATAATAATTAGCTTCAAATTTGAACGAATTGTTCTCCTCCGTTGAAATCTTGGCCGCCATATTTGTTTATTATGTGCAGACAGAGCCTGGGCACGAGGTTGGAAAATGCCATCCGTCAAAATCTGTTTAGAACGTGATTGTCTCTTTTCAGTTTTTAAGGTGCTGTTACACCATGGACAGTAAAAAGACTTTTTCCTCTCCATGGTCACATGATGCGATTTTTCTTGCAACTTGCAACAAATTTACATATGGGGAAAAAATCGCAAGTTGCAGGAAGGGTGTTACACGTGCAGCAACTTGCGATTTTTGTTGTAAGTTGCAGCAAAAAGTAGAACCCTTAGTGTTTTTGATTAGTTCATTGGCTATGTATTTCCTTTTTTCTGCACTGTATTTCCTTAAAACTGCACTGCTCTTAGCCAATCAAAATTCAGAAATTTTTTCCCCATGTATATTATTAGTAGGATAAGGTGCGCAAAAACTTCTGAGTTCGCTGCCACACAATAATTATTCCAAACATTAAGACTATGATTGTTTACTGTTCTGAAGGGAATCAAGAACAATCAGCTCATTACTTGAAACAATACGAAAACGTTCGGAAACGTTACCGTATATATATATGTACATAGTCTGAGTCTCTCGATATTAAAACAAAAGATACTTCCCAAATTTGCTTCAGTAAGCACGAACAACGCTTGAAATCGAAACTGGCTATGAAAGTTAACAGTAAATGCATTACGATCTCATTGCCAACCTCAACTTGCGACTATTGTTTCGTGGGCATTGCAGCAAATTCGGGAAGCTGGTGTGTATTGACTGGAATTCAGTTTCAAACCAGACACAATGCTACAAAGCCCAAGCCTGTGGCGTTCAAAAATGTCGCGTCAAAAATATCGCTTGCTATTGATTCCTGACGAACGAACGAACGAACGAACGAACGAACGAACGAACGAACGAACGAACGAACGAACGAACGAACGAACGAACGAACGAACGAACGAACGAACGAACGAACGAACGAACGGACGGACGAACGAACGAACGAACGAACAAACGAACGAACGAACGAACGAACGAACGAACGAACGAACGAACGAAATCACACATAGAACAAGACACAATGCTAAAAAGCGGTGCCTTGTGGCGTTCAGAACATCACGTTAAAAATGTCGCGTCAAAAATGCGGCTTTCTATCGATTCCTAACGAACGAACGAAATCACGCACAGAATATAAAGCGGTATGAAAGTTAGCTGCGCCCGCAAGCTAACTTTCAGGGCTGCGCCCGTAAGCTAACTTTCATGGCACCGCAATATTACTGTCGTGGCAATAGAAGCGTTCCTAAAATAATTGTGCAATTCGTTTGTTCAAATTGATCAATTCATTTGATGAACTTCCTGTTTATTATTGCTAAACTTCCTGTTTTGAATTTGATTGGTTCCTGGTTTTTGAATAACCAATAAGAAAAAGGATTATTTGCCAAACACCAATCAAATTCAAAACAGAATTCAAAACAGGAAGTTTAGTAATATTTTCATCAAATGAATTGTTCAACGTGAGGAATACAACTGCACAATTATTTTAGGAACGCTTCTATTGCCACGACAGTAAATATTAGTACCATCATTCCAAGACCTGCTGCCAACTTGACCATGCATGTAGCTCAGTCGGTAGAGCGTCGGACAAGTAAACCGAACTTCGCGTCTAGATCTCGAGTCTCAGCCGCGGTCGAGTAGAGTTTTTCTCTACACTTATATACCCGCGGTATGGTTCGTCACTGGAAGTAGCACCTAATATCATTATATATTTTTACAATTTTATTTTCAGTTTGCGACTGTCTATCTAAAGATCTGGGTGTCTTTTACGCCAGACCCAATTTTCCAACTTGCCCTGTTGATTTTGAAGTACCAAAACCAAACTGTCACGGATTAAACAACGTCAGTATGTCTACAAGTGGCGTACTTGATTCCTATCAGATTGGTAAACATACACCAACGTATAACTACGTTATGTCGAATGGTAGGAAGGTGGATTGTCATCTCAACTTTGAAGTCAAAGGTTTGTAAAAAATCTCATCACTATTCTGCGACTAGACTGGTTTTCACGTCTGCGCGCGGCTTTGCTTATAAGAGCGGCGGGCATAGTCGAGCCCATGCACAGTATTAAAATGTGGTTGATGTTTCGTGTAAGACAATGAAATGGTTTGATAAAAGGTATCAGAATATGTGTATTCGCCATTCTGATTCGATAAAAAAGACTAAATAGGGGTGAAGAAGGCTTTGTCTGAATGCAGAAGACTTTTTGAAAACAACATTATAGACGGAGCTGCATGCAGATTGCCCTTGACATTAACCCTTTGGCTACGAACGGCGGCCAAAACGACCCCAGGACGTCAGATTGTTGACATGGTTTGAGTCTACTTGCATTAGAAAAAGCTTGTTTTAAATTTAACCATTCATTTTTAGCGAGTTTACTCACGACGTGAACTTCAGCAAATGATTTTGAATTGTTTGTCAAGTTTATTTGGGCGCTAAAGGGTTAACTGGAGTATTCTATATTTAAAAAAAATACTTAAAATGACAACGTAACATTTTTTGCAGTTTTCCGTTTCCTTGCTTCATTGTTGAGATAATTCAGGTTTGTTTGATATAAATTAAACATCTTGATGTTACATGTGCATAATGTCTTTTCAGAGAAATTATATATCGTTGATAATATAAACCAAATTAATTTTTGATAATAGCAAAGATATATAACCTTCTCCCAATCTCGTTCCCAGAGCCCACGTTCCCCTTACCCAACGGGCGGGAAACGAGAGGCTCAGCTGGGATAATCCGTTCACGCCATCACAGGATTCGTGTTATCCGGAAGAAGAGTTACATAGAGTTCACTGTGTTCATCAGCCAATGAAATATCGATGTGAAACGGGTTATCCCAGAGTCTCTCGTTTCCCGGGTGGAGAACGTGGGCTCTGGGAACGAGATTGACCTTCTCCAAAAACACACATCATATGCACATGTGACGTCAAGATGTTTAATTTGCATATCAAACAAACTCAAATATCTCAAGAACGAAGCAAGGAAACGAAAAATTGCAAAAGATGTTAGTCTATAATTTTAAAGTGCCTGCGAAACGAAAATTAAGTTCTGTCTTATTTGAAAGAACACTTAAAATGATAGAGTAACATCTTTTGCAGTTTTTCGTTTCCTTGCTTCGTTCTTGAGATATTTCAGTTTGTTTGATGTAAATGTCACATGTTGCGACGTCACACGTGCATAATGAGTTATCGAAAAACGTTATATATCTTTGCTATTGTCAAATATAATCACTTGAAAATCTACATATTTAGTGTTTAGGGCGAAACACGCACTTGCTTCCTTCAAATTATTTTGGTTTGATAATAGCAAAGATACATAACTTTTTTCAATAACGCATTATGCACATGTGTCGTTAAACTATTTAATTTGCATATCAAACAAACTGAAATATCTCAAGAACGAAGCAAGGAAACGAAAAACTGAAAAATATGTTACCTATCATTTTTAGTGTTCTTTCAAATAAGACAGACTTAATTTTCATTTCATAGGCACTTTAAGTGTAAGTTCTGAAGATAATCCCCCGCAATCTACTTTTTTTTAAAGTGTTGTAATAATATATGTTTATCTGTTTTCTTAGTTATTCCATGCAGTGGGGAAGAATACAATCCTGACAAAGAAGTATGTTGTGAAGGACAATTGCACGCCAAGCAAAGTCAATGGGAGTGTTGCGGAATGAATTATTTCAACAAGGCAGATGAAAAATGTTGTTCTGAGTATGGTAACGTCGTTCTGGACACCGCAGAATGTCCAAACGCATGCCCAAAACGTTGAAACACTAAAACCATTAGCTTTCATTAAGGCATTAACGCCATTTACTACATCATATTAATAGACAAAAATAGACGTTTAAATAAACACAGGTATAGATCTAGAGTTTTAGTCAAGGCATTCAGGTAGGAATAGCGAAGAAATACCAAAATATGAAGAAAAAAGAATTCTCAAGTTTGAACAAATGAATCATTTTCTGTCAGTGCAAAAACAATAGATTTGGGGGCAAATTCAAGTAATTGTCAGCGTGTTGAAATACATTCTGTGTATATCGTGCGTCGGATTTGACCCAAAACATGCAGTAGCGGATTGTCGGATTTTTGTTCCCCTATTCACCTCACCCCTTAAATGTACCATCGCATGAAATTCTCAGGTCAGTTTTTTTTTTACCAAAATAGTGTTTTTGAAAAGCTACAACTTTGCAATGTTTTAATACTTTTAGCTGAAATTTTCGGTGAGTTGCTAACTATATTTACAAATAGTGTCGGCAATTTTGGATAAGTTAGGCATTTTTTATTCATGCAGTTATCACGTTTTGATGTAAAACTACGATGCAGTCATAAAAGTTAAAAATAGTCTAAATTTCAAAAACCGCCCACGCGTTTTGGTAAGAAAGTATGTAGTTAATACCCCAGAAAATTTTCAAAAAAAAATTATAATTGTTTAAAAACACTATTTTGACCGATTGATTTGTTTTGTACTGATAGAAAATTATTTATTTTTTACAAAATTAAACTGAATATCTGCATGATAAAAAGTTCATGTTCCTCGAAAACTGTTCTTATATTTTGGCATTTTATTACTATTCTATATACCAAAAGTCACTTATTCATAAGTAATCTAAGGAAAACAACAACGCGTATCAATGTAATGTTCATGTCATAGAAATAAAGACAAAGCGTCATCAACATATTTTTCAGTCTTTTGTCGTATTTTCCTTTTGCAATTTTATCGAAGTGACAGAAGTTGAGTTGTCGTGAGAATGTCTCGTGCGCTCGAAGTGCCTACAAAGCGAAAAACCTTTTAGCGGTTTTGAACAGATCAGCATTACGGGAGTACTCGCCAAAAATATAAGCAATAAATCTGCTGGATATATAATAGTCTTTGAGCTATAAACTCTTAAAGTTTGCCATGGCATGGCTTATCCGAGACCCATTACTCCAAAACCGAGACCCATTATTCCAAGACTGAGACCCATTATTATAAAATAACATTTATACTACGCAAGCTCTGATTGGTCAATAACCGTACAGGATCAGAGTATCCATGGAAACCGAAAGCACTTTTGCCGTATTTATTAAAAAGCAAAGAAATGTTGAAATAAACAACGTATTATAACCACAAATAAACAAGAGAAGGCATGTGTGTAAGGGTTTGAACTGTTGAAAAGCTTCATTCTTCAGCACAAAGAACAAGTTCAACAAATGTTTATCTCGTAGAAAAAACACGGATTTGTGCTTATGAAAAACATAGCAAAAAGTTCACGTTTTAAAAGCGACTTAACGGAATAAAATTGTGTATAAATACGTCTTGTATTCTTGCCTGATAAACTCACTTGGTAAAAAAAACAAATAACTATCTATATAGAGCAAAATGTCCACGAGCTCTCAACATAAATCCAAAATATTCCGGATGAAAAAGCTATCTTTCCTTTTTCGGAATTTTAGATCGTTTCATGCACACTACAACCTCCGACATTAATCGTTGGGACACTGAGTAGCTTTTTACGGCCACAAGGATGTTTTAAAACATGATCCAAACACTGTGAGGCTGACTACGGTAGTTGCAAATACTTTTCAATGTTTTTCGATATTCAGAGTTGACTTTTTATACTGATAATTTTTTCTCCTTTTAATTCTGCAAAACACAGCCAAAAATGTTTTGGCTTGTCGACTTCTCTATTTCGCCTGCAGTTCAGTGCAGTTACGTCCTCAAAATGATAAAAGTGAAAATGTGATTGGTTGTTGAGTCACAAAAATGTTAGTGGAAGAAATGTGATTGGTAGTTGATGAATTTCGAGAGAATTGGTATTTTCATCATGTTTTTTCGACTAAATATACTGGTTTCTTAAGTCACTTTAAACTTGCGAAGTTGCTCGACTTTCGAAAAGCTAAAAACACTCGCCTAGCGTCTCGTGTTTTGTTACGCTATTCTCAAGTCTCGCAACATGCATCCCGCCATAGTCAATCGAAATATGGTCTGGAAATTCAGCCAGAAGTCTTTGGTCTATCTTTTTGTTCGACTTTATGCATTTTTGTGCACGGCGCACGGTCACTGAACACATTGTATTTTAGTATAATGAACGAATTGTCCAATAGCAACGTTTCAGTTCAATCACTCAACCGTGCTATCTAAATATTAATAAACCTAAAACAAAGGATGTGCACGGTGTAAGGCACGGTTCAACATAAAATCACAGCTCATTATAGGCGCTTTGAAGTTTGCCGAGTTTCCAGACCATATCTCGATTGACTATGATCCCGCGTGTTTGGATCAGAGTATCCTGCACGGAAAATCATTTGGTATATTTTTTTAGTTCAAGACCGAGATCCATTAGTCCAAGACCGAGGCCCAATAGTCCAAGACTGAGACCCATTAGTCCAAGACTAAGACCCACTATACTAGTCGAAGACTGCGACGCATTAATTCAAGACCAAGACCCATTAGTCCAAGACCAAGACCCATTAATTCAAGACCGAGACCCATTAGTCCAAGACTAAGACCCATTAGTCGAAGACTGCGACCCATTAATTCAAGACCAAGACCCATTAGTCCAAGACCAAGACCCATTAGTCCAAGACCGAGACCCATTAGTCCAAGACCGAGACCCATTAGTCCAAGACTAAGACCCACTAGTCGAAGACTGCGACCCATTAATTGAAGACCAAGACCCATTAGTCCAAGACCAAGACCCATTAATCCAAGACCGAGACCCATTAGTCCAAGACTAAGACCCATTAGTCGAAGACTGCGACCCATTAATTCAAGACCGAGACCCATTAGTCCAAGACCAAGACCCATTAATCCAAGACCGAGACCCATTAGTCCAAGACCGAGACCCACTAGTCCAAGACCGAGACCCATTAGTCCAAGACTGAGACCCATTAGTCCAAGATCGAGACGTATTAGTTCAAGACCGAGAAAATATAAATTAATGTGCATTACAAAATTTACCATTCTTCTGCTTAAACAATAGAGAGTTTTACTCCCTATTTCAAATATGGTATAAGGAAATATATCTGGAAAATGACCTTTATAATTTATTACCTAACCCAGATAAACTGGACGAAAATTACCCTGATTTAATGTTAAATAGTCTGACTTCTAACAGCAGTGTCAATTTAACTTCCTTATTTCATTGTAATATATGACGCCTCCCATAAAATATTAACTCATTCGGGGACTTTGTTGGTGCACTTTCTTCAAGACCTGATATACTAGCAATTACTGAGACTATAGACTAAATAAAAATTCAGTAGTCAATATTAATATTCCAGGATACAATTTCTTTCATGATGATTCACCAACTGCGGCTGGTGGAGTTGGTATTTATATTTCTACCAAAAAGAATCAATTGCGAGACCTGATTTAAAACTTGATTCAGAATTGGTAGAATGATGTTGAATTGAAATTGATCCTAATAATAAATCCAAAAATCATATGATTGTGGGTTGAGTTTACAGGGATCCTAAATCAAACATAGCAAATCTTACTGAAAAAATGGAAGAGTTGCTGTAGTATTTCAATGAACACAAACATGATGTTTATATTTTGGGTGATTTTAACATTGATCAGTTCCTAAAATATGTTGATTACCAACCAACAGACAAATACTTAGATATACTTTATTCTTACATTTTTACTCCTTTGATTAACAAACCGACTGATCATACTAAAACACTTATTGATCACATTTATACTAATACATCTATTTCTCAGATAACTTCTAGTATAGCACTTATAGACGTCTCAGAATTAACCACCTACCAGTTTTTGTATCTACTGCACATGCGCTAGCAGATACATTGCTTTAAGTTAAGCTAAGTTAAGTTTAAGTTAAGTTAAATTAAGTTGAGTTGAGTTGAGTTGAGTTGAGTTGAGTTGAGTTGAGTTGAGTTGAGTTGAGTTGAGTTGAGTTGAGTTGAGTTGAGTTGAGTTGAGCTGGGCTGGGTTGGGTTGGGTTGAGTTGAGTTGAGTTGAGTTGAGTTGCTTTGAGTTGAGTTGAGTTGAGTTGAGTTGAGTTGAGTTGAGTTGAGTTGGGTTGGGTTGAGTTGAGTTGAGTTGAGTTGAGTTGAGTTGAGTTGAGTTGAGTTGAGTTGAGTTGAGTTGAGTTGAGTTGAGTTGAGTTGAGTTAACTGTTAAGTTAACAATAGGAACCTTCTGAGTCAATGAGAATGCAGGTTAAACGGCAATTACCGAATGTTACCGGATGATGCCTTCGGAGCCAATGAAAATGCAGGGTGGCACGACAACTTACCGAGTGATAGCCGAATACTGTAGATCTGGTCGTTTTCCGAAGTGATTTTGAATTATAGCATACTTTGCCACGAATCTAATAGTTCGCGCTGAGTTGAGCACTGAATTGGCGAATAGAAATACGATGAGAACGACAAGTGGTGTCACAAAATAGTGATGTCCTCGCGCTGAATGTTGATCTAAAATGCGATCAGAGCGACATTTTGTGTTAATTAATATGTTAATTAATAGTGTGTTGTGAATATGTCCCCCTAACCCCAAAATAATTATTTTCTTATATAAAAGAAAACTTAAAAGTACAAAGTAACACATTTTACAGTTTTTCGTTTACATGCATCGTTTTCGAGATATTTCAATTTGTATTATATGTAAATGAGACAACCTGTGACGTCATGTAAGGTGGAAGTCATTTGCACTTGTTGAAAAATATGTTGTATCTCCGCGATTATCCGACAAAATCATTTCAAACGCCATACACCGATGAAGCTAATAAAACTAAATAGCTTCTCGATAAAATTACGTTGTCATAGTAACAACTTCGTTCCCAGAAACATCACCCCTAAAAACAGAAATATTCTTGTTGTGACGTGATAAAGCAAGATATCTTGCCTTAAGCAAGATAGGTAGTGTGTAAAATACTCAGGTCAGCGTATGTGATTTGTTGAGAATACAAAATATGTCAGGGGAAAGGCTGGAAAAGAGAATTATAGTTTATAGATTTAAAGGGTTTGGGAACGAATTTTTAACTATGACAACATAATTCCATTGAGAATCTTTTCAGTTTTATTAGCTTCACCGGTGTATGGAGTTTGAAATAATTTTGTCGGATAATCGCGGATATAGAACATATTTTTCGAGATGTGTAACTGACTTCCACCTTACATGACGTCACAGGTTGTCTCATTTACATATAATACAAATTGAAATATCTCGAAAACGATGCATGTAAACGAAAAACTGTAAAATGTGTTACTTTGTACTTTTAAGTTTTCTTTTATATAAGAAAATAATTATTTTGGGGTTAGGGGCACTTTAAACTATAGCATAGTTGATGAATTAAATGAACTTGCTTTGCTAGTGTTCACGCTGAATGATGTAAAATCCGATCAGAGCGACATGCTATTTTAATATAGTGTGTTGTGAATGTGTTCGGGCTGAGTTGAGTACTGAATGGCGATCAGAAATACGATCAGACGATGTGTTGTGTCTGTTAGTGAATAGTTTATCCCTAATCGTAAAATGACAATTTTAGGTAAATTGGGAAAAACAGGAAACGCGGTCGCTAATCGCATTGTTAAATACTTTTAGTTAATATTCGCCACTGGTTGAGTTTTTGACCAAATTTATCCCCCTTGGACTTAAAATGATCCTGAATGATCCTGGTTTTTTGGGGGCTTTTTTGGGGTTTTTTGTTTTTTTTGTTTTTTTTTGTTGTTTTTTTTTTGTTTTTGTTTTTTTTCTTGTAATATGAAACTATAATAATGTTATATATAAGCTTATTCAATGTAATCTTAAGTCATTCTGAAGATGTTACTAGTTAAGTAACGAAACGTCAATAAATATATTTTGTTTTTTTTTTAAATGGTTTCCAAACGCTATGGTATTGCATTTTAAAATTTTGAGCTGGGCTCTTATATTCATTTTGCGATTACGGTTTCCGCCTGGTAAATCACTTGCTGAATGATCCCTTTAATGAGGCCTTTATAACGTTATGCCATGAAGTACTACTGAGAACGCTGACCTAAATGTCCGGACATTCAATCTCGCGTTTTCTGCATCTCAACAAGGAGAAAGTGGCTTTTATTTGTCAATATATATAAGTGAAACCAATGAAAATTTAGACTCTAACAATTCCTAAAGTAAGTATAAGCATTTGTTGTAATTATTTCGTAGATTAGTAATAAATCAGCCAATTTAATATCGAACAAAATTTTGCCTAGACTTGTCGGCGTTCGTGAATGGCAAAGTGGAGTATTGTCATGCCAAATAATCTAAAATCTGAATAGCTGACTTAGATCCCGTTTACACGATGCCGGTACAAAAATAACATGAAATGTTATATGCTGTATTTGCATACCAGCATGATTTTGTTCCGTTTTCAAATTGTACAGGTGTAACAGGACCAGATGCCCCCCCCCCCTTCAGAATGCCCCCCCCCCCGGGGCGACCAGTTGCCCCCCTTCAGGACCAGATGCCCCCCTTGCAAAATCCTTTAAAATACTTCTTAAACCAAGTTCGAAATGTATTGAAACTTGTTACACCTGCACGAAAACCTATCCGGTATAGTGTGAACGGGGCCTTAGGAGGCTAGTACCGTGGGTAAATCTGATCTTTATTATTTCCCAAGTTAATTCCATGCGCGGTCGAAAACATCCAGACAAAAATCAAGTTTATACATTTAGAGTATAAAGTTGCTTAGCGGCAGCAATAAAATAATTAAATGCATTCAGTAATTGGTTTTTGCTGTTGTGGTATTCCTTCCTAAACTATTTTCATTTCATGTGTATATGGCTAAGCTAATATAAATAAATAATTTAATCCAAAATGTACAACGATACTCATGTAAACATTGAGTAGTATTTATTAGAACTTAACAAGTTTTTAAACAATATACAGTACGGTATATTCAGAAAATAACATTGGGAAAATAATAACTGATGAACTGTTCATTCAGAGGTTAAACGCATTTGACTTTGCAAACATTTACAAAGGAAAGCTTGTTTATTGCTTCTTCTATTCCCTTGGACAAGACTCTTGACGAGACACAAGGTTTGCATTGGGGCAACATCTGTGGTTGTGCATGTTGTAGTAATCTGGTCCACAACAGCCGTGGTTGCTCTTTCTTGCATGAATGCTACCACAGCAGCAGACTTGTGCTTTTGAGTTGAACACTCTCCCACGACACAGCTCTCCTTTGAAATTCAAAGTTCAATAATTGGCAAATTATTAGTGACAGTTAAAAACTATCCTTTATATTTTCGATGGCGCATCCTACTATTGGTGAAATGGCGTGTTCTGATTGGCTGAGACGTTCCGACTAGTGGCCATTATTTTCTCGTAAACGTTTCAGTTAAGGGTTGCAGCATGCGCGTGCAATGTTTATTTGATCGAGTTCAAATTTTTGCCACAAATAAACAACAGAAACAAACTTTAAAGAGCCTTAAAACAATACAATAAAAAAATTCTTTCCGAATAAAACAAGAAACACATCAACAACAACATACCAACAGCAAAAACAATGTTGACAACAGCAGCAGCATCAACAACAGCAAGAACAACAACAACAACAACAACAACAACAACAACAACAACAACAACAACAACAACAACAACAACAACAACAACAACAACAACGTTAACAGCAGTGGCAGCAGCAGCAATGACAATAACAACCTTGCACAACAACAACAAAAAGAACAGCATTACTAACAGCAATAACAGCAACAACGTCAACAACAACATACCAACAGCAAACATTAACAGCAGCAGCAGCAACGACAACAACAACCATGTACAACAACAACCATGCACAACAACAACCATGCACAACAACAACAACAAAAACAACAACAGTACAGTACTAACAGCAATAACAAGAACGTCAACAACAAGTTAACAGTAGCAGCAGTGGCAATGACAACAACAACCACAATAACAACAGCAGCAGGAGCAATAACAACAATCATAACTATATATAGGGGTTTGGAAAAAATGTCTAATAAATATACATTATTATTATATACGTGCACTTACCTTTCACATTGAAATTCACCGGACACACCACATTGACACCACCCTTAAGTTTGTAGGTGTAGACGATAGTGTGCTTGCCGACTGAAAATGGGTGTGGCGATGTCACACGTGGCTCAACAATTGAACTTGTTACTACTGGTTTACGACCAGTCATACAGGAAAACTGAGGTTCTGGCCACTCAACCATAGCTTTTGAAAGACCAGGCTTGACATAGATTGTCGAAGATCTCATTTCATGACAGAGACATTGACCTTTCACATAAAAAAGGAAAACAGACTTAAAAAGATAGAGTTATATATATATATATATATATATATATATATATATATATATATATATATTATATATAGTTCAATAGCTTGCGTCTTACGCACGCTGTGATTGGCCAATTACCGTGTTTACATCAGGCTATGTAAACATGGTTCTGATGTCGCACCAAATTTCTTAGCCTTATTCTCGATGACGTCTTTCATAGAATCTTGTTTCCTTGTTTCATTCTTGAGATATTCAGATTTGTTTGATATGCAAATGTCATACGTATGACATCACGCTGAGTAGTTAAAATTTTCCACTCGCATACATGCACGTAGTCGTGACTGGTCACTAAACGTGCGTAGTTTTGTGTAAAATATTTAAATCATCCTAAAATTGATGCTCTTTCAAAAAGTCATTCATTATGCAGTGTGATGTCATAAGTATGACTGATGTGATAAGTATGACATTTGCATATCAAACAAACCTGAATATCTCAAGAATGAAGTAAGTAAGGGAAATTCTGCGAAAGGTGTTACTTTGTCATTTTAAGTGTTTTTTCAAATGCAAGCATAAAAAACTGGGGTGAAATTTCGTTCCATAGGCAATAGTTGTATAGAAAAATGCATGTTTTGTATAGCAGCACGATGCAGTTTATGTAAGTCTCAAGGTTCAAGATGACCTAAGAAGCTGTGAAGTGAAACCTCCGCTATTATCTCAGCAATGTGTGGTGTACCATTTCCAATGTGATCGGTGCGAAGCCGATTATGTCTGTTATACCAGCCAGCACTTGTACCAACGCATTGAAGAGCATAAGGCTTCAGCAATTGGCAAGCATATTAGAGTACTTATAAAGGAAATCTGGATAATTTAAATTATATGTTTTCTATTCTGCGTAAGTGCAGAGGAAAATTTGACTGTTTGATCTTTGAAAGGTTTTTCATTAGGGACTTGAAACCGTCACTGAACACACCGAGTTACCTTTGTGGACCAGTTTTCAGCCTATGGAACAAATTACAAACTAACGAACAATCGATCGTCAGATTTATATAGATACGGCTCATGTGGATTGCATCAAAATAGTAATCCAAAATTTAGCAAAAAAACCCACCTATAATGAAGATGGTTGTGTGGAAGAAAAAATCAGTGTCTGAAAGGTTGTCACGGCACTTTTTACTTGATTTCAACTTATTTCTCTTTGGTGCCAACTCCTGCCACAAATAGCGAATATTCCCTATAGGCTAGTGTAACTCGTATGTACCTGGCTTAATGCACGAACTTGCCACCAATTTGGCGAGAATTTCATCCATCTCCTTGAAGTCCGCTTCCAGAACATATTTATCAGAAGTAGCTAGCTTTTTTAATATTTCTTTAAATTTATTTCGGTTACTTCCAACGGCAGCGCCTACAACTAGTACGCTCTTGTCCTTTAGCATTCCAGCGTATTTGATGGCTTCATCTTTTGTGTTGTGTCTTCCATGTGGCGCGCCATCAGTAATCAACACGATAACATCGTCAACATTAGGTCTATTATTTCTTGGATTGTTTGCCGGGAAGACCTACGAAAATGATGAAGTATATTTGTTATATATCACGTGTCAAAGTCCATTTTTCAAGCTTTTGACTGGCCGCCATCTGCCTCTTACCCAGGCGCGATTCAGGGGGGGAGTGCGGGAGCGCGCAAGGAGCGATGGGATAGGAGCGCTTTAAGTGAAGTGCCCTCTTCCCATCAGCCCCTTCGCGCAAGACTCTCGTCCCCAAAAAGACGCCTGTTTACGCTAAATGGGAAAACTTTAAATGTTTTGAGGTAATTTTAGTATGTGTAATTTGCTTTGTAATTTGCCTGGATTATGTATTGTGTTAATAAAGTTTATATGCCAACTAAACTCGATGTGAATGTGATTCAACTGCTTATTAATATAATCTCATTGAGTCGCTTGTTGTCGATCGTCTAGGTAATATACTGCTTGCTTAGTAAAAGAAACTGAGTCCATCATGGTATGACTTATAATAATGCAATAAAGCATAACGTAATACACAACTGAAGCACTACTGTTATTGAGGGTAGTAGATCAATCAAATTCACCTTTTACTTACTGGTAAAACCACATCCTGTGTAATATAATTATAATATTGCTTCACTAGCTTATATAATTTCGTTGAGTGTGTGCATTTTTATAGTTCCTTGGCATGTTCGCTTGTTGTTGGTCGTCTAGGTAATATACTGCTTACTTAGTAATGGCTTGCTGCTTAGTCTAACAACTACAAAATGCAAGTAATAAGCACCAAATAATGCAAAAAATACTGATAAACATGTACTATGTCAAACTATTTGCACGTCTAGATTAACGCCGTGAAGTAGGCTAAGCTGCCAGTTCACCACTGCACCAATGTTTTGCTGGTCCTGTAGCTCAATCAATCCAGCTTTTTCACTAACGGCTGGTGAACTGGCAGCTAACTTCACGGGGTTTCTAATGATCGCTTGAATTTACCGAATCTAGCATTGTAGGTTATTTCATTATCGGAAACTTTCGCATAGGCGTTTACGTTTTGCTGGTCACTGTGCAAGATTATATGGGCAACCAGTGTCAGAGATTTTATTCTGTGTTTGCAAAAGGGAAAGCTGAGGTCGACAAGATCTTGCCTATCCTAATATTCTGAGAAGAAACTCAGGATTACCGGATCCAACAAAAATAAAATCACTAATGGAGGACTGCAACGTATATAGAGACGCAATATATATAGGATGTGTAGAAGAGGGGCTAGATTATTGATTGATGATGATGATGATGATTGATGATGATGATGATGATGATGATGATGATGATGATGATGATGAGGTTGATGATGATGATGAGGTTGATGATAATGAGGTTGATGATGATGATGATGATGAGGTTGTTGATGATGATGATGATAATGATGATGAGGTCATTACCAGAAATTTGGGACAAGATGGTGGCGCGCGTGCGTATTAAGGACCATAATAATGGAGATTCTCAACAGTAAATAATAAGGAAAACACATAATAATTCAAATTTTGCTTAAACGGTGACATATTTCTTCTTTGCTCGACTCCATGCATTTGACTTCAGCATGGACTAAATAAACATTTGCTTACTTCGACGACAAAATACTTCCCTAACTCGTCTTATTTTTGCACTGAAAGTGCCACTATCCAGGGTGCTAGAAATTGGGCAAATTGACCGACAACGTTACAGGCGATGCGAAGTGCCCGACTCGCGGTGCATTTGGCATGAGTCAGTCTACTTCGAGAGCACATAAAGGTCCTCATTTGTCCCTAGCATAGTACTTCCAAAAGCGTTTGAACTTGCTTGATTTCACAGTCCTTGTGCACATAGATAGAAGAAAGATAGAAAAACTTTATTTACCCACGCTAACCCTGTCAACCGCAGCTGATTTCCACAGGGGGCGTGTAAAAAGGAAGTACAAAGATATAGTATTTTAGGCTATTTACAAAATATAATATATCAACTAAGTTACAAAGTCTAAGTTATAAAGTTTATAAGTATAAAAAATATATATATTTACAGGTTGTTTTTTGAGTTCAGGTAATCAGAAAATGTGAGTAGCAATTTTATTTCGAAAATGGGAGAGGGTTTTGCACTCCCTGATTTCATTTGGAATAGAATTCCACACGTGTGCACCTTCGTACATAAAACTGTTTTTCATATAATTTGTCCGGGGTTGTGGTAAACAAAGGCCACTGGAAATGCCCCGAAGTTTGTGATTTGTAATTTCGCTTTTATACGTAAAAAGATTTGTAAGCTTCTCGGGACCCATTTTATTCAAAATTTTGTACATTAATATTGCTTTTGCCTTTTTTCTCATCAATTTAAGTGGTTCCCAGCCTAAGGCTTGTAAAGCAATAGTATGATCTACATCATTACTCATATTCATGATAACTCGAGCAGCTCGATTTTGGAGTTTTTGTAGTCGTTTTGATTGTGTTTCACCTATTACATCCCACACTTCACAGCAATAATTGAAGTGTGGGCGAACAATAGCATTATATATGGAAATAAGTGTATCTTTCTCAACAAATGGTTTGACACGACGGAGAGCGGAAATTGCTGTTGCTATTTTTTTGCAAATATTTTTAGTATTATCATTCCAGGATAAATGCTGGTCAACTACTATTCCAAGAGTTTTGCATTCATAAACCTGTTTAATCTGTTTATTTTTGATGAAAATATTCGGGTGAGAATCTGTTTTCATTCGTTTTGGACGAATCAACATAAATTCAGTTTTAGCGACATTCAAGCTAAGTTTATTGGCCATTAACCAATCTTTAAGATTTTCTAAATCAGAATTTACTGTAACTTCTATATCATTTATCGAGTCTCCAGAAGCTGTAAGATTTGTGTCATCAGCGAATAGTCGGGGTCTTGTATTATCAAGGCACTCTGGCAAATCATTGATGTACAACAGAAATAATAATGGTCCTAAAATAGAACCTTGTGGTACACCACATTTGACCGTGTGTTCAGATGAGACAAATCCATTTATTTTGCACTTCTGGCTACGATTTGTGAGATAGGATTTTAAAAAGGAAAGTGCTTGTCCTCTTATTCCATAGAACTCCAACTTTTTAAGGAGAATTTGGTGATTAACAGTATCAAAAGCTTTTTTTAAGTCAATAAAAACTACCAAGTTAAATAGCTTTCTATCTAAGTTAACGTACCACTCATTAGTACAGTCTAGTAATGCTGTGGCTGTGGAGTGAGATTTTCGAAAACCAAATTGGGAATTGCTCAGTAGTTCAAATTTGGTCAAATAGTTGTATAATTGATTATAAAGAATTCGTTCCATGATTTTGCTTATTGCTGGCAAAACTGAAATTGGCCTGTAGTTTCCAGGAATATTTCGTTGGCCATTCTTAAAAAGAGGTGTTACTCTAGCCACTTTCCATTCATCTGGAAAAGTGGATAGAGCAATAGCCTGGTTAAAGATATGTGTTAGTGATTCTGCAATGGCTGGTGCAGCTATCTTGATAATTTTACATGAAATTTTATCAATTCCAGTTGCTTTGTTGCTTGATAATCTGGACAATAAATGAAATACATCATTTACAGTTGTAGGTTGGAATGCAGCAAACTCTGATTTAGTTTTGTTTATATAAGTTTCAAAAGTGCAATTTGGCACATCAATTTTACTTGCTAGGTCAGGCCCGATGTTTGAAAAATATTCATTGAAGCCATCTGCAATTTCCTGTGGATCATTTAGAATATTTTCACCCATATTCAATTCATTTACTACTGTTTGTTTAGTTTGTTTGCCTAATAAATGATTAATTGATTTCCAAGCTTTCTTTGGATTAGATTTTTGATCAGCAATTCTGGTGGAATAGTAGTTTTGTTTAGCATTTCTTAATTCAATATTGACCTGGTTTCTGGCTGCTTTATAGTTTATCCAATCTATTTCTGATTTACTTATAATTGCTTTTCGTTTCAATTTGTCTCTTGTATTTATGAGGTTCTTAATTTTATTTGTGATCCAAGGGATCTTGTTCGATCTGACCTTTTTTTGTTGGAGTGGTGCATGTTTATCTAAAATTTCTAGGAAAAGATCTTTCCAAATTTCCCACATAGCATTTGGGTCATGGCCAAAAAAATAAACATATTCCCAGTGCTGAGTTAAGAGTTCATCTACAAACTTTTTTTCATCAAACTTTTTCATATTTCTTATTTCAATTGTGTTTTTTTCCTTCTTTTGAATAATTCGGATTTTTCTGATCGCAAACACTAAGCTGTGATCACTGATTCCAGTATGAATAACACCAGAATGAGAAATTTTTTCTGGCGTATTTGTAATAATGTGGTCAATCAGGGTGGATGTTTTCAGAGTAATTCGAGTAGGTTCATCAATTAATTGAGACAATTGGTATAGCTCACATAAGGAGCTCAGTGTTTTTGTTGGTATATTGGAAAGTGTTTCCTTTTTTAATAGGTCACAGTTTAGATCACCCAACAAATACATTTCTTTATCTTCATCATCAATTTGTTTGATCAATCTTTCCAAATGATCAAAGAAATCTGATGATGCATTGGGTGGTCTGTACACAGTTGAAACAATAAATGGTCGACTGTGTGGTTTGGTGATTTCTACACAGACAGTCTCTAATTCATTTCAAATTAGGTCAGATCGAATTTTGTAATTGTGGAGTTACGTAAATATATGCAAACACCACCCCCATTCCGTGATCTATCTTTCCTAATTGTATCATAGCCATCTAAGTGAATCAAGTTATCAGTAAAACTTGAATCAAGCCGTGTCTCATTGAAAGCAATTAAATCAATATTTTTGTTAGACATCAAGTGCCGAATTTCATCTATTTTTTTAGGCAGACTAACAATATTCAAAAAGGCCATTTTAAAACCTCTTTCATTTGGAATTGAATTAAGGGTTGTTGAAAAATTGCTACTCATATTTTTGTTTTCCGAATTATTACAAGATATTACTGATTCATAACCCTCTCTACATATTTCAGATAGTCTGTCCAATCTCTTCTCTGACTTGTCTGAAAAACCTGCTTGTTAATATTTCTAACATTATTATTCTGATGATTTGTTCTGCCCTGTTTCAGATAGGCACAAAATGCACTTCCTAGGGCTCGATCTCCATTCTTATTCAAATGTAGGTTTGATTTATTTAGTAATGGCTGTTCAATACAGTCATTATCTATAAATGTTATTTTATGTTTGATACACAATTCATGTACCAAATGGTTAAAGTCAGAAATTTTTGTGGCACTAACTTTGTTATCATACCTCTTAATGACACTCGAGATTGCAATCTTCCTTGTTTTGCCTTTGACCAGGTTGATAAGTTCCTCCAGCTCTTTGGCAACTTTCTCGGGTTGTTCACGAACGAAGTCATTTGTACCCACATGTAAAATAATTTCTTCATGCTGGGTATCTTCACTCCAGTATTGCTGCATTTTCTGCCTTATTTGACCAACTTTCGCTCCGCTGTACGAGTGGCAAACTGTATTTTTCCTGGCAGCTTTTCCCAATTTCTTCTCATTCATATTCTTCACCATGGAGTCTCCTATTATAAGGACAGTTTTTTCCTGAGGTGATGAACTGGTAGGTTTTTGGGTTGTTGAACTTTCTTTCGTCGATGTTGAGCTTTTGCTTTTGGTGATTGTTTTCTTCGACTTTTCGAATTTGGCTCTTTGTTCCTTGCAATACGTGTTGATTTGCTTACTCAGGTCGTCGCTTTCTTCAATCCTCTCCATCTCATGGCCTTCTGAGCTCACCACGTCATTCAAGCTGGCATCTTGCTCTTCTTCTACAGGAAGAACTTCGAAGCGGTTGTGACATGCGATGGAATTTGTTGTTTCAGTTTCTTGCTTCTTGCTTCGGGTCGTCTCAGCTTTCACCCATTCATGTTGCTTTATGTCAAGAATACGCTTTATAGTTGTGTTCTCCTCTGTAATTTCTTCGACTGTTGTCTTTAGTGATGATATTTCGGCCGCCATCTTCTCATTCTGTTCAAGAAGCGCCATTATCTTCGCATTGGTTTCGATTTTATTCTCGCATTCTTCACTTTGTTTTTTCTTTACATCGTTTATGATAACTATCAGATCATTTAAGTCCTGTTTGTATGAGCAGCATTGTTCGCATGCCTGATTATCGTCGACAGTTGTTGTTGTTTCATCCGAGGTTTCATCAGCTTCGGTATTTGTTTTCATCACGTGCTCGGATGTATTTGGTGCATTTTCCTCATCTGTGGCTTTCGAACGGGTGGCATAGCTTCTCAAGATCGTGTAGAGTTGCTTCTCGTTATTATCCTTCGTCACAGTAATCTTTTTGTTAGTTGCACTGTCCCATTTCAAAGACAGTTCAGGATTACTGAATTTGATGTTTTCACCACGCGGTGTCGACCATCTTCCGTTGATTTGTAGTTCGGTATTTACAAACCTTTTTAACGATTCTAAGTCGCCTTCCCATATCAAATCATCGTCAGCTAATAATAAATGCGAACATTTTAAACTTTTGGAATCATCAGCATCGCTTTTTGGTGTAAAATTTTCGAAAGACGCGGAGCACGCGGAGGTGTGACTAGTCGCCATCTTGCGGTATACACTATCGCACATGTACGATTTAGGCAAATTACAAAGAACTCAATGACCTGAATAATGAGAAACACTAGAATACAATAGAATCACACGTTTTAGTCCACATGCACGATTTAGGCAAATTCTAAAGCCTGGTTTTCATATGTCGCCGATCGTCGGCGATTTGTGATTTAGATGCATGTTAAAACGGGAAATGCATGCAGCAGCATGTTAAGTAATAAAGAACAATGCAGAAAAGCAGTGCTTTTATTCTTTTACTTAACATTCATCTAAATTACAAATCGCCGACGATCGGCGACATATGAAAACCAGGCTTAAAGAACTCAATGACCAACTCAGTCCACATGCACGATTTAGGCAAATTCTAAAGAACTCAATGACCTGAATAATGAGAAACACTAGAATACAATAGAATCATCACACGCCTTAGAAGACGCTCAGAATACATAATTATATTATTTTATGCGAATAGTCAAATTTCTGGTGATGTTGATGATGATGACGATAATGAGGTTGATGATGATGATGATGACCATGATGACGATGATGATAATGAAGATGATGATCATAATGACGATCATTACGATCTAATGTATGTTTCACCTTTTCATTGGCAATCTTTAGTGCCAAATCCGTTCTTGTCTTGTCCCCTTTGACATCATCCCATTTTAAGTTACGCACATACATTGCCAGTTCTTCTGCGTTGTATATGTCTCCAAAGTTTAACAGCATCTTCGTTCTTTCTTCTTGACTAAAAATCATCAGAGCCATTTGTGTTCCGTCAAGACCAACATTTAAGACTCGGTCGGTAACGAGACGTTCCAGGAACGGTTTGACATCTCTTTCAAAGGACGAGCGTCCGACGCTGTAAGACGCGTCGATGATTAACAAAAGATCTTTTTTACATTTCACTAAAAAAAGAGATAAGCATCTTTTAGACTTTCAGTGTGTGCACTGTAACTACACAGGCCTTCCGGCAGGAATTGAACCCACGAGGATCAAAATTAGCTGTGGCCTTCCGTCGAAAGTCTTTTTGAACTCACTTTATAAACTAAGTTTATTTATACTGGATATACCTCTATTAGTTCATTGATCTAGTGTTACTCAGTACAGGAGGAAACCGGAGTACACTAAACCAACGCTTTACTTATCTCAACTGTACTTCGTAGGAATTCATTTAAAGGGCACCACTTATTGGTCCAGTGTTACTACAGGAGGAAACCAAAGTAAACTAATTCTATATTTATACTGGATAACCCCGCCATCAATTATATCGAAACTGTTTTCCCTAGAGGTCTAGTAAGGGTTACCCTCATTGATCCAGTGTTGCAACAGGAGGAAACCGGGGTACTCGTGGTTCAAAAAGGTCACAGCTTGCGCCCTTGCTTTTCCAAAAACACAGCTCAACATTGAAGCCTTGCATGGTGGCGGCTGTTATATTTTGAAAGCTTTCTTATACTCTTTATTTACACTCCCTCTCAGTGTCCTTCGCCCTCTCTACATGCCTCGTGACTCCTCATATACTATTGGTTACTTATTAACTAATTCTTTTCCTGAAAGGAAGTAGTTGCATCACCATGCACATCCCTCTCTTTGTTCAGATAAAGTTTCTTAAACTGTCAACTAAAACAAAATGTGAAATATTTAAAATTTTATTATTGTTGTAGTTCGTGTTCGTCTTATTATTTTTTTAAGTCTACTTAATAACCATATTTGAGTTAATCGTAGCCTAGTTTCTAGGCCTTCCTCGGTTGACACGTTTCGGAAGTATCCGAACGGACCGCTGGGGAAGGCCAAGCAACATTCGTAAACACTTTCACTTTGCAGCTCAGTTGTTTATTGAGGAAGAATTGTGATGTTATGACGTCCTAAGTGTTTCCCGACACTTACCATTTCCATCTGCATAAAATAATACAAGCCTACTCACCTCTGATCGGCGAAGGTTCACTGTCCTAGCTTCTTATCACTAGCTTTCCTTCTGCAATCGCCAAAAGTTGAAAGTTAAACAGTTAAATTTTCATTTCGAGCTCCAATTGGAATATATTCCATAATTTCCTTCTTTCGATCGCCAAGATCTTTGGTAAAATCTTCGCAGACATCCTTATGCTTTTTATATAATATACTGTCGCTACGCTAGATCCCAGGAACACTCGAAGGGCAGAATGATTCTGGGCAGGACCTTTTTACGAATGTTACGCGCCAAGCTCATGGCGGAAACGAAAGGCTTAGAAACTAGGCTAAGTTAATCGGATTTCCATACAGTTCTCTTTCCATACGTCTCCTTGTTGATGTTGGAGTTTTGTTTTCGGATACGCTGTATTGTTCATCATCTGGTTCTGTCACTATCTTTTATTCGTTTGAAGAAAGATGCATTTCTTATAACTCAGTGTCTTTGATTTTCTGCAACGATTTTAGTCCCTTTGCGTTCGATCACAGTGCATGGGATAGATTCAAATCGTGTTGTAAATTTGTTTTTCTTTCTCAGCTTGAGGATGACCAAATCTCCAACTCTTAGATGTGAAGGTTGAGCATGTCGTCGTTTATCTGCGTATTCCCTTCCTTTGTTTTTCGATTTAATGTCATTCTGTTTGGCTTCATTATGTCTATTCACCACTTTATCTTTTGGGTTTAAAGTGTCACTGTAATGAAAAATCGTCAGTCTTTTTTGGATCTTGTCATAAAGTACATTTACAATGAGGATGAACGGCGTTTGTGGTTTGTCAATATCTCATCTCGTTCACGAAAACAACTAAAGTTCCACGTATTTTATTTAATACTATAAGCATACACAATTTGAGCACTTTCTATTGTTTATTTCTAGAGATATTCCTAATTTTACGATTTTCATTTCTCTCGTTTTGGAGAAAATGACGTCATCAGTCATATAATTTGCATATTTCCAAAACATGAATATCCCTTTGAAACTGCTGGTTCCTGACCCCCTCCAATGATAAAATTAAATTTGCTTATTTATCAGCAATCAAGTAGCGTTTACTCCAGCGAATAAAAGTGAAGATTAGGGCTTATGTAGGCATTGTAATTCAAAAGTTTAAATCTTTATATTTTTAAACAATGAAGCAAAAATGATAATTCCCTTTTTAAGGTTTAGAGAAACCTGTGAGCATGCGCTTAATATGGCAAACACAAAAGTTCCACAGAGAAATGTATTTTATTGGATACTATAAGCATACAAAGTTTAAGTGCGTTCTATTGTTTATTTCCAGAGGTATTCCTTATTTTACGATTTCCATTTCGCTCGTTTGGAGTAAATGACGTCATCAGCCATAAATTTGCATATTCCCAAAACACGAATATCTCTTGAACGAGATGAGATCTTGACAAACCACAAACGCCGTTCACCCTCATTTTAAATGTACTTTATTTATGATAAGATAAAAAAAAGACTGACGATTTTTCCATCATAGTGACACTTTAACATTGGTAACGCTCCTCGCACTGGGCGGTTGAAAAGAAGTTGTGCTGGTGGTACATTGGTGGAACGGTGTGGACTGGTGCGATAGCTTAACAAGAAACGGGAAAGTTCTTGTATCCAATTCCGGTGTTCTGTACGAGCGGTTTTGATTGCTTTTCCTAGAGGTTTCATAAATGCTTCGGCCTCTGTATTTCCTTGTGGCCACTCAGGCGTTGACGTTTCATGTTTCACACCAAGCTGAGCTAAATAGTGCTTGAAATCTTTGCTGTTAAAAGAGGGGCCGTTATCAGATTTAAACTTGCACGGGACACCGTGTCGTGCAAAAATAGCGTCAACTTTAGGTATGATTGTACTTGCTGACGTGCTTTTAACTATCCGCTCTGCTTCTGGGTATCGTGAGTATTTATCAATGAGAACGATGATATACTGTCCGCTGGGAAGTGGTCCGTAGAAATCAGCGTCAATGGTTTACCAAGGTCCATCAGGCATCTCTGGTGTCTGTAATGGTTCAGGTGCATTGACTGGTCCAGTAATCTGGCAGGGTAAACACATTTCAAGTTCATCTTTTACAACTCTATCCATATTGGGGAACCATGCATATTCTCGTATTAATTAATGCTTTTGTTTTCACGAGTCCTTGGTGGCCTTTATGAGCCAATTGGATAATATTTGCTTGTAGCGCCTGAAGTGTAATTATTCTTGTACCACGTAGGAGTATACCATTAGCGTGATCTACAGTATATCAAAGTTCATTTTGAATGATGTGGAATGGTTTAACAAGATCATTGCGCCAATCTCTGGACACAATTGCTTGTTTGACTGCCTGTAATATCGGATTGGAATCGGTGTGTGATTTGATGACCTCAAGTGGTACGGCTTCCGCGCTGCGTTGGCTGATATAAAATTGACGTGTTCTTCAGCCTCATTTCGTTTAGGTGTTTTTGATCCCGGATGCCTTGACAGAAAATCAGCTGGGTTTTCACTTCCTGACCTGTAGATAACGTTGAAATTGTATTGCTGAAGTCTCAAGAACCATCTTGCGATTCGTGTGGGAGGTCTGGAACGAGGGTTGTAGATTTGTTGTAGTGGTTTGTGGTCAGTGATTAAGTTGAAAGCTGCCCCATACAAATATAGGTGAAAATGCTCAATACCCCCAGACAATTGCCAGGGCTTCTTTCTCCGTTTGTAAGTATCGTCGTTTCACTGAGGAGAGAGCGCGTCTAGCGTAGGCGATGACGTTATTGGCATTCTGATGCGGATCTTTCTGTGTTAGTACATAGTAGCCCAAGTACACTGTGAGTGTATATATATATTAATTTACGCGATTTCTTTTAATTTTAATTTATGTAAATAATTATTTTCTCTATATAAGTGGCTTCACTTCTCTTGTATAATTGACCTGAAGAAGGGGCTAGCCCCGAAACGTTGTAATTGAAGATTAAATAAAGTTCCTCTTGAAAATTTATATATATATATATATATTAATTTACGCGATTTCTTTTAATTTTAATTTATGTAAATAATTATTTTCTCTATATAAGTGGCTTCACTTCTCTTGTATAATTGACCTGAAGAAGGGGCTAGCCCCGAAACGTTGTAATTGAAGATTAAATAAAGTTCCTCTTGAAAATTTATATATATATATATATATATATATATATATATATATATATATATATATATATATATATATATATATATATATATAGTAACGTTAATACTATATTCTATTTTATAATTGATTTATTTTAAATGGCATAGAAATGCATACTGTTTAATACCATTTAACTGTTCATATCCTCTTTCATAAAATCAATATGTATCTATCTATATGACTTCATTGACTTGTTAATTGACCGTAAAATTGAGCAGTGTTTTAATAATATAAATAAATAAAACTATTGGTCTTATCAGCTCAAATCGCGCAAGTACTCTACATTACCCCCTGCTGTGTTCACCTCGCTTAACCGTCGGATAAACATTGTTATGTTACTATTTATATTTTACCGTAAAATATACAGGAAAATCAAAATTACTGTTCAACTGCTTACTTAATATACCATGTAAGAGGGAAAATTCACACATATACTTACAACTAGACGACTTTAAATCACGCTTGAAGTCGCCCAGGTTTTGCGGATTTAAAGTCGTCCAGTTGTAAGTATATTGTGTAAATTTTCCCTCTTGCACGGAATATTAAGAAAACAGTTATTCTGAACAGTAAATTTTATTTTCCTGTATATTTTAAGGTAAAAATAGTAATATAACAATGTTTATCCGACGGTTAAGCGAGGTGAACACATCAGGGGGTAATGTAGAGTAGCTGCATTTATTTATATTATTAAAACACAGCTCAATTTTATGGTCAATGAACAAGTCATATAGATACATATTGATCTTATGAAAGAGGATATGAACAGTTAAATGGTATTAAACAGTATGCATTTCTATGCCATATAAAATAAATCAATTATAAAATAGAATATAGTATTAACGTTACTATATATATATATATATATATATATATATATATATATATATACACTCACACAGTGTGCTTGGGCTACCTCTGTGGTCGTCACAGACTTCGATGCACTTCCGTTTATCTGATTTAAGTGAAGACTTATAAGTCCATGTTTTGGAGCTTACTAAACAACCACCGTCGTCGGACGTTACGTAGATTGTGGCAACCGTACCGTAAACTTGTGCTAACGAACGCAACCTGGTGTGATACTGATCTACTGTTTCAGACTCACCTTGTGTAGCTTGTCTAAATTTGTAAACTTCATATACAAACGGTTCTTCTGTGGCTCAAAATAGTCTGTAAGGAGTTGCTCTGCTTTATCCACATCATCATTCTCGCCCGGGTCAGGAAACTACCGGAAAATTTCTCTTATGCGTGGTCCTGCTTGATATAATAACAAAGTGCGTTGACGGGTAGCCTACGCATACCCTAGTTCATCCGGATCAAATGGTGGCATGGGAGAAACGATGGGAGAAACGAATGATGCCATAGTTGTTCTTATTACAATATCAACTCCTCGTCATTGTTATATTTTGAACGCTTTCTTATACTATTTATTTACACTCCCTCTCACATGCCTCGTGACTCCTCATATACTATTGGTTACTTATTAACTAATTCTTTTCCTGAAAGGAAGTAGTTACATCACTACAGTGGCCCAACAAGTAGTCACCTCATTGACGTTATTATGTGTATAGTTATTATGACAAGGAAGTACAAAGACATTTTCCAAAGTCATCGGGGAGTATACGCTATAGGGGAGTATATACTATAGTATATACAGTAATTGATTTGATACTCGTATTTTCGGTTAGTATGCCCGCATATCACGGGAAATAGATGCGCCGTGTCCGCGAATATGTGTTTATGTATAGTGAACTGATCAGAAGTTTAATTACCCATGCGTCTTGCTTACCTGTTTTTTCTGATGCTGAAGATGGTCTACCAACGTCATAAAACCAATCATCGTATCCTAATGAAGAAAAAATTGTAAGAGTCTAGTCAGCACCATGAGTTTGACTCAGCACGAGTCGAGTCAGTCGAATGTCGTGTCACTTGGGTGTTGATTGTTTAATTCCAAGACGAGTCAGTCGAGTGTCGAGTCACTTGGGTGTTGAGTTAATTATAAGTCGAGTGTCGAGTCACTTGGGTGTTGAGTTCTAAGTCGAGTCAGTCAAGCGTCGAGTCACTTGACTGTTGAGTTCCAAGTCGAGTGTCGACTGTCGAGTCACTTGGGTGTTGAGTTCCAAGTCGAGTGTCGAGTCACTTGACTGTTGAGTTCCAAGTCGAGTGTCGAGTCACTTTGGTGTTGAGTTATAAGTCGAGTGTCGAGTCACTTGGGTGTTGAGTTCCAAGTCGAGTCAGTCAAGTGTGGACTCACTTTGGTGTTGAGTTCCAAGTCGAGTGTCGAGTCACTTGGGTGTTGAGTTATAAGTCGAGTCAGTCGACTCACTTGGGTGTTAAGTTATAAGTCGGGTCAGTCGATTCACTTGGGTGTTGAGTTATAAGTCGAGTGTCGAGTCACTTGGGTGTTGAATTATATAGGTCGAGTGTCTATATATAGTGTCGTAACTCAATGTAATAACATGTGGATCCCAACAGTGTCGAGTCACTTGGGTATTGAGTTCCAAGTCGAGTCAGTCAAGTGTCGAGTCACTTGCAATTGAGTGTTGAGTTCCAAGTCGAGTGTCGACTGTCCACTCACTTGGGTGTTGAGTTCCAAGTCGGGCAAGTCGAGTGTCGAGTCACTTTGGTGTTGAGTTATAAGTCGAGTGTCGAATCGCTTGGGTGTTGAGTTATAAGTCGAGTCAGTCGACTCACTTTAGTGTTGAGTTCCAAGTCGAGTGTCGAGTCACTTTGGTGTTGAATTATAAGTCGAGTCAGTCGACTCACTTTGGTGTTGAGTTCCAAGTCGAGTGTCGAGTCACTTGGGTGTTGAATTCCAAGTCGAGTCAGTCGTGTTGTGTCACTTGGGTGTTGAGTTATAAGTCGAGTGTCGAGTCACTCGGATGTTGAGTTCCAAGTCGAGTCAGTCGAGTGTGGAGTCACTTGGGTGTTGAGTTCCAAGTCGAGTCAGTCGAGTGTGGAGTCACTTGGGTGTTGAGTTCCAAGTCGAGTCAGTCGAGTGTGGAGTCACTTGGGTGTTGAGTTCCAAGTCGAGTCAGTCGAGTGTGGAGTCACTTGGGTGTTGAGTTCCAAGTCGAGTCAGTCGAGTGTGGAATCACTTGGGTGTTGAGTTCCAAGTCGAGTCAGTCGAGTGTGGAGTCACTTGGGTGTTGAGTTCCAAGTCGAGTCAGTCGAGTGTGGAGTCACTTGGGTGTTGAGTTCCAAGTCGAGTCAGTCGAGTGTGGAGTCACTTGGGTGTTGAGTTCCACGTCGAGTCAGTCGAGTGTGGAGTCACTTGGGTGTTGAGTTCCAAGTCGAGTCAGTCGAGTGTGGAGTCACTTGGGTGTTGAGTTCCAAGTCGAGTCAGTCGAGTGTGGAGTCACTTGGGTGTTGAGTTCCAAGTCGAGTCAGTCGAGTGTGGAGTCACTTGGGTGTTGAGTTCCAAGTCGAGTCAGTCGAGTGTGGAGTCACTTGGGTGTTGAATTCCAAGTCGGGTGTGGAGTCACTTGGGTATTGAGTTCCAAGTCGAGTCAGTCGAGTGTGGAGTAACTTGGGTGTTGAGTTCCAAGTCGAGTCAGTCGAGTGTCGAGTCACTTGGGTGTTGGGTTTTATAAGTCGAGTGTCTATAGTGCCGTAACTCAATATAATAACATGTGGATCCCAACAGTGTCGAGTCACTTGGGTATTGAGTTCCAAGTCGAGTCAGTCGAGTGTCGAAATATAGAAAGGTTTGATATACTGCCGAAACCGGCAGAGAACGTAGGAATCTGACGTTTCGCGCGAAGGCCCTTCGAGTCACTTGGGAGTTGAGTTCCAAGTCGGGTCGGTCGAGTATCGGAACACAGAAAGGTTTGATATACTGCCGAAACCGGCAGAGAATGTAGGAGTCTAACGTTTCGAGCGAAGGCCATTCGAGTCACTTGGGGGTTGAGTTACAAATCGAGTGTCGAGTCACTTAATTGTGTGTTGAGTTCCACGTCGAGTTAGCCGAGTGTCGAGTCACTTGGGTGTTGAGTTCCAATCAGCTTATGTATAATCTAGCAATAAATTGTATTGGTTGGTGTGCAACCGAACTGTATAACTGTCCGACTTTGGTTCCAGAGGTTTTCTATTAACTCTTTCGCTCGAATTGTTGCTGAGGGGAAACCGTGATTGTGCCTAACTCGTCCAGGAAGACGTCTGGCAAAGCCATGCATGAAAGTATTAAAAACGCGGTTGGTTAAATACAGTGCAGCTAAACCAAAACTGCAAGACTAAAAAGTGTTGCTTGTAAACAAGCATTTCCCCAACTGTCAATTATTGCACAATAAACACAAATGAATACTGTTTTATGGCACTATACCAGAATTACCAGTAATATAGTGGGTGACGTCTCACCAAACGTTAAGCACAGTTAGACCGGGGTTAGTACTTGGATGGGTGACCGCTTGGAAATGACCCAATTGTCGAGCTTGGAACTCATGTGAGTAGAGTTGTCGTTGATCCCTACTGTGCTTTGAGGGTTTTCGCCGGGTTCTCCAGTTTTCTTCCCTTGGTAAAACCAACACCTATACAGCTGCGATCCGTGGTCTAAACGTGGTGTCGTATAGCGGCTGCTTCAGTCCTTTATCCTCTATTTCCGAGTCGAACTGAAAGGAAAGTCATCGGACAGTTTATCTTACTGCTTCATTTTAAAACCTGGAACTTAGAAATGTCGTGGACTTCTGAGCAGTTCATTTTCATTTAACATTACTTCATTTTTTTCTTGTAATTTACACCAGTAAATATTTTTTATAAGACTGAAATTTAATTATATATCTAAATACATCTATATCAATTATGAACTTTTTAAAGGTAGTATATATCAACTTTAAACTTGCAAACCTTCAGCAAAACTGGACATGGCAAAAAAATGCACAACACACAGCACCTGCAAGACTGCTACGAATCGTCTGAGATTAGACATATATATATATATATATATAACCAGAGCTCAATGAATACTGTTTTTCGGATGGAGATCTACCTTCTTCTGCAAGCTATCTGAATAAATGGTGAATGGTTTAAATGCTAACTGCTTTTATGTTATTCTAGTGTATCTATTATTTACAAATTTTAGTCTGGAAATGTTGAGGCTTTGCTATCTAATCAGTTTTCTGTATAAATATATATATATATGCCTTCAGGTTATACTCTATTTATAATGCGGTATACACGACAGCTGCGTGTCGATCTCTGCATGATGATATATTCATTTTCCGTTTGTTTTTTCTCTTTTTTTGACAAAGTTTTCTTGTTGAGTTTATGTATACGTTGCTTTTTGTACTATTACCTTAAGAAAACTGTCATGTTCTTGCCTTGTTTCTCACTATCTTGTTTTTCTCAACCGTTAAAATATGGTTTTATATCGCCTCAGAAACATAAGGCAATTCTCATATACTGTCAATAATAGCACTCTGAATTATCTATGCAGGAATGGTTCACTAAACGAACTAAAATTTACAACGTACAAGCGATGCCAATTTCAAAATAAATTATTTGTCAGTAAAAATACATAAACGTACTGTTTATTAAAACCGTAGCTTTAGTTATATATATATATATATATACAATAACAGGAAATGAGTAACTGAGAGAGGGGTGGAAGTGACAGTTAATAAATTACAGTGTGAAGTAACAGGTATGATAGAATGTTTTCAGTTATGTGTCAAGACAAGTATAGAAAAATATAAAGAAAAACGTGTGTATAAATCAAAATAAGTTTAAAGGAAGAGAACTGATTTTAGCGTTGAGTGAAGGATTTAACTTATTAATAAGCAGACTTTCTCTAAGAAGGAGTTCAAAATTGGAAGAAGAAGAGCTTAGAATAGAAAAATCTGTTAAAGAAACAGGGTGGCCGGTTTTTTTGTGGTGTGCTAAAACTCCAGACCAGGAACTCAAAGAAAGAGGCTTTCCCGTGTAAGCCGAAACTCCCATGTGTTCAGAAGCACGCGTGTGTAAATGGCGAATGGTTTCACCAACATACAATGACTCACAGTCATGACACTTAAATTTATAAACTACGCGTGATCTTAAAGCGAAAGGAATTTGATCTTTAAAACGGAAAAAACTTGAAAGGCGTCTAATAGGTTTAAAAACAACACGAAGTTGAATTTGTGGAAAAGCAGAAGCAAAGAGCTTAACGATTTGTTGGCGAATTTGAAGGGAGTGTTGACCGGTGAACGGAAGTGTAAATAAAATGATACGTTTGGGTGCTATGGTAATTTTAGACGCTGGGCAAAAAATTTTTTCAAGAAATTTGCGAATACAACTATCTAAAAATTTGATAGGATAACCATTTTGAAGCATGATACTTTTAAATTTCTCTAGTTCTTCGTGAAAAATTGTGTAGGAGGAAGAAATGTTAAAATAACGAAAAAGTAAAGTCATTACTAAGCCCTTTTTATACACAAGTGGTATGAAACTTTCAAAATTTGTGAAAAGCCCAGTAAACGTTGATTTACGATAAACGGAAGTTACAAATTTGCCATTCAAGCGTTGAATTTGGATGTCAAGAAAGGAAAGTGAGTTATTGTTTTCAATTTCATGTGTAAATTGGATACTGGGATGTTGAGAATTCAAGTAATTAAGGAAAGGTAAAATATGATCGCGAGACCGAAAAAGAATAAAGGAATCGTCAACATAGCGTCGATAGTACAGAGGTTTAAACTGAGGCGGACAATCATCAAGCCAATTAGTTTCATGAAAGGACAGAAAAATGTTAGCGAAAAGCGGGCCAAGCGGAGAACCCATCGCAACACCATCAATTTGCTCATAAAATTTCCCGTTAAATATAAAGTGACAATTTTTGACTGTTAAATTTAGTAGTTCTCTAAATTGCTCGGGCGTGAAGTTTTGAAAATGAGTTTTCTGGGAGAAAAGTTGGTTAATAATAATTTCAATGGTTTCATCTAATGGAATATTTGTAAAGAGTGAAGTAATATCAAAACTGGCCATGAGTACATTATTAATATCAAATTTCAACTGAAATAAATCTTGTAAAAATAAAAAAGAATCAGTAATCCTATAAAAAGTAGAAGAAATGGGGCGAAGTAGAGGAACAAGAAATTTAGCAAGATTATAAGAGTGAGTGCCAATGGAAGAGAGTATAGGTCTAAGAGGAACATTTAACTTATGTACCTTAGGTAGTCCATATAACACGCCGGGTCGAGAACCGGTTGGTGCTAATGACTTAAAGAGTTCTTGGTCAATAACGTTGGCATTCTTTAGACCGCGAAGGAAGGTTCTGACTTTGTTTTCCCGTTTTAAGGTAGTTTTGATGGGATCTTCATGGATAGGAGCGAATTTAGCGGAGTCGTTGAGAATTTGAGTCATTTTGTCCCAATAATCAGTTCGATTAATGACAACCACGCCATTGCCTTTGGCGGGTTTGATGATAAAAATAGAATCATCGTTTCGAAGTTGTTTCAGAATTTTGAACTCCTCATCTGAGAAAAAAAACGTAGGTCGTGTATAGCTACGAAAACCAGAAAGTGCTATGTCTTTCAACTTGGTTTTGATGAAATCTTTGTCGCAGCCAGATTCAGGGTAGATGGTCTCATGTTGTATTTTCCGGTGGAGAAGTTCAAACGGGATCAAAAAGTCACAATAGTTCAAGGTCTTAGGTGGAATCGAAAAGTTAAGTCCTTTGGCAAGAACAAACTTTTCTTGGTCAGTCAGCGTTCGGTTTGAGTAATTGAAGATGACTTTATCAGGATCAATCGTAGACGTACTAGAGACGTTGGCGCTGAGTCGAAATAATTTCTTCTGTTGAACCTTTTCGTGTCGTGAGAGTTGTCTGGTGTTTTCAGAATCTGAAAGAGATTTCAAATGCAAGAGATCCAACGACGACACCAATTTGGCTAGCTCGGAATGTAAGGAGGTTGATTGAGTAGAAAGTTCACGGATACGGCATTGTTTGTTTCGGCATTGTTTGTATCATGCTTCAAAATGGTTATCCTATCAAATTTTTAGATAGTTGTATTCGCAAATTTCTTGAAAAAATTTTTTGCCCAGCGTCTAAAATTACCATAGCACCCAAACGTATCATTTTATTTACACTTCCGTTCACCGGTCAACACTCCCTTCAAATTCGCCAACAAATCGTTAAGCTCTTTGCTTCTGCTTTTCCACAAATTCAACTTCGTGTTGTTTTTAAACCTATTAGACGCCTTTCAAGTTTTTTCCGTTTTAAAGATCAAATTCCTTTCGCTTTAAGATCACGCGTAGTTTATAAATTTAAGTGTCATGACTGTGAGTCATTGTATGTTGGTGAAACCATTCGCCATTTACACACGCGTGCTTCTGAACACATGGGAGTTTCGGCTTACACGGGAAAGCCTCTTTCTTTGAGTTCCTGGTCTGGAGTTTTAGCACACCACAAAAAACCCGGCCACCCTGTTTCTTTAACAGATTTTTCTATTCTAAGCTCTTCTTCTTCCAATTTTGAACTCCTTCTTAGAGAAAGTCTGCTTATTAATAAGTTAAATCCTTCACTCAACGCTAAAATCAGTTCTCTTCCTTTAAACTTATTTTGATTTATACACACGTTTTTCTTTATATTTTTCTATACTTGTCTTGACACATAACTGAAAACATTCTATCATACCTGTTACTTCACACTGTAATTTATTAACTGTCACTTCCACCCCTCTCTCAGTTACTCATTTCCTGTTATTGTAAATATATTAGCATATAAGTCGAGATAACCTTGTAAATAATTATTCACTCTGAAGATGTTGCAGGATTAGCAACGAAACGTTAGTTTTAATAAAAATTTGAAATAACTCATGTCTCTTTCAATATGGGGCTTTTTAAAATTATATGCTGGGCTTTAATATTCCTGACAAGATTACGCTTTCCGCCTGGTTCGTCTATTGCTATATATATATATGTTGCAAGTTTGTGAAATAATTTTCCTGCAGAACCCTCACGGCCGATGTTCTTAAAAGGTGTCTCGTTTATCTAAAGCATATAAACACATTTTTATAGTTTCTAATTATTAATCAAATGTTGTACATTATATATATTTATTATATGGCAAGCGTCACATCCGGTGAAATAGCGCGCTGTGATTGACTTAGAAACATTTTTAGCGGTCCATTACTTTCCCGTAATGGACCAGCGGTCCATTACGGAAAAAAACCAAACAAATTTCTTATCAGCCATGTTGTTTGCAACTAAACAACGAAAGAAAACCACAAGAATTTTGTGAATTCAACAACCTGAGGACTAAATTATGTATGATTGGGACGAGAGCAATCTGGAAGCGAGTTTAGGAGTCCGAAAGCGACGACAACAAAAAGCAACAACATTGAAAACGATGAGTTTATGTCACACGCTCGAGGTCACACTAAACTGACTAAAGTACGTATCATGACAAGGTATAAATGTAAGGTTTGTTGTTTCAAAATGCCATATAATAAACTTTTTATTAACCTCGCTTGCTCGGTCTTTACAGAGAAATATCAGACCTCGGTCTTTGTGTACAAACCTCGCCCTACGGGCTCGGTCTGTACCAAAAAGACCTCGGTCCGATATTTCTCTGTAAAGACCTCGCGTTCGGTTAATAAGAAGTTAATTATATATATATATATATATATATATATATATATATATATATATATATATATATATATATATATATATTTATATATATATTTATATATATATATATGTTGATTTAACCTTAAAATCTTATCTTTATTTCCACCTTTTTCCGTATTGATGATTCTACTGTTTCCATATTGATGATTCTATACTGTTTCTATAAACAAATCTTGTCTATATATGTATTATATATATATATATATATATATATATATATATATATATATATATATATATATATATATATATATATATATATATAACTACAGACGGTACCGTTTCGGCCTTTTGGGCCTCATCAGTGTGGTGCTGATGAGCAGGGTGAAGGTAACTGCTATTTACAGTCACCTTTGGTGCCTCACAAATTGTGGGACATCAAAAACATGCCAGAGCGCTCAAACTGCAAGCAGTGAGCGTGCGCACAATGCGTAAGCAGCAATGGCTCATCCTGTAGAGCGCTCAAAATATATATATATATATATATATATATACTTATACATATATATATATATATATATATATATATATATATATATATATATATATTATATATATATATATTAAACACTCGCAAAACATGCAGTTTCAAAATCGGCAAAATTGAAGTATCGCAAAAATAGTAACTTTATGGTATTATATACTTTCATCAAACCTTGGCGTGTTTTTTTTCTCGAAATTGACGAGTAATTGTTGATCAGTATAGTTATCTGATACAAATCAGGTTTTAAAAGGTTTATATACGGCGTTATAAAGAAAACATTTCGGAGGCGTGATATCTTGTAATCTTGCGGCCTTACATGAATGTCACCTTGCTGATAAGGCAGTATACTGAAAACACATTACAAATTATTCATTGTCGTGTGTACTATAGACTTGTGGACTCACGCGGGCAACCTCAACAGAACAAATATTTGTCAATATTTTATAGTTATAGTGTACAAATAACGAATGTTTATGAGTGCAATAGCGAGAATATTTTTATGAGGTGAACGATTGACTGTTCCATTCAAAGAGGTGACATTCAAGTCAAACGGCAGATTTCATTACACGGTGATACGAAGATATGGATTTTATCTTCGAGGGTGAACACAATATTTTACGAATGAGCGTAGCGAATGAGGAGTTAAATATTGTTTTCACCACGAGAAGATAAAATTCATATCTTCAAGCTACCGTTAATTTTCGTTTTATTATATGTAGATTCAATGCAAAAAACGGTAAATTACGGCATGGATATATCTTCACTAGCGAGGATATGGAAAATATGTCACAGGATGGTTTCTAGTAAAACACGCACATCTATATAATAAATAGTATAAGGTTGGATATACTGCCGAAACAGGGAACGCAAAGGTTTAAACTTCTACGAGAAGTAACTCATATAGCAGTTTATAGATCCCTATACGCTCCCTGTTTCGCCAGTATATCCAACCTTATAACGATATATTTCTATTCGTGTTTCAACACTGCCTATATACCCAAGCTGTTTGTTCAATATTAGATCTTTCACTCAATAATATGGAATTAGTAACCCCATTTTCAAGCTTGAGACTGATATGAGTAATATATAGTTGGTCTCTTCTGTGCTTCGCGGGTTTATTAAGCTTTTCGAGTTTGTTTTCGAGCCGAACTAAAATCAAACGAGCCGAAAGCTCCGAATTTGAATAAAACATTGTGAAACCTACAAACTGTGTACATTTAATTTTTAAAAGTAGTTATCAACGGTTTTTCGCCTGGTTCTTTGATTTTCTTTACTTTGTAAAATTGCGATAACTAAACCTTATAGCTGTGATCTGGCATGCATGTGTTGTATGTTGTCACAAGTTATCACATCCAGTCATTGAATAATTAACCTAGTATTTTCTTTACGTTAACTTGGCGGGTTTTTACCACTGTTAAATAATTTGAACTATTGGTTTTTGACATGCATTTATACAGGATTTTATTTAGCTAATGCTAAAAGCTTTTTGCTAGCTTTATTTTTTTGATAAATTTGTTTGCCTGCTTTCCCTGTGGCTGCTTTGTTATCGGCATTCTCGGCTTGGAAAAATTACGCTATCTCAGTTTAAAAATATTTTTTGAGTACTAACCCAAACTCAACTAACCCAATCAAACTTTCTTTTTGAGAAAACGTTTTAAAACCAGTTTCTGATTTAGTAAGTTTTTTAAGCTTAATTATACCGGCTGCTATATATACAACAGTTTCTCCACCCACCCACAAACACACATTAGCTTATATTCCTGACAACATCGCTCACCCGTTTAACCACGGTTTAATTGAGATAAAGCAAAGCAAAAAGGTGGTAAACTGCCAAGATTAGTTTGATAAAAAAATACTGACGTGTCGAGTGGAGCCTTTCATCATAAAACGCGATGAAATAAAGCACGGCTTATCATTAGACTTTCCTACCTACCTACCTACCTACCTACCTACCTACCTACCTACCTACCTACCTACCTACCTACCTACCTACCTACCTACCTACCTACCTACCTACCTACCTACCTACCTTCCTTCCTTCCTTCCTTCTTTCCTTCTTTCTTTCTTTCTTTCCTTCCTTCCTTCCTTCCTTCCTTCCTTCCTTCCTTCCTTCCTTCCTTCCTTCCTTCCTTCCTTCTTCTCTGATGTTCTCTCTCCCCGTCTCAATCTCTCGTTTTTCGCTTTTCCACCAGAAATCGAGAAAGAGAGACTTGTAACACGTCTGGACTTATACATGCAGTATATGCCAAAAGGGTGACGTAATTTATATCTATCTATCTATCTATCTATCTATCTATCTATCTATCTATCTATCTATCTATCTATCTATCTATCTATCTATCTATCTATCTATCTATCTATCTATCTATCTATCTATCTATCTATCTATCTATCTATCTATCTATCTATCTATCTATCTATCTATCTATCTATCTATCTATCTATCTATCTATCTATCTATCTATCTATCTATCTATCTATCTATCTATCTATCTATCTATCTATCTATCTATCTATCTATCTATCTATCTATCTATCTATCTATCTATCTATCTATCTATCTATCTATCTATCTATCTATCTATCTATCTATCTATCTATCTATCTATCTATCTATCTATCTATCTATCTATCTATCTATCTATCTATCTATCTATCTATCTATCTATCTATCTATCTATCTATCTATCTATCTATCTATCTATCTATCTATCTATCTATCTATCTATCTATCTATCTATCTATCTATCTATCTATCTATCTATCTATCTATCTATCTATCTATCTATCTATCTATCTATCTATCTATCTATCTATCTATCTATCTATCTATCTATCTATCTATCTATCTATCTATCTATCTATCTATCTATCTATCTATCTATCTATCTATCTATCTATCTATCTATCTATCTATCTATCTATCTATCTATCTATCTATCTATCTATCTATCTATCTATCTATCTATCTATCTATCTATCTATCTATCTATCTATCTATCTATCTATCTATCTATCTATCTATCTATCTATCTATCTATCTATCTATCTATCTATCTATCTATCTATCTATCTATCTATCTATCTATCTATCTATCTATCTATCTATCTATCTATCTATCTATCTATCTATCTATCTATCTATCTATCTATCTATCTATCTATCTATCTATCTATCTATCTATCTATCTATCTATCTATCTATCTATCTATCTATCTATCTATCTATCTATCTATCTATCTATCTATCTATCTATCTATCTATCTATCTATATATATATATATATATATATATATATATATATATATATATATATAAGTTCGGGTTATCAACCACGGATAAACTTGAGACAGAGTTAGGCCCGTTTTCCACTTCAACCGCGTACAGGTAGCGCAAGAACTCTACGTTTCATACGGCACGGTTGAAGTTGAAAATGGCTTTAAAATGAAAAGATGCTAAGCGGAGTTATTTATCAGAGTAAAATGTGATGAAAATATAATAAGGCTTATGCTGCATATGTATCCAAAAAGGTGCATGACGTAAATAAACAATAGCCAATCAAATGCTAGGGGGTAACTTAAGATATCTCTGCATAGGGATAAGAGAATTCTTACTACCAAAATTGAAACAAAAACTAAATAATCTAATGCACTACAGATCCACAAATTCACTACATATCCCCAAATTCACTACACTTACAACGATACGATCAGTAGGCTGTAAAGTGGGTTGAATATTATAGAATTAATGGGTAATCAGATGAGCGATGTGGTCAGACATGGCTAATGTATGTGGTTGTAGTGGGTGGCAAGACTTACATGCGGTAACTATCTAACAATTAGACAACGAGCCCGATTTGTCTATATGAGCTGATAGTCGACGAGGCGCCAAATTGAAACCTCAACAAAATGCGAGTTTTTGCCATTATTTTACATTTAAAACTTGACTTTTTCGCTACTAATCAGAATATTTGTAATACTGAAGATGTTACTGAAATCTACAAAAGGTCTATGAAGACGAACGTTAATGAGCTAAGAATAGATCGGAAAAGGAACCATAAGTCATATAATAAAAGGCATATAGACCTCACTTCCTCGGTCTGTACTGGAAAGAATTTGCCTTCGTTTATTTCGCATAAACTTCGCTCTTTTGTCGTTCGATGACATCTGTACGAAAACCTCAAGCACATACTTTCCCGTACAGGCCTCGCACTCGGTTAATATTCCCCAACCCCTTAGTGGCCAGGTTTCCGGGAGCTCTGCTCTTGACGAGTAAAATTGTCTGGCGTTAGCCCGAGTAAGATTAATAAGTAGACAAAAAGCAACTGGCCAGTAAAGGGTTAAAGAAGATAGTTTTTAATAATCCGCACATAATTACATAAGCTGTATTACATGTATTCTTTTTACGCGGAATGAAAACAAAGTGATATTTGGAATCTTAATATAATCTTAGGATTCAATTATTCAATCTTAGGATTCAGTGATTCAATCTTAGGATTCAATGATTCAATCTTAGGATTTAATGATTTAGTTAATCTTAAGATTTAATGATTCAACGTTAGGGTTCAAAGATTGAATCATTGAATTCTAAAATTGAATCATTGAACCCTAAGATTGAAGTTTTGAATCCTAAGATTGAATCATTGAATCCTAAAATTGAATTATTGAATCCTAAGATTGAATTATTGAATCCTAAAATTGAATTTTTGAATGCTAAGATTGAATCATTGAATCCTCAGATTGAATCACTGAATCCTAAGATTGAATCATTGAATTCTAAGATTGAATCATTGAATTCTAAGATTGAATAATTGAATCCTAAGATTGAATTATTGAATCCTAAGATTTAATCATTGAAGCCTAAGATTGAATCATTGAATTCTAAGATTGAATAATTTAATTCTAAGATTGAATTATTGAATCCTAAGATTTAATCATTGAATCCTAAGATTGAATTATTGAATCCTAAGATTGAATCATTGAATCCTAAGATTGAATCATTGAATCCTAAGATTGAATCATTGAATCCTAAGATTGAATAATTGAATGCTAAGATTGAATAATGGAATTCTAAGATTGAATCATTGAATTCTAAGATTGAACCATTGAATACTAAGATTGAAGCACTGAATCATTGAATCCTAAGATTGAATCATTTAATTCTAAGATTGAATAATTGAATCCTAAGATTGAATCATTGAATTCTAAGATGGAATAATTGAATCCTAAGATTGAGTCATTGGATCTAAGATTTCGCTAATTTAGGATTTTCTGCAAACTCCACAAACGTAGGACGTGTTTCAGTTGATGACTGTCAGATAAAAAAATATTTTTTTTCTATTGTCCGTCCGTTTTTATAGTGACTCAACACAATAGTTCTAATAAGACTATAGTCATTGTCATATAGGCATAGTCATATAGTCATATTTAGTGACATTTTTCGCCAAGTGGAAATATAGCTTAAAGGCGGTTTGTGACTTGACTGCTGGTCGTAGAATAAATTATTTTAACTATAGGTTCGTTACCAAACCCGAGGTAACTAATTGCCCGGGCTAATATATATTATGTTCTAAGGATTTTGGTGAAGGAAAATTCGAGTGTAGAATATATACATTTTAAGACCAAACCGGGACCAGTTGCGAAAAATGCAGGAATTGAACCCACGACCTTGCGATTCTAGTGCAATGCTCTGACCACTGAGCCACGGAGGGCGTTGCCGAGAGCTTGATCGTGAGTTCTGTATATAAAAAGTTGGTAATGCCAGGAGAGAATTGGGTATATTATAAGTAATATTGGGCATTTCACTCGATTACATAGCATGTTCTAAGGATTTTGGTGAAGGAAAATTCGAGTGTAGAATATATACATTTTAAGACCAAACCGGGACCAGTTGCGAAAAATGCAACTACACAGGCCTTGCGGAAGGAATTGAACCCACGACCTTGCGATTCTAGTGCAATGCTCTGACCACTGAGCCACGGAGGGCGTTGACCAGAGCTTGATCGCGAGTTCTATATATAATAAGGTGGTAATGCCAGGAGAGAATTTGGTATATTATAAGTAATATTGAGCATTAAGCTCTCGGCAACGCCCTCCGTGGCTCAGTGGTCAGAGCATTGCACTAGAATCGCAAGGTCGTGGGTTCAATTCCTGCCGCAAGGCCTGTGTATAGTTGCATTTTTCGCAAATGTATATATTCTACACTCGAATCTTCCTTCACCAAAATCCTTAGAACATGCTATGTAATCGAGTGAAATGCCCAATATTACTTATAATATATATTAGCCCGGGGCATTAACTTCATTTATGCGTGGTTGCATGGGAGTGATTATTATAAATAAACAACCGTGGTACATCAAATAAAACCGAGGTGATCATGAACTAATACGGTATATTACTTTTTCATAGGACTTATAGGAATGAAAGAAATTCAGCCAAATATGGTATTGCATCTATATATTCGTGGGTTTAGAAAAAGAAAACTGGTGTGTAAAAACAGGTATGAGTAAGTGTTGTGCGTCCCGATACGAGTCTTACTGTCTCAGTTGTTCTCCATGCATAGTCTGAGATTTCCTGTTATTGTTCTAGTGGCAAAGTTTTTTGTCAAATAGTTTCGGTAGCATGTTCAAAACATATAAATAAGTTTTGTGGAAACACCACGTAAAATATTAGCAAAGAAATATTTTACGTGGTGTTTCACGTAAAATATTAGCAAAGAAATATTTTACGTGGTGTTTCCACAAAACTTATTTATATTACATTATCGCCATGAAAACTTTCAAAGAATTAATGTTCAAAACACATTCAACTATTCACGCATTTACTATTCAAACCATATTTGTGTCTAACTGTTGATGTCTTATATACACGAAGTCCGGGTATAACGTTCGGTCGGTTTGTCTTTTTAATAGGTTTTGCATGGGTATTCTTACAAAGCTGCAGTCTTGTATGTGACGGTAGCCTAAATAGAAAGTTATTAGTTTGGCTTCAAACAGCCTGCTGTTGCGGGTTCTTCGTGATGTGCGAGATACTGGATCAGTGCACGTGTTACTCTCGCACGAGATAAAACACAGCAAGCGTCAACGGAAAGGCTGACACGAGACTTGCACATACCGTGTCATACCAGGTGACTGATTTGGAATGATCCCGTTGTCGGGCTTAGAACTTATGTGAGTAGGGTTGTAGTTGATCTCTCCTGTTCTTGGCGAGGGTTGTTCGCCGGTTTTCCTCCCTCCGTAAAGTAAAATCAACGGCCTATATCATGGTAGTCATGTTCAATTGGGGCATTTCGTCCTGTTTCACCACCAGATGCTATAGGCAATAAAGTTATTAAATCTAAATAAAGTTATTAAATCCGTGGCGAAGATAGTGCGACATTCTATCGCACTGCATGCATGTGCTGCTCAGCGTACGGACATGTACACTTTTCATATTCGATAGAATATTTTGCTCATTAACGTTCACATTAACATAATCACTTGTCACTTTTTCAAGTTCACGCAAATCAAATGTAACAAACAGAATGGCGGAGCTCGAATATATAAGTGTATTTCTGGTGTTTGTGCATTAAGGGGGTCTATTGTTGGGGTTCTGCCCTTTCAAAATCCGTTCTGTTTTAACCGCAAGCGCTTTTCCGTTTCACTTAGGAAGATATTAACGGCATTTTTGAGAAATCATTGCCAGTTCTCCGAAAAGCGCCCTGCATTCTAAAAGATAACCGTCTCCGATGAGGACATTTCAAAACTTCCCGCAACCGAACGGTTCTCAGTTCAACCGCAAACCACCCCGAAAAACTGAAGATATGATCGAAATCCGTCCTAAAATAATGTTAGGCTAAACCGCCTAACTGCCAAACTATTATAATAGACCCCCATTAAGGAGATGTCTCTATGTTTCGACACCACATTTTGTTGGTCTCAGTCTCGGTCTTGGACATTTAGGATCTCGGGATTTGCTGGTCTCGAACATCGAGATCAAGAAAAATACCTTCTCTTTTTAGTGCAAAGTTTCACAGAAACTTTGCAGTATTGTGATGAGTGGCGAAAATTCACACGATAGATAGATAGTGTAAACTTTCCGGGGGTAAACTTACCAGGTTTAACGACACACATACTTGTCGTAGTTGAAAGGCTAAAACCAGCGAAAGTGTGAAACACTAGTATCAGTCTTTCATAGACGACAAATATTTATGTCGCTTAAAGCTCGTAAGCCCTAAAGAGCGATAACAGACAGGTTTGTACCTTATCTATGGATGTTTCGTGAAAGACGTGTATATCTTAACATACCAAGAATGAAAGAAGTTTCCCCCCGGAATATATTAGAATACCACTGCGCATGCGTGGTTTTGTTTGGTTGGCGAATACAACAATGGCGGAGAAACACAAAGGAGTGATCAATTTTCTTCTCGAAACAACGAATTTCTAGGCTTAACTGCATGGCTAATTAAATATGGTCTGGGGTGCGAATAAATATTAAAAGTTTTATATTTAACTTTAATACGGTCTGGATTGTTGTTGGTTCGTGTCTGTTATATTTTACACGAGTGGCGCTCGAGCAGTTTTGCACGTAAGCTCAGTAACAAATTCTGTATACTGGAGATTGTAGACTGTATTCGCATTTTGATTTGGCATTCAATAAGCAACTACGAAGAACCCTGGCCATATAGTAAACATGAATGTTTATACTGCGTGAACTTAGCGCGTGATTGGGCAGACGATTCGCAAAGTTAATAACGTGAAGCTAGCAACATAAATAACATAATCATCAGACGATCGTAATTTGTAAAGGCAACAAAAACTTACTTATCTTTGTAAATGCACTTGGTAAATTTTAGTTAATTTTAATCTGGATTGACTGGACGTCACACGATACGTGTTATAGTATCAGAATTCTTGTGATGCGCCAAGCTTTTTATGCAAAAATTTCGAGCGGTTCAAAAAGATCTTGATGTTATTAAACAGACTGGAAAACAATAGTGAAGGGCACAAAAGACGTCAGTATTCATGTTTGTCAGAGTTTATAATTTTTTTTGCGTTCTTGACAAGAGAAAATGACTCTTTAAGAATCCCTCGAGATTCTATTTTGGGTTGTTTGTCTGAGTTTTTGCTTGTATTAAATTAACTTGGGCTTTGCTCAAGAAAATGGGCTGGCAGGTTGCAGGGCTGGCAGCTCTGTCCATACACGTGGCAAAAATTGTTATTATCTTTGACTAGAAACTTTGCACTATCCTTGGGATCTAGTTTACATTGGTGTTGCGTAGATGTTTGAGACTTGAGCTGCGTGCGTTGCGAAGAACGTTTCTCGACATTTTTATCGCCGAATTTAACTTTGATGGATTTTTTGTCCAAATTTTTGACGGGTCGGATTTCTGTCTGTTTTTCGACACTTCTTTCTATTACGAATCATCGTAGATAAATTCGAATTTCTACTCCGGCTTAGCTAATTCTGTTCTGACCTCGGAGTGAATAAGGAGTGAATGTTTCACGGGAGTGGGGCTTATTTTTGAAATTTTATGAAATATTCGAAGTTTCTTGGTCTTCGAGGTAGCATTTCACTTACGATAGTAACTCCTAGTTTTCCAATTTACTAGTTTTCTAATAATCGATCTTACTTTGGAACGAACATGCTTATTAGCGGCGTGCGGCAGTTAAGCACCGAATCTCACAATCTCGTACCCAGAGCCTGCGATCCTTCTGGTCATTACCAGAGATCACAGGCTCTGGGTACGAGATTGCAAATCTCATTGCTGGCGTTATATGCGCGTCAAAAGTACTGGGTTTTAGCTCGTACACAACACCGCTGCAAACGTTTTGCGCATGTGCGACGTCCGAACTCGTCCTCGAAAAAGAGCGGGAAAACACTGAAATATTTGGACTGGTCCGAGAGTCCAACACAAAAGTTAAAATTATATGCATACTACCAAAAAGATAAGGTAGGTAATTTGTGCATGGCTTCCTTGTCAATATTGTAACATATTCTGAATTTATCCTTTCGTAATTTTCTTTACCCTTTTTTTAAAACACAAATGAATAGTCTTACTTAGTCTTCACTGTCTGGTTATTGTCGCCACGGCTAGTTCCCATTTCTCTTGCAATATTTACTCAGCGAATTCACGCATGCGCAAACGTTTGGCAGCGGTGTTTCGTACACAGGGTCTTATCTTCGATTCGTCTTGGCGCCATTTTGGTTACACTTAATTATACAAGCAATTACACGGTTTTACAATCATCAATGTTGAGCTCTCATTATTGCTAGAAATTAAATAATGGGTATGATTTTAGAGTAGACTTTTAGTCATGAACCAGAGGGTCTCTGTCTCGGTCTTGGACAACTGGCAGCCCAGACATAGGCTTTTCCGTAGCTGAGGTGTGGCCCATGGGACTGGGAACTAAATTCGCTTCATGACGTGAGCAGAGTTAATGACCCGGAAAAGCCCAGTAGATTTTCCAAATCCTAGACCATTGTATTTATTAATATTTCTCACAGTTACAACCATGGGCATCGAGCAACCACTTAAATATCAAATCTATATTTTACAACCATAATATTAAGTTAAAATTATGTTTAGCAATTGTCGTCTGATCGATTCCTATCAACTTCACTCTCTGAATTCGACTATTCGACACATGAAAATATGACATCTTTCAAGCGTAAAATACTCCTGGCAAATATATTACCATTTCAGAATCATCTTCAGAAAACCATGAAGCATTGGCCATGCATGTGGCGAACGTTTACACTACACTCACGAATTCACCTTCATTTGACATAAAATGCATTCGATTCGTTTCTTAACTTTTTTCGGGAAATCAAATAACTTTCACAGAATGCCAAGAATACTTGATTTATATCGTAAATGCTTCAACTATATCTTGAACTTCCATTAACTCGACAAAAATATCAACAACTTAAGATTTGGCGCCACCAACTTTGAGAATCTAGAGTGGGGGCAGTTTTGGGGCAGTTTTGAGCACTTTGTTGGGGAGCCTACTAGGTCTTCTATTTCCCGTTGTTTCTCCCCAGTCCTCTCGGCTCTACCGCCTCAAATGTATAGCCCCGAAATAGGAAATGTAGAAGGCCTAGGTCTAGGCTGGACTAAAGAGTCTTGGTCTCGGAGCAGTGGGTCTCGGTCTTGGATAGCTTGCGTAGAAAGCGTTTCATGTAACCTACAATCATTGACAAAATGAGTTGGAACATGTGCACCAAAGTAAGACATTTCACAATGTTTTTATATCCCCCCATCCCCCCTATTCAATGTTGGCTTCCTATCAACGGAAATGTGATGAGAACCTATAGAGAACAAATCACGAATGTTTTGTGGTGATACAACATTGTTTAGGGGGGAGGGGGGAGGGGGGGTCGAGGAATGTAGGCGGAGTGATGCAAAACATGTTAATGTTGCTTTTGTTACAACAATTTTGTCAATGATTGTCTGAAAATGATGGTATCTTTGTATTAACGTTTAACATTAAAAATTTAACTAAATGTATGCGATAATGTTAAGAAACTGCTCTTACAAATAAAGTGCTAGCATTCCTTCTCTAAAATGATCAAAATTGATTATATGGGATATATTAAATGACGTCACAACGAGTTCTTTCAAAAATGGTGTCAAAGGACGACTTACGGCCTTGCAATGCGCACACGCACTTGTGTTGGCTCAGCAAGGGGGATAGATACTCTCTTGCAAAGATTGCCTACAAGACGAAAATGTCGAGAACAAGTGTTTTGCGACTTCTACATGCAGAAGAAATTGAAAGGGAAAAAAAGGAAAGAAAGCAGCCGGGGGGAAAAGTTGGCAGACCTCAGGTTATGACAGCGCGTGATAAATGGAAACTTAAAAGAGCTATTGCGAAAATCCGCCAATTTCAAAAAAACGCGTAGAAAGGGGATCCTTACTGCAAAAGATCTAAAGCAACGACGTACATTTGCAAGGGCAATGTGTGCAAAAAATGCCGATTATTGGACGAAAGACGTGGCATTTTATTTGGACAGAGTATCCTTCATCTACAAAGGAAACCCGATGAGTGATGCGGTGAAACCAAAGAACAGAGTTTGGCGAAAAAGAAGCGAGGGTCTCGTTGTAACAACGAAAGGAAGTAAAGATCTGGCCGGAGGCAACGATTGCATCTCATTGTCGCCATATCATATGGGAAAGGAGTAATTTTAGCCGAGCCATACGAAAAGATGAAGGGAAAATTTTTCGCGCAATTTATAACACGACATTTTCCAAATTTGTTCGAAATAGCTGGAAAAGGTGAAACAGACGAGAAAATATTTGTGATGGACAACGACCCTTCACAAACGCCTTCAAAAGCAAGAACATGTTTGGCAGACCTCGGCATTAGCGTGCAAGCCATTCCACCAAGATCGCCAGACCTTAACCCGATTGAGAATATATTCCATGTCGTTAGAAAGCGCATTGAAGCTCAAGTGAGAAAGAATAACATCACACATCAGACATGGGATGAGTTCTGCAGTGCAGTTAAATACAATATTTGGTCAACGTCTAAAGAGTACATCGATAAGACAATATCCAGTATGCCTAAAAGACTAAAGCATATTGTGAAAACTAAGGGTCGACGAACAAAATACTGAAGTCACTTACTAATTAAACCGTATCAATATTATCAACACATGTTGTGCAAAACAGCAATTCAATGTTATACATGGTCATAATAATTTGTATTTAATGTAAACTACAATTTAAGAATTAGTGATAACAAATAACCCGAATTTCAAAGACTGTATGTGAGTTTGAAGGAATAAACTAATTGTTTTGAAGTTGCCATGCAACTCAGCCGTGTTTAATAACGATGGTGTCGTATATCATATCCAGTTACCCGTCACTTTATATCAGTGTTTTTGATGGTAACAAATACATTTTATTAAAAATTTACGGTTAAACAAGCTTTGTTAAGTCGAATTATATCATATTAATTCACTTTACCATGGCAAAATCATAATTTTTCATACACTTTACCACACTTTACCACACTTTACCACAAACAGTGTATAATAATAGGATACTTAATTTAATTTATAAACTCCGCTGTGGTAAAGTGTGGTAAAGTGTGGTAAAGTGTATGAAAAATAATCGTATACCTATGGTAAAGTGTACTCATATGAAACGCTACATCATAAGGATTAACATGATGGTTTTGCATTAACACAAAATAGAAAATATAGGAAGTTATAGCACAGTATCTAATATAAGTCGTGCGAAACATGAACCACAGGGGTGCACTTCCTACGAAGACAAAGTGGGTGTCACAATGGCAGTGTATATGAGAAAAGGTGTTATAGTGTACGCCATGACACTTTGGAGATAATTTTTAAGGGAATACTGCGACCTCATTCTGACCATGAATAATAAAAGTAAAGGAGGGCATGGCGTAAGCCATTTCTCGCAATTTGCATTATGTAAAATACAAGGTAATAGACAAAAATATAGTTACCAAGTGCCGTTACGTAAACGCGTGTTCGCAACTTGCCAAGTTATGATTTCTGAATTATGACAAAAATCAATTGAAATGCATAATTTGTATAATATATTATAAAATATACTTTATTAAAACAATTAGGTGCTTCATTTTCACGTATTCTAAGTAATATTTGATGAAATTATTTAGTTAAAATTTGTTTTTCTCTTGAAAATAATCGTAAAATTTTGCATTAAAAACTCAGACAATCATTGACAAAATGAGTTGGAACATGTGCACCAAAGTAAGACATTTCACAATGTTTTTATATCCCCCCATCCCCCCTATTCAATGTTGGCTTCCTATCAACGGAAATGTGATGAGAACCTATAGAGAACAAATCACGAATGTTTTGTGGTGATACAACATTGTTTAGGGGGGAGGGGGGAGGGGGGGTCGAGGAATGTAGGCGGAGTGATGCAAAACATGTTAATGTTGCTTTTGTTACAACAATTTTGTCAATGATTGTAGTTCCAAGTGGACAGACGAAGAAACTGTCGGGTGTTGCCTGGGTGAGGAAACGCTTGCAGACAGACCCCGAGATTTTAAAAACCGCCCACGCTTGGCCGCTTCATATTTGTCAAATGCCGACCAATGAAAATAAAGCGTTAAATAAACAAAAGTGAATTTTACTTCCGTTGAACAAAATAAAGTCGGTCTACGATTTATCGATAAAACTAAAATAAATTTAATAATATTGCCTCAAACGAAGAAACAAAACAAACACGCTTTCTAGGCAGGCTAGTTGCCAAACGGCAACAAAAGGAATACAAGAGTAACTAGAAATATGAAAACCTTATGCACCTAGTCCCGAGGGAGGGGGGGGGGGGGGGGGTCGGGCAAAGGGGGGGATTTGATATTTTATCGTTAAAAATTTTCAAATGCCACTCCCTTGGGACAAAATTCCACGTCAAAATTTATCAAATTCCCCACCCTATTAGCTATAACAAGTAAATATACGTATAAACCAAAAGTGAGATGATATATTTCTCCACAGACTACGCAGATTTTGTCAACAAACAACATCTCAAAAGATCAAGGAGTTTTTACAGTAATATTTTGCAAAAAAGAATCAAAAGATAAGAAATTATAAATATTTCATCACTGATGCACTAATAAATATCATCAGATGCATATATTAAACTTAATATAGGGTGTTGGATATACCCACAACCTTCAGAAGGTTGTGTGTTTGAGTCCCGCTTAGAGCTCAGAGCTTTTCTGAGTATTACTAACTAACACAGCTTGTACAGCAAACAACTGACAATTATTAATCGAAATATAGTAAGGTAAGATACACTGCCGAAACAGAGAACGTAGGAGTCTAACGTTTCGAGCGAAGGCCCTTCGTCAGAGAGAAACATAAAGAGGTAAACAAACAATGAGCTTATATACGAAAGGTAATCATGTGACCAAAAATAAGCCAATCAGATAAAAATGACAATAACAAATTGATAATGAGATGCGAAAAATTAGCCAATCAAATCAAAATAACAATAACAAATAGATGATGAGATGCGAAAGACATTTGCTATTCATACCGTCGTTGAGCAAGAAGGAAGGGGTGTAAAAAGAATGAGCGAGACTAAAAATTGATAAATATATAAAGTGAAAACGCTGTTTATATTCGCCCTTGCTAAACAGAAACAATGTCTTCAGGGGTGTTAAATAAAAGAAAGACGTTCGTTGAGTCCGTGAGGATGAATGGCACCACTTTTGAAAATGAGACGCTTTTCTAGTCTTTTGCGGCTGACATTACCGCCAGAAATGGGTGAGATGATGACACAAACTTGCATGTCCGAAATACAATGGTTGGCGCTATTAAAATGTCGGGCAACAGGCTTGTCAACATCATTGTTCTTCACAGAACGAAGATGTTCAGCAAACCTGTCAGATAAACGTCTGCCAGTTTCACCGATGTAAAGCATGCAACATTTATTGCAAGAAATACAGTAAATGGTAAATTACGTTATTTGATTCAAGCAAATAACTGCGGCTCGCACAGGGTGATTGAGAGCTAGTAAATTCATGTATTTAAAAGTCCATCATTTGCAATTTCAAAACACTAGCTAGACGCGAGCGATACGACTGAGTTTAATACGCCTTAATATTTACGACTCACCAGAAAGAGAACTACAAGTCAAAGTATTTAAAGGTGACGTACAGTCCGTTCTGCGCATGTACGAAACTAATGTTTACATATTTATTTACAAAAAAATATACTGATACCTTATTCAAGATTGTAAGCTTTACTTACTTCCTCTTCATTACTTGTACCCAAAACAAAACAGTTTCAGAAGAAATAGAAGAAATCCGAAGAGATATCCTCGCCGAATCACTTGGTTTTCTGCCATGTTGCTCCTAACGGTATACATTGAGCTGAGTACTTCATGTAATTATCTACGAATGTCATGTTTTGGGGACTCCATGGCGGACATGCGCAGAACGGACTGTACATCACCTTTAATATTCAGGCCGAATATGGTAATGTTTGGCCACTAGAACACCACGCGATAAGAAGAATAAACAGTTACGACAGCAAATTTTAAAACAAGTTGGCAGTAGTTCCCTGCTACGTTAGTTGCCGGCTACGAAGAAGAGAAATTAGTCCGTCACTCTGATTTATAAAGTATCCTTCGAAAGACCGTCAGCTTCGAGTAATTTCCCCAATTCTATTTATATTTATGATGTGGCTCAAAGCCGGAAGCTCTGTTGCACTTGATTGACAGAATAACTAAATCCGCACCGATCAGGAGTCCCCATTTATGGGCGAACGGGGTTTTCAAAATCCAGGGGTTAGTCTGCTACCCTGGCCCAATCAAAGAATATGGGCCAGGTAACCACTAAGGATTTCTGCTTTCCTATTGGTTGAAACTTTCGCGCATTCAAGGCATGCGCAGACGTACAAGTGCATTTAGCCCTGAATGACACGAGATTGTAATTAGTGGTTACCTGGCCCTTATTTCTTTTTTATTAGTCTGCAAGCGTTTCCTCCACCTTCGTACCCAGGCTAGCTACGAAGAAACGCTTGCTACGCAGGCTAGGTCTTGGACTAATGGGTTTCGGACTGGGTCTCGAACTAGTGGGTTTCACTCTTGGACTAATGGGTCTCGGAGCAGTGGGTCTCGGACTTGGACTAGTGGGTCTCAGTATCAGCACTCTAACCGAGCGATTCGTTTCTTTAAAACTGCATAAGCCATGGCAAACGTTTAGAGTTTATAACTCAAAGACTATATGCAGCAGATTTTTTTTTAAATTTTCTGTGAATGTTCCCGTAATATTGATCTGTTCAAAACCGCTAGAAGGTTTTTCACTTTGTAGACACTTTGAGCACACGAGACATTCTCACGACAACTCAACTTCTGTCACTTCGATAACATTACAAAAAGAAAATACAACAAAAGACTGAAAAATATGTTGATGACGTTTTGTCTTTATTTCTTTAACATGAACATTACATTGACTACACGATTAATGCCGTATTATGACAATTACTTTACTATACGTTGTCTTCTTTGGATTACTTATGAATAAGTGACTTTTGTTAGTAATAGTGATATTAAAAATGCCAAAATATAAAAAAAGAATTTTGAGGAACATGAACTTTTTATCACATATTTCAATTTTGTAAAAAATAAATAATTTTCTATAAGTGCAAAAAAGAATCAATGAACGTTTTCAAAAAAACGTTTCTTACTTGTCAAAATGGTGGTTTTAAGAGTTATAAAATTTTACATTTTATTTTGAAAATTTAATAGGTTTTTAACTACATACTTTCTTCAGCACAAAAACGTGTGAGCGATTTTTGAAATTTAGACTATTTTGGTTCAACTTTTATTCATGATTGCATCGTAGTTTTACATCAAAACGCGATAACTGAATAAAAAAGGTCTAACTTATCCAAACTTGCCAACACTTTTTGTAGATGGTTGTGTAGTTAGCAACTCACAAAAATTTCAGCGAAAAATATTAAAACATTGCAAAGTTGTAGCTTTTCAAAAACACTATTTTGGTTAAAAAAAAACGACCTGAGAAAAACGATAAAATTTTTCATGCGATGGTACATTTCTATAGGAGGTGAATAGGTGTGCTAAAATCCGAATCAGCTAATTTTTGTGGTCCAATCCGCCAATCCGTATTTATATTTTGTTGAAAACCGAGTCCGCAGTTATCAGTTTCGTTGAACATTTCGAATTCGCGCGGTTTACGCAAATTTTATTTCAACACGCTGACAATTATACTTGAACTCGTGTTGACTCGTCTATAATCATCTCTTTCCCTCGTGTAAATGACAATGAAAGATTGTCAATGATAAACAATAATAGTGTCAAATTAACGGGCAAAATCCACAATCCGAGCTCGAGATAGGAATAAGATACGGGTTCCGTAGAAAATTACATGTCAAGCAAGGGAAATCCATAATGCGATGTCAATTATTGCCATGCAATTATTGGGAAAATCCGTAATCCGCCACTTTCACAAAATCCACAAATCCGACAGCAATTTTGATCACAACCGAGATCTACGCTGGTTTTTAGGACCAAATCCACAAATCCGGCGTAAACCTATTCACACGCTCCAGAACATTTGTCTTGCAAAAATATGATTTTTTACGGTTGTAGAAGAACATATTTCAACACTGATAAGAAAATTAAGAATTTCTTTTTCATATTTTGGTATTTCTCCGCTATTCCTACCTTAATGCCTTGACCAAAACTCTAGATCTATACCTGTGTTTATTTAAACGTTTATTTTTGTTTACTAATACGATGTAGTAAATGGCGTTAAAATGCCTTAACAAAAGCTAATTTTTTTTAATGTTTTTTGTTATTTTTCTCCACGATGGTTTTAGTGTTTCAACGTTTTGGGCATGCGTTTGTACATTCTGCGGTGTCCGAAACGACGTTACCATACTCAACTGAACAACATTTTTGGGCTGCCTTGTTGAAATAATTGCTTCCGCAACACTCCCATTGATTTTTCTTGGCGTGCAGTTGTCCTTGACAACATACTTCTTTGTCAGGATTGTAGTTTTTGCCACCGCATGGAATAACTAAGAAAACAGATAAACACATCATTACATAATCTATTGATGAATATAAGAGCCCAGCATAAAACACGAAGCAGTGGCCTTTTTAAAAAATATTTATTAAGATCTAACGTTTCGTTGTATTACCTAATTACATAGTATAGTAACACTAACAAACCATATATAGTCTATTCAATGCTAAGGAGAAAAAATGTCTGGCAAACGTGTTACAACATTTTTGGTTGGTGTTTCATATATTGGTCACCAAATAACACGAAACATCAACCACATTTTAACACAGTGGGCTCAACTGTAGTCACCGCTCTTACGCATAAGCAAAGCCGCGCGCAGACGTGAACACCAGTCTGGTCGCAGAGTAGTGATGAGATTTTTCACAAACCTTTGATTTCAAAGTTGAGATGACAATCCACCTTCCTACCATTCGTCATAACGTAGCCATACGTTCTTGTATGTTTACCAATCTGAAAGGGATCAGGTACGACACCTGTAGACACCCCGCCAACAGATAATCCGGCACAGTTTGGTTTCGGTACTTCAAAATGAGGAAGGCAAGTTGGAAAATTGGGTCTGGCGTAAAAAACACCCATATCTTTAGATGGACAGTCGCAAACTGAAAATGAAATTGTACAAATATATAATGATATTAGCAGAACTCGCGATCAAGCTCTCGGGAACGCCCTCCGTGGCTCAGTGGTCAGAGCATTGCACTAGAATCGCAAGCTCGTGGGTTCAGGAAGGCCTGTGTTGTTGCATTTTTTGCACCTGGTCCCGGTTTGGTCTTAAAATGTATATATTCTACACTCGAATTTTCCTTCACCCAAAAATCCTTAGAACATGCTATGTAATCGAGTGAAATGCCCAATATCACTTATAATATACCCAATTCTCTCCTGGCATTACCACCTTATTATATATACAGAACTCGCGATCAAGCTCTCGGGAACGCCCTCCGTGGCTCAGTGGTCAGAACATTGCACTAGAATCGCAAGGTCGTGGGTTCAATTCCTGCCGGAAGGCCTGTGTAGTTGCATTTTTCGCAACTGGTCCCGGTTTGAGCTTAAAGTGTATTTAGTATAAATACACAGGTGATTATAGAAAATCACGCGCGCTGATTGGTCGAGCTTACTTCGGATTAATTCTCGATAATCACCTATAATCACCCATTGTCAATGCGACAGAAGAGGAAATTAACAATTTTAAAGAAAATGTTGTTCCTAAAAGTACGAAAATGTGTATTTATACTAAAACAATTATTCGCCTCAGGCTCAGTGAATACCGGTGAATAATAACCTCGACTTCATCTCGGTTATTATACACCGATATTCACCTCGCCTTCGGCAAATAATTGTTAAATATTGTACACTCAAATTTTCCTTCACCCAAAATCCTTAGAACATATAATGATATCAGGTGCTACTTCGAGTGACGAACCATACCGCGGGTATAAGTATACAGAAAAATTCGACTCGACCGCGGCTGCATGAGACTCGAACCCGCGACCTTCGGTTTACTAATCCGACGCTCTACCGACTGAGCTACATGGTCAAGTTGGCAGCAGGTCGTGGAATGATGGTACTTATATGTAATATTGCGGTGCCATGAAAGTTAGCTTGCGGGCGCAGCTAACTTTCATTTTGACTGTGCGACAGTCTTATAGGGGCTGGGGGAAGGGGAGGAGTAGCGGTAGGCGAGCGGCGAAGACGCGAGCCGACTTCCCGCTACTCCTCCCCTTCCCCCCAGCCCCTATAAGGGACTGTGGCACAGTCTAACTTTCATACCGCTTTATATTCTGTGCATGATTTCGTTCGTTTGTTAGGAATCGATTGAAAGCCGCATTTTTGATGCGACATTTTTAACGTGATATTTTGAACGCCACAAGGCACCGCTTTTTAGCACTGTGTCTTGTTCTATGTGTGATTTCCTTCGTTCGTTCGTTCGTTCGTTCGTTCGTTCGTTCGTTCGTTCGTTCGTTCGTTCGTTCGTTCGTTCGTTCGTTCGTTCGTTCGTTCGTTCGTTCGTTCGTTCGTTCGTTCGTTCGTTCGTTCGTTCGTTCGTTCGTTCGTTCGTTCGTTCGTTCGTTCGTTCGTTATATAGGAATCAATAGCAAGCGATATTTCTGACGCGACATTTTTAAAGTGATGTTTTGAACGCCACAGGGCACGGCTTTGTAGCACTGTGTCTGGTTTGAAACTGAATTCCAGTCAATACACACTAGCTTCCCGAATTTTACCCACGAAACAATAGCTGCAAGTCGAGGTTGGCAATGACATTGTAATGCATTTACTGTTAACTTTCATATCCAGTTTTGATTTCAAGCGTTGTTCGTCCTTACTGAAGCAAATTCGGGAAGTATCTTTTGTTTTAATATCGAGAGACTCAGACTATATATATATATATATTATATATATATATATATATATATATATATATATTTAAAATATATTAAATAATATATATATATATATATATATATATATATATATATATATATATATATATATTATATTTATATATATATATATATATATTTAAAATCATTAATAATTCATGAAGAAAACACAAAAGAAATCATGACCGTGAAGGAGGTTGTATATCTGATACAAACGGCGCGTGGTTGTATCATTTGATACAACTACTAGTGGTTGTATATCAGGTCTATCTCAGCACTAAAACATTGAAATTGAGGTTTTTCTGAATTAATCTGAACAAATATTACTCATATTTACATCAAAGACTCGGAGTATTTTAAGCTATTTACAATATTCGTGTCCGTGTTGTATTGGATATACAACACGGCCACTCATATTGTAAATACTACATATATATATATATATATATATATATATATATATATATATATATATATGTATATGTATATATATATATATACGTATGTATACGGTAACGTTTCCGAACGTTTTCGTATTGTTTCAAGTAATGAGCTGATTGTTCTCGATTCCCTTGAGAACAGTAAACAATCATAGTCTTAATTTTGGAATAATTATTGTGGGACAGCGAACTCAGAGGTTTTTGCGCACCTACTAATAATACACATGGAAAAAAATTTCTGAATTTTAATTGGCTAAGAGCAGTGCAGTTTTAAGGAAATACAGTGCAGAAAAAAGGAAATACATAACCAATGAACTAATCAAAAACACTAAGGGTTCTACTTTTTGCTGCAACTTACAACAAAAATCGCAGGTTGCTGCACGTGTAACACCCTTCCTGCAACTTGCGATTTTTCCCCCATATGTAAATTTGTTGCAAGTTGCAAGAAAAATCGCATCGTGTAACCATGGAGAGGAAAAAGTCTTTTTACTATCCATGGTGTAACAGCACCTTAAAAACTGAAAAGAGACAATCACGTTCTAAACAGATTTTGACGGATGGCATTTTCCAACCTCGTGCCCAGGCTCTTTCTGCACATAATAAACAAATATGGCGGCCAAGATTTGAAACGGAGGAGAACAATTCGTTCAAATTTGAAGCTAATTATTATACACTTAATGTCTGCTCCCTCGGGAACCAGTTAGTTTTGTTTTCCCGAGAGTCTTGATATTTCCTGAGACGAAGTCGAGGGAAACATCGAGACTCGAGGGAAAACAAAACTAACTGTTTCCCGAGGGATCAGACATTAAGTGTTTTGTTATACAGCTCGAGTTTCGCTGAATAATTTCGACGTTTATCAAGGGAAAGTACACAAAAGACAAACGCTAAGACTTACCAAAACATTTCGCGTGGCTCCGTAATTTCACTTCAAACCAAACAAATATGAGTCTCAGAACAAAAGAACAGCAATACATTTCTCCAGTTAATCTTCACACATGCTTTGAAGACCTGTAAATATTCTTTTTTTCGTACCAAACAAACTTTTGTTTATAGGATGTCGTGGAGAGTTCAAAGTTCTAGCGGGCAACAATTGAAAACTTATTGACCGAGCAGGCGATAAGTTCTCAATTATTGCCCGCTCGGTAGCATTAGAATTTAGCTAAGGTCATGTGACCACAAACCAACCAATGACAGTCATCGTTGCATCCAGTGAAACTCTAGCTATATAACAATCCTTACTGTTGTCAGGTAAAGTACCTGCAAGAAAACTAGAAGATTCTTAGTGCTTTTAGTAAACTTTCTCGAGTAGTGGTAGAAGAAGCAAAGCCTGTTTAAACAACCAAATATACGAGGAGTGAACACTGTAATGTATTAGTACAGCTGTACATTTGATAGTTTTTGAAAAACTCACTCGTGCATGTTTTTTTTTAAATTGCACTCAAAACCATGCTATTACTTATACATAGCATTATGCAGATATAATATAAAGTTTCTTGTAGCACACTTACCTTTCACTTGCACGGTCACTTTACATGTGTGTGTTAGATAACTATTAGCACCATTCTGGTATTTGTATGTATAACTAATAGTATGATTGCGGCCAACGTCAAAATCCTTCGGAGATTCTGTGCCTGGAGGGTTAACCACTACCTCTGTGATTACTGGTGTGTTGGCTGAACAGGTAAGAGATGGTTTTTCCCAGTAGACTTCGCCACTGATTTCACCAGACTTGACATACTTAACTGCTGTAGTACTAGCACATTCACATTCTCCTAAAGAATAATAAAGAACATTGCTAAACGTCGGAGTGTGTATGCTTAATATATTATTAATTATTTTATTATATATTAAAGGACATTGGCAATAAAAATGAAGTCTGTCAATTGTAATAGAAGATCTTTTGCAACTTTTTTGTATCTTTCTTCGTTTTTAAAATATTTCAGTAACAATACTGAACGTTCCCATGTGTAGTTCTTTATGTAAACCTTGTGTCTGGCTATGACGACTAGGTCCTGGCGTGACAATTGACATTGTAAACTATGACGCACGTGATCTGTAATAAACACTTTGACCAGTTGACATTTGTTGGGCGGTCACCTCCAACCTGTCTCATTGTAGTCACTTAGACATGAAATATTTTTTATTCGGCTGAGTGAAGGGAAAGAGAATAGAATTTCCTTTCAATCTTATTTCTAAGACATATCCAGTTTATGAAAAAAAACTTGGCTGGTTTTCACTTTGAACTAGCACTATACACAATGACTATGTCTTACTTATAATGTAGTCTATCATCCTCATCTGTGGAAAATGATTTACAGAAAATTGAATTGGGCACATGGCCTATCAAAACCGCTTTCGTGTTGTTTCTAGCCTGGTGTCTGTATATGTAACTTTGTAAATGTGTCTGTTTTGCTTGAATTTTATTTGGGACCACAGTAATTGGTCAAAAGCTGTTGTGGTTACCCTGCCACCATCGTATGTTATGTTTATTGTAGAATTTTTGTCCAGTTCATGTTTGTAATAGGTAAAATTAGTAAAGCTTATAAATTAAATTAGATAAAATATAAAATAATTCCCGTAGGAGAAAAATGTGACACCAATATAGCTGCCATTTATTGTTTTAGTGTATACTGTACACCAATATAACCGCTTGTTGCATTCACTTATGACAACAAGATCAGAAACACCAAGTTGGCTGAGTTTCTTACCTGGTTTGATGCACTCTGGATTCGTAGGGTCTTTCTTACAGTCTGGGGATAGAAATAATCATTTTGGTTAGACATTTATGTCGTAATATGTATAAACTTTGTATTTGGGTCAATCTGTTTCAATTTTGGGCCAGTTCATATGGTCCCAGTAAGCGAGTCGAAGTCTGTCTTATGCCGTTTATATGCATGTAGTTTTCATCCCACCTAACATGGAGAAGTCATAAATGAAATCAATCTTCCTAATATCAACTTTAAGACTTTATTAACCAAATTTCTTTGTAACATATATACAATAGTCACTTTATGCGTAAATGCAGTATGTATGTGTTTGCGTGTATAAATACGCTCATGTTTCTAATTTTGTAAAGCGATATGGGCGAATTATCCACTCGAATAATACTAACGATTTACCCGTTTAAAAAAAATAAGCTTGTCCGATAATCCGTGACAAGACATACTGCACGACGTCAACCATCAAAGATCACAATTTTGTCGTATTAGTAATTACACAGGTTTCTTTGCTTCAAAATCAATCCTTTTATTATACAATTGTGATTTATATTCTAATAAAGAATAAAATCTAAATAAATCTAAATAGATCTAGTGAGGCGAGAATTAGCAAGTGGTGCAAGGCTTGTTTCCGGTTTGGGGTATTAAATTTCTCATTTCTCATTTCTATATTCTAAGGGGGCGATTACATGGACCGGGCTGGCCCGGTTAACCGGGCTAGCCCGCCTTATATATAAAACGCATGTTGTTTTAACATTTCGATTACATGGCAACCGGGCTAGCCCGGTTAACTGGGATGAAAATGTCCATGTAATCGTTTTCATCCCGGCAAACCGGACTGAAAAACTGTTGAACTCGCTGTGATACGCGTTCGTTTGCTCGACTGTGTGAATAAATAGTGTTGAAAGGAACTGAAATAGAACATCAACGTTGTTTGTGTGTTTCGTGATCAAAGCGCAGATTTAATAAATTAATTAGTCTTCGTGAAGATGCTTTATGGGTTAGCTAAGACTTTAACAATCTTTTTATTAACGATGGGCTTACAAAATAAATAATAGACCAATTAGTGTAAAACTGAAGTAAAACTAACGTAACTTTACCCTTATTTACTTGATAATTGCGAATTTCATTTTGGCCTGAAATCATCCCGGCTTACCGGGCTAGCCCACTCCATGTAATCGTTTCGTAAACTCATCCCAGTTAACCGGGCTAGCTCGGTCCATGTAATCGCCCCCTAAAGGCCCACAGTAATTGGTGTTAAACTGGTGTCCCCGCCTTTCTCGTTTGTTATTTTTATAATTGCATATTTAGGAGTTTAAAATTTAGCATCTTTATATTGTTGTATTGTAATAGGCGAAGCAAATAAATAAATAAATAAATAAATAAATAAATAAATAAATAAATAAATAAATAAATAAATCTTTAAATATATCCTTAAATCTCATCGAAGAAAAACCAATTTTTTGTCCTTGCCAGAGACTTCATGCGGTTTAACTGGGATGAATTAAGTGTTCATACGGGGAATATTTCATCCCGCTTACTGAGATCTTGGCAAGTGGGCCCGAGCCCGGTTCCTTGTATGAACGCAACGAAGTGACCGCTTACCGGGACCATATAAACAAGCCCTTGGATCAATCAACTTTTACTGCTACTGCTACTATACTGTATGCGTGCGAGATAATAATTGTATACATGACTGTTTTGAGTTTTCACTGTTTTTTGTTTTACATGCATGGACCAATTTTGTCTTTCTTGTATGTAATATATATATATATAGAAAATAAACATGGTTTGGAAAGAAACCCAGAAACTTCAAAGCGGTTAACAATCGAACTACGTACGATTCAGTGTTGAAAGGTACTTGAAGGTGCACAAATCTTTTGTTTTAGCTTTATCAATATTTAAAGGTACGATTGAGTAGGTGAACTCAAATGATGCTATTGGATGATTTCTTTTTTATACAGAAAACAATATGTTCAGTAATTAACCGTGAAAGTGCACAAATTTCGATAAACCTGAACCGAAACATAAAACAATATGACTTTTGTCGAGCTTTCAAACCATGTTTTTTTCACTAACTATAATTTATGAATTAGTGTCAGTAATTTCTTCTCACCTGGTTTTTTGCACGATTTGTCTACCATTGTAGAAACAACCTTGTCAAATTCTGCTCTGTTTGCATGGATCGCATCGGACGGTGTAGTTGTCCACTGTTCCAGCAATTTTGGGTCGCCGTTGTTACCAATGTAAACACCAACAACCCTGCTATTATTGCGCAGTTTCGCTGAGAAAGCTTTGGCCATTTTTGTCTCTCCTTGCGAGCGTCGTCCACTGGCAGTTTCTTCGGGTCTATTATCGTAATCATAAAAGCCGAACGTTGTGTCGCCTTTAGCTCTGATTGGTTTGCCGTCAGTGAGAATCATCGTTACATCTTTCACGTTACTTCTCCCCACACCCCCGTTCAAAGGACTCTTTTGATGAAAAACCTATAAGAAGAAGAACAATTTCAAAGAGTTTCATGGCGAGAAATAATGGTCACGCATGCGCGTAATGCATGCCCACTTACAAAAATCGTCGTAGCAGTGTCAATTTTTAAATTATTTCAAATGTTTCAATCTGAATCGTATAGTGCAACACATCTGCGATATAAATATCATGAGCGATATGCCACAGATATTAAATCCGTTGTGGTTTTTGATATACTATTTTGAGCACAAGTCTAACATAAGCCAATATGGCGAATACGCAAATTGTACCAACCTTGCTGCTCACGTTATCGAAAGTCAAACAGAGCTATACTATTTCCGTGCAAGTTTCGATCTGATTCGGCTACTATAAAGATCCGTCTTTTCGATGATATTCTTCATTTCTAGCCTGTATTTGTCGTTGTTGCGGTTTTCAATCTCAAAGCTTCAGTATTTTCTGATCATCGAATGAAGATTTCATCCAACATTGCATAAATTAGTTGTTCTCTTTTCTTCTGAACCGCGGAACTGTGACGACCGCAAGACATAGGTACTAGTTTAATAAGGCTTTAGCTCCGCCTCTCTATGTCCAACCATTTCTCGCCATGTAGAAAACTCTGATCTTTCTGAGTTTTCTAAAACTCTTTGAAATCTGAAATCTGAAAAACTCTGACGTATAATAGAAGCCCAGGAGATCACATCAACTTTTCTTTTTTATGTTTTAACATATTTTCACCTCTTAACTTTCTGTTTTTAACTTTTAACTCTGTATTTTTAACTTTTAAAAGGGGTATTTAAAAAATACCACATGTGGTATTTTTTTGAAATACCATACACCCGGGTGTTTGCAGTAAATACTTGTTTCCATTTGTCAAACTGACTTGATACCGCAAGGTTTGATTACGACATAAAATGACGTCATGTCAGTTTGGCAGATGGAAACAATTGCTGATAGTAAACAAGTCAGTTCAACCACACGAATCCTGGTTAACTTATATACTTTTGCCGAGCGTTCAAGAAGTTAGTCATGAAGAAAGTTAAGTAAAGGTTAACTTAAAACAATTGAAAATTAGATGAAGACATTACTCAAAGATGCTGTTTATATCAATGTCACGCTGTGAATGAACGCCACGGTCCTTTTGATATGCTGAGTTTGATGTTTATAGTTTCGCCGTTTTGTCAAGCTTTGCATTATTTTGAGAAAAGGTAAAATTGATTGAAATGTTATTAAAAGGAAATAACACTCGTTCTCGAAGATTTAATGAAAATTCGCACTTGTGTTTGGCGAAATATTCATAATATGAAGATTTCGCCAAACACGAGGGGCGATTTTTCGTTAATTCTTCTCGAACCGTGTTATTTCCTATACTAACATTTTATTTTCAACTTTTATAATTTTATTTTTACGTTTTAACTTTTTAATTTTTGCGTTTCAACTTTTCATTCTTAAGTTTCAACTTTTCAGTTTTTTAAAAATATGACAAAAAAGAAGTTTAAAGTTGAAAATATAGAAAGTAAAGAGTTGAAAGCAACAGGTTAAAGTTAAAAATAGAGAGTTAAAAGTTAAAAATGAAAAGTTAAAAGTTGAAAACAAAATCTAAAAGTTTCATAAAAGTGAAAAGTTGAAACGCAAAAATAGAAAGTTAAAACGTAAAAATAGAATGTTGAAAGTTAAAAATCAATAATAAAACGTAAAAATAAAAGTTGAGAGTTGAAAATAAAAGGCTAAAACGTGAAAACAAAAAGTTGTTAAATTAAAAATAAAAAGTTAAGATTTGAAAATATAAAGTTAAAAATAAATAGTTGAAAAGTTAACACGTAAAAATGAAATGTTGAAAGTTAAAAAGGAAAAGTTGATGTGGCCAGCCTCCTGGCTTTTATACTAACGTGCAGTGGGTATAGAGATGCATTTCAAATAAGGTCGACGTGACGGATGAGGCAATAGAGAGCTTTAGATTTGATTGCGGTTACCGTACGAGATTCGCCAACGTACTCGCCACTTCTTTCGCCATCTCGTACGTACTGACGTGATGAACTTGTAGTAGCCAGTGAACTCTATATAAGGACTGGAACGCTACCTCCATAAGGCCGGCCTTATGATTGGATGAAGCCAAACTTTCGGCTGCTGGCTGGGGACAACGCAACCTTTGACCGACGTCCAAGGTGCGGTAGAAAACAGAACAATGGCCCAGCGATATTTTTTTTTATTTTTTTGTAGTTGAACTTCTTTAGAATTGATATAACGAAGCCAGTGTGTATTAGAATAATTGTCCTTTCTGTCTGAGGTATGTTTGCTGGCAAAAATAGATTGAAGGAGGAAATATATAGCCAAACGAAAGCAAAATTTTGCTTGGATTGATGGAAACTCGTGACGAAAATTCAGGTTTTATTTTGTATTTATTCGCCTTTATTTTATGAATTCTTGCAACCCTGACAAGCTGTGCCTTTGCTCTTATGAATAGTCTCCTCATACCTTTTGAATCATTGTAAGACCACATATATTTTTGATCTTTGATGCCTTTAAAACTGTCGGCTCGTATTTCTGTGTTTTGTTTGATTTTTTGACTGTTCAGAAAATTGAATAGTTATGGTTTTTATTGATCATGTCCGCATCCATATGCTCGACAGATTATAGATTTCAGTAGGCTTTAGCCCTGATTAATGCGATCTTTATTTCATTCAGGATAGTTCATAGACTTTTTTCTTGACTTTTGATACCTCGACACTTGTAGCTGCCCTACAAAAAATCGAGAGATCCGCGCGGTTTCGGACTCAAATTGTGTTTTTTGTCAAATATTCAAGCTACGTTTTTGCTGCTAAAAGACTTTAGAAGAAATATCTATTACTGTAGCATGTTTGCATTTCTTTGTAATTGGTAGTATGCTTATAATTTTAAATTTTATGCCGGACCTCGGACCAGTCCAAATATTTCAGTGTTTTCCCGCTCTTTTTTCGAGGACGAGCTTGGACGTCGCACATGCGCAAAACGTTTGGCAGCTGTGTTCCTTTTATCTTAGTACGAGTGGCCGCGCTAAGAAAAGTAGGGGATCTGGGAACGAGAATGAGTACGAGTTTCAAGAAAAATCTCGTACTGAAATAAGCAGTTACTACGAATTTATTACGTCAGTAAGACAGCTAGCTTCACTCTGGGGTCGACGTAGCTGTGAGTCGACGTCACATTCACATCAAAAAATCTATCCAAGATGGCAGAACCGATTTACGGTAGCAAGTTTGAAAGTGTAATTAATTTGTTTTCTATCAATACATCTAGCCTAATTACACAAAAGAGTGTACTTTTATCTCATTAGTTTGCTTTTCAAAACATATCTTTTTCCAAGCACCTTAATTGCAAATGTTAGTTTACTTTTCAAAAACCATTAATTACAAAATCAATATTTCACAAAACTACCTGTAGAAAAATATACCTGACTGCCCAGCATCAAAGCCATCCCAGTTCTTGTAGCGTCGCCTTCTATCTCTGCCCAAGTCAATCCGTTAATATACTGCAGTAACTCAGCTTTTGTTGTTTTGCTACCAAATTTCAGCAACTCTTTAGTTCTGTTTTGGGTACTAAAGGTGATTATGGCCAGATGTGTTCCCTCCGGACCAACATTTAAATACTCGTCGTTGATGAGATTCCTGAAGAAGTCTTTTACTTGGTTATCAAAAGCGGATTTGCCAATAGATCTTGAATTGTCCCAAATTATCAAGAGATCGAGTTTACATTCTAAAAATATTTTCAAAAACTTTGTAATGATTCATGTAATGATTCATGAGGAAAACACAAAGTAAGTCAGTGCCATGTCCGTGGTTTTATATCTGATAAAAAAATCCCCTTTTTACATAAACTTTACCTTTTTTTCATTTTCTTGGTTTAGACAAAGTAGTTTTTCAAAATTACTACGCCAATGAATTTACTAAGCAAATATGTACCCTCACTGAGTATGAGACTACACCAGTGGCGTAGCCAGGGGGGAGCTGTGGGAGCCGCGGCTCCCCCCCTTTTGATATAAAACAACAGACATGTAACTACAAAACTGATTCAATATGCCATTGTGTCAGGAAATAAACTGCAAACAGTGTATTCAATCTACTGAGTGTATGCATCTTGAGTATCCGATGTGACGTTTGCATGTTTTGAGTATTTTATATGACGTTTTTTAACCTTTAGAGTCTGTAAAATCTTCCTCCAGAAGCCAGGAAATGGCATTTCAGCGACTCTCGAGTTTCAAAATTTCCCTGGGGAGCATGACCCCGGACTCCCCTAAAAATTTATTTTGATTTCGGCTCCCCCCTTTCACAGTCCTGGCTACGCCACTGGACTGCACTCACTCTAACCATTCAATTACATGGTTGGAGAGTGAGTGTAGTCTCATACTCAGTGAGGGTGAGTGGAGACTCAGGGGCCACTCATTGAGTGTGAGTGTGAGTGAGCTTCTAATTTAAAAAATATTCTTAATTTGAGTGACAAAAAATGTAAAAAGTTATAATTATTTCTTTGAAGCTTAGTTGCATGATGTGTATGTCAATTAAATTCAAATACATAGTTTGTGGGTTTACACCATGCTTTGAATTTTTAATTGTTCTGAGCTTTCGGTCCGTGAACGTCGAACCGTCAGTAAAGACCTACATTAAACAGTTGTCCGATTTCACGGGGTTATTGAAACTCAAAACCTTTCTTAACAGTTCTTTAATTTTTGGCAAGATTTTAGCGATTTCTTAGAGCCTGTTTTTTTATAAGTTTAAGAGGGAAATTGTTTCTATGTCACATATTTTCGGTGGAAAGCGCTCAAAACCTTAGAAATTTATAGTGTTGTGTAGCTTATAGAATCAACAAACTTTTTATGCAGAACATTTGGGAGTTGAGAAACATATTATAAGAAATAAAAAAAAATCATAAGTATGAAGCCACGAATAAAAATGTTGAATCCGCCATATTTGAACGATGCAATATAATATAAATCAACGCAAAATTTGCTCGTGTTCAATTTGGCATACCACTCAAAGTCTCTTTATTTTAGCATTATTGTGTTGCTCATACAGTGAATTACAGTCAACAAACTGTTTAAGTATACTATGCATGGGGGTTAAGGTCTTCGTTAAGGCCAGCTGCGCTAAACGTCACACGATAGACGAATTTAATTCAGACGAATTTACTTCCAATTAACTTCGTCGGTAATTCGACGTAAATGCGACGTCGAGTTAAACGTGGAATTTAATTGTTTTTACTTGAACTCGTGGAGCTTGAAAACGATTCCTTGAAAACATGGCGCCGAATAGTCACAGACAGAAGAGAAACATTTTAATAATTCGACGCGACGATAATTCGTCAATTTCGTCGTGTAACTCGAACACGCATTATCGCCGCGTTACCGTCTACTCAAACGATTGAAACGAATTTAATTTCCGAGACGAACTTAATTCGTGTGTCGAATTTAATCGAGTTATACGTCGCAGTGTCGTCGGATAAAATTCGAACAATTAAATTCGTCTGAATTAAATTTGTCTATTGTGCATGCGACGTTAGCGCAGGCCTAAAGTCGGTTTTCCACTAGGCGATTTTTTTCACGCGAAGCGACTTTCTTTTGTACGAATTCAATAGATTTCTGATTAGTGTCAGCTCAGAGCTCATGAGACAAAAGAAAAAGTCGCTTCGCGCGAAAAAAGTCACCTAAGTCACCTAGTGTAAAACCGGCTTTAAGGCGGTTTTCACTAGGCGAAAAATGTCGCGCGAAGCGACATTTTCTTTTGTCTCGCAAGCTCTCGAGTGGAACTAATTAGCCAAGACAAAAGAAAAATGTCGAGTCGGTCGACAAATGTCGCCTAGTGGAAAACCGGCCTTAAGGTTTGCAGGGTCATTTCAAGCGCTCTCAATTCGTCAGAATTTATGCCACGAAAATAAAATGGATCAAGGGCGTAGGAACCGGGGGGGCTAAGGGGCTGCAGCCCCCCCAATATTTTATCTTGCTGATATTAGCCCCCCCCCCCCCCCCCAATATTTTGCCCAACTACGGTTTGAGATTAAATGAGTTAAAGAGATCGTTGGTAATAATTTATAAAAATAAAAAATAAATCCTCCTAACACCAACTTCTTTACCTCTTCAAAGGCTTTGTCGTGCTGCTTGGACCAAACGAATTGGGCATTGGCTTGGGTCAGATCTCTCAAAGGCTGGGCCACTTCGGACAATCTCGGCAGAAATCTCGCAAGGTAATTGATAAAACCCAGCAAACTGAGAGTCTCTTTCTTGCATGTTGGCTTGGGCATGTCTTTCACTGCCTTGACCTTGTCTGGATCTAGCTTGAGACCGTCTTTACTCATCATATGGCCCATGAACTTGACTTGTGGTTTCTTCAAGTTCATCTTCTTACTGTTGAGTTTAAGATGGACTTCTCTAGCTCTGTCCAAGAGTCTTCCCAAGTTTTCATCATGGTTTACCTCTGCTCCGGCCAGGGTATCTCCATATCCAACAACCAGCAGGTCATCTCTCAGGATTTCCACACCTTCCAAACCTTCGAGCTTCTCGTGCAGTCTGCATTCGAACTCCTCTGGTGCTAAATTAATACCGAATGGCATTCTAAGGTATCGGTACCTGCCAAATGGAGTCCCAGGAAAACAACTGTTCGCCAAGCTAAAGTTTTCAGACGAAACTCAACAGTATGTTACGGAATTAGAATGCCAGTTAGACACCGGAGCAACGTGCAACGTGATGAGTTACAGAGACCTGGCAGTCATCAATCAAACAAGTAATCTTCCATTGAAGAAAAGCAGGGTCAAGCTAAGATTATTCGACGGATCTACAATGAAACCCCACACCTGACACCATATGTCAAGTCACATATTTTCAAATTACCGTTAAAACACCCGCACTGCGGGCTACCACACACCTTGAACTTGGGCCATAAAAATATGAATTTCTTTCGTACAGAACGGGAAATTCGTCATATGACCGTCATATGTATATTGAGTTAACTTGTTAAGTAAAAGTGAATTCCTGAATATTTATGTAGTCTGACTGTTTTTAACACAGCACTTGAAAATGTCTGCATGTGATCCTTGCCTAGTTGCCTGGCAATTTAATTTTCCGGAAATTGCCTGCCAGGAATAGCCTAAAATGTGTTTCTTGGACTTACAAATTGCAACATTTTCGGGGGGGGGGGGGCATGCCCCCAGACCCCCTAGGTGGATTTGTGGCAAAGCCGCGAATGCGCATTACACAAACTCAAGTAGCCCCCCCAAAGTAACACTGCTTCCTACGCCCCTGAAATGGATATCGTTAGAAAGCTATTAATTTGTAGAATACAATGTTTTATTATATAGACATCGATGAAATACCAGGTTTTCTGCTGTTGCGAAAAAGTGATATCTCCACATGTGAAGATATAAATGATATCTTCACATGTGAAGATATCGATGGCGTCAGCACTAAGAGTCCGCTTCGTAACTCTTTATTAGCGTAAACAAAATTGTATTCATTCTAAATTATTTACCTGTGCTACGCTTTGTTCTACAAACTACGGAAATTCTTGTGAAAAATGCTTTCAAAACTTATGGCTTATATGTTGTAATTTGTTGGGTATTTTGCAAATAGAAGTGTTATGTAACCTTTGCTCCATTTTATTTATATTTTTTATAGTTTATCGATATCAATATAATAAACAGAACATTATATGGCCGTGCGGAGATACGAATTTTATTTTCTCGTGTTGTTTATATCTCTAAAGTTATATATCTATAAAGATATTGACAACACTCGAAAATAAAATTCGTATCTCCGCACGACCATGTAATATCCTCTATGTCTTGCGATAAACACAAACCAATAATAGTTGTGAATTTTTAAATTAAAACCAGAGGGCTTCACTTGGGGCGATTCAAGTAAAAGCGTTTTATTTTGTTCATAATAATATACATGAAAAAATTTCTCAATTTTGATTGGCTAAGAGCAGTGCAGTTTTAAGGAAATACAGTACAGAAAAACGGAAATACAGTGCATATTTTTGAAGCGAATAAGCCAATAAAAAACAACAACAACTGAAAAGAGCCAGTCGCGTTCTACAACGGATTTTGACGGATGACATTTTCCAACTTCGTGCCCAGGCTCTTTCTGCACAAAATAAAGAAATATGGCAGCCAAGATTTGAAACAAAGGTGAACAATTTGTCAAAATTTGAAGCTAATTATTTCTTACTGTTGTTAAGTAAAGTACCTGCAAGAAAACTAGAAGACTTTTAGTGCTTTTAGTAAACTTTCTCGAGTAGTGGTAGAAGAAGCAAAGCGTTTTTAAACAACCAAATATACACATGTAATGTAAGTACAGTTCACTTGGACATTTTTTCATGTATATTATTTAACAATTATTCGCCGAAGACGAGGTGAATATCGGTGTCTAATAACCGAGACGAAGTCGAGGTTATTATTCACCGATATTCACTGAGCCTGAGGTGAATAATTGTTTTAGTATAAATACACATTTTCGTACTTTTAGGAAGAGCATTTTCTTTAAAATTGTTAATTTCTTTGTCTGTCGCATTGACAACTTTGGCTGGCGGCCATTTTGAATAAACGCTGTAGGTGATTATGGAGAATTAATTTATTATTGAGTCGGTTTTCTTTGTTCTTTCGAGGGCTTTATATCGCATAAAGCCCTTGAATACTAATTAGATAAGAAATGAAGAAAAAAACTAGGAAAATCTTTGTCCAAGGTAGAAAAAAAGACGAAACTTTGTTGGAAAACCTCCTCAATAATAAATTAAGTCAGATAAATCCCTCGAACGTCGGGATTTATGCGATATAAAGCCCTCGGACGCTGCGCGTCCTCGGGTCTTTATATAGCATAAATCCCTCGTTCTCGGGATTTATCTATTACTTAATCCGAAGTAGCTCAACCAATCAGCGCGCGTGATTTTCTATAATCACCTGTGTATTTATACTAATATTAATTAATAGCATGGTTTTTCCTTCGGACTCATGCCATTTTGATAGACTTTGAAAAACTCACTCGTGCGTGTTTTTTCCAAATTGCACTCAAAACCATGCTGTTACCTATACAATCTTTTTTGCAGTTAATAAAGTCTCTTTTTTTCCGAGATAAATTCCCAGCAAAACGGTGTCAGCGTTTTTGATATGTCGAGTTTTGCTGATCAGTTTTATTGACGACCAACTGATTGACGATGCTGCTTTTCGACCAACATTCGGGCAAAATAAGTCATAAAATCGAAACCAGGCAATAAATAAAAACCGCTGACACCGTTTTGCTGGAAATTTATCTCGAAATAGAAACATTTTGTTCTTAAGTCGCCCCAAGTGAAGCCCTCTGGTTTTGCTTGAAAAATTCGCAACTATATTAATATTGGCTTGTGCTTATCGCAAAATCAAATACAACATTGTGTTCTACAAATTAATAGCTTTCTAACGATATCTATTTTATTTTTGTAGCATAAATTCTGACGAATTGAGAGCGTTTTACAGAAATAAGTCCGCAAACCTTAACGAAGACCTTAAGAAACATATAAAAAAATAGAAAGAATTAAAAAAAATAATTAAGAATGTATATATAATCAGTAGAAATTGCTTTTGAGCGTATGTTACGCGGCGACATGGAAAAAATTATTCTCTTAAAGATTTGATGTATTTTTTACCTGGTTTTACTTCCGTTGGTTCATGGTTAGGATCATTCAAATAATCGAACGCTAAATGAAAATAAATATTCATAGTTATTTTGAAGAACTGTAAAACTGAAACTTGCACGTATATATGGACCTTATTCAAAGATGGCCGCCAAATTAAAATTCTTTTATATACATATAAATTATCCCTTATGAACTCGTTTTCATGTGTGAAATTCAAAAGAATTTTTATTTTAAAACGAGGTCATAAGGGCTAATTTATATGCACATAAAAGAATTCTAATTCGGCGGCCATTTTTGAATAAAGTCTATAGTATAACTAATAACGTAACCGACATAGCATTTTATTTGAAAAAGATGCTCTACAAACAGTTATGACCTGACATGATCCCTCTATACCCACAAATCCTGAGAGCCTCAGAAACTAGAGAGTATTTATGTAACGTTAAACATATACTGTAATTCGGTAAGGTTTACAGTTCAAAGATATGCATGTCCTTGTATTGATGGTTTGCAATCAATCTCTTGAGAATCAGGAGGCAAAGATACGGCGGCCACGTTGGATTAAAACATACTTCACTAAATAAAATAGCTGCCAATGAGATTCGTTTGTTACAGTAATTTGCAACTCACTTTTCACCCAAATCTTTGGAAGTTCGTTTGGAAGTTGGCAAGTTCGTTCGGAAGTTCGTAGTTCGTTTTGAACTCTGCATTTGATTGGTTGATTGCTTCCTAGCATCCAATCAAATGCGTAGTTCAAGTTGGGAACTTCCCATGCAACGAACTTCCGAAGATTTGGGTGAAACGTGAGTTGCAAATGATTGTAAAGTCCCTCCAACATGGCCGCTATGACGTCAAGTGCAAATAAATTATAACTAAACAGAAACTTGCTTGGGAAAGACAGAATAACATAATAAAGCAAAAATGACTTTGTTTTTCTGTACAGCAAACAGGATATTCTATAATTCTTTTATGGTGTCTGTTAGAAAGATTTTCATGACGGTAAAAATATATAGACCCTTTTAATAAGTATAGAATAAGTCATTTTTGCCCTATGAGGTCAATTGCTTCTCAATTTTTCTTTTGAATTTCAATTTCGTTTATTGTCTTAGCTTTTGTATATTTCCAATAGAATTCAAAAAGCTGAAAATGACGTCTAGGTTTATAACCCTTTCACGTTGAGGCGGGCGGGGCGGGTTTTATGTCACGGAAATTGTATTACGACTATTTGGGAAATACAAAATCACATAACGAAGCAAAAAAAAAATTTTTTTGTAGGTATAGCGCACGCAGTATTATAATTCCTTTTAGTTGTAGTCGGAAAAGAAAGATTTCCGTGACATAAAATCAGCCCGGTAACTGGGCCAGCCTGCCTCATATGAACAGCCCCCAAGAACTAAAAAATAAACGAGAGAATAAAGCAAAAACAATGAAAGAACAAAAAAAAAAATTTTAAGCGTTAAAGAGATTTCGCCATCAGAGGCCGCAAACCGGAAAAATTTTGCTTTCCTTCTGGCCAGCCTAAAATGACTTGCTTATATATCATGTAAACAGTACGTTAAGTAGTGGTTTAAAGCTCATAAAGGTTATTTGATACGATTCAGAATATATGCACCTAGAGAATAGAATTCTAAAGTACAAGGAATGAGAACACAATAGAATTGAAATATATCGAATATACTATAACTTGACCACTTAAACACGGAGCGAGCGCATAAGTACCGGCTGAGTACCTCGGCCAATCCTGCCCAAACGCATCTGATTGGTCCACACAGCTAAAATTACTTCCGGCCTTACCGAGGAACTTTGGCTGAGACTGAAGAGTGGAGCTTTTGTGAGACTTGTTTACTGTTTTTAAATTAAACTTGCCACTTCCCTAAGACCCAAACGTCAAATTTGTCTTTTTCAAGTGTAACACATCATTTTGAGTAGAAAGACGGAAAAATTACGCTTCCAATACGTCGAAACAAAACTAAGGTGAGGAAAAACCGTACGAAAAAGACCAAGCGTTCCACCATTTTTATTGTTGAATGCAGATGATGTCTGTATTCTTTGCTTATTCATTCCTATCTTCTGTCCTTGTAATTATAAGACCCTTTTACATACACCAAGAATGTTGATAATGAATATCTCCATGTAGATGTCTGAACCATCTCACTTTTCAACGACGACAACTTTGTTTTTGCACAACCGACAGTATGTTGTCTGGAAAGCCAGACAAATGACTACTAAAAACTTCTCAAGTTGTGATATATTGACTTGCAAAGTTAATATTATAAACTATTTATTGTCTTCGTTTAAATGGTCTGTTTTAGTTAAATGTCAAAGTATTGTCTTTTATGTGGAACTCTATTTTAAAAAAACGGCAATAGACAAAGCAGCTATACGTGGCCTTCAAAAACATCGTTTGAAAGCAAGGTCATAATATAAGCTTATATATTTTACAAATTCATTGACCAAACAAATTTAATCACTTCAGAATTGTTTTTATCTAAGACTCTTATGCTTCTCTTTACAATTTACATAGGTAATTGAAAGGTAAAAAGATTATAAAGTAAAAGATAATTCTCAAAACTTCACCAGCTCACTGCCTCGTTGTTGACTTGACTGTTGACATTTCAAACTGTCAGTGCGTAGCCGGGGGGCGCTCCCTTTTATGCGCTCGCTCCGTGTTTAAAGGCCTTGTGCATGGAAAAATAAGTTTGGGAGAGACTCTTTTATTTAAAATAACTTTTGAGGTTATAAAGATGGACGCTTGTAGCTCTTCCATATCTCACTTCGTTCTTGATTTGTTTTATATGTAAATAACGTCACTTATAAGCGTCACACTTATGACTTGTTGGAAAATCTTGAGTTGAATATCAATTTGAGATTATTTAACGAAATCACTTTGACTGTGCATGTACTTCTGTGTATCGCAGGACACTATACATGAAAAGTTTCAAGTGATTTACTTTAATTATTGCAAGAATATAGACATGATTTTCCAACAAGTACAGATTTTCCACAAATGCAGTGTGACGTCTAAGTGATGTTATTTGCATATCACGCAAATCTCAATATCTCAAGAACGAAGTGAGATATGGAAGAGCTGCAAACGTCAATCTTTATAACTTCAAAAGTTCTTTGAAATAAGAGAGTCTCTCCCGAACTTATTTATCGCTACATAAACCCTTTGACAATAGTCGACTCTCAGTGAAGGTCCAATTATACATGAGGCGGTTGATAAGCTTAACCAGGCTAGCCAGCTAGTTTGATCATAGACCACTTTCATAAAAGCCAACAACTTAAAATATTCTTTCATTTGCATCTAAATGAGCCTTTCTGGCCTCATTGTGTAGGAAGCAAAGATTCTTTTGAACCACGAGGCGAGAAAGACTAAGGGGGTGTTTATATAGGTGGTGTGCATGCAACCAACCCCTTGAGATTCGAAGGACAAAGATATTTTCGCCATGTTGGCCATTGCAGATGATGAAAATCTTTTGAAAACGTTCAACCAACATGGCGGCAATGACGTAAAGATGCACACCAGCAATAGAGAAAGACTAAGGGGGTGTTTATATAGCAAGGGTGGAATTTATCTCGTGTTTACAGGAGCTTTTTTGGTAGGGCTAGCCATAGAAAGAGGGCTGGATTTTAACTCGCGTTGGCTTGTTTACTGACTTGTGCAGTTTTCTCACGAAGCCCGAAATCATGTTTTCACAAACACGATTTGAATTTATAACAAACACGTGAACAAACACAACTTGCAAAATAAAAAGTTGACCAAAAAATATTAGTTATAAATCTCACTCTCTTTTAGATCGGTCTCACACTCTTTCTTATTTATAAGCCAGTACTCTTGTGAGAGTGTAAGCTTCCAGAACATTCAAAAATAATGTTCTGTATTTGAAATTGCCTAAATTGATGAACTGAGTGCAATATATGGATTGTACTGGACAAGCTTGCCAATGGAAATGCGTGTACACTTGAGAATAGCGCGTCATTGGGTCAGTAATGGTTTATCAAGTTGTGCAGCTTTCCCACGAAGCTCGAAATCATGTTTTCGCAAACACGATTTGAACTTATAACAAACACACGAACAAACGCGACTTGTCAAATAAAAAGTTTGAGTAATGAGTAATGATTTATTTAACGTCGTTAAGCACAGGCTGTGGTTGCCCAATCATCCGGGCCAGAGGCTCATGATTAAAGTGCACGACATAAGCCATAGTCAATCGATATATGGTCTGGAAACTCGGCAAACTTCAAAGCGCCTATAATGAGCTGGGATTTTATGTTGAACCGTACCTTACAGCGTGCACATCCTTTGTTTTAGGTTTAGTAATATTTAAATAGCACGGTTGAATGATTGAACTGAAACGTTGCTATTGGACAATTCGTTCATTATACTAAAATACAATGTGTTCAGTGACCGTGCACCGTGCACAAAAATGCATAAAGGCGAACAAAAAGATAGACCAAAGACTTTAGCTGAGTTTCCAGACCATATCTCGATTGACTATGGCTAAACTATACATTTTTTTACAAAAATTACAGTATTATATAGTTATTAAATTCTCCAAGGATTCTTTAAGTAAAAAAAAACAGAAACCACAAGTCTGCAATGAATGATTCCTCTTTGAGATGTTTTGAATAGATTTTGGTTGCATGATCAATAGGTAAAGCGTGCCAAAGTACAAACTTTACATGCAGTATTATAGTTAAATCTTCTAAGGATTCATTTAAGTATAGGTTAGTTGCCTATAGACTTTAACATTTCATGTATGGTTTTCTCAGATCGTCTGGCTTTAGACAGAGTAAAAAGATAAAGTTGTCAGTTCCACGCGAATGAAAGGGGTAGTATAGGTAGTTACCTAGTTCATTCCTGATACAGATGATATCCGTCGCCATAGTATTCAAGACGTCGTTGTAGAGCAACATAGTATAAGTTATTTATTATGCAAGGTAACATATATAATTACCGCGCCACATCAAACGGAATCGACGCATGAATGAGCTCAAATGCATTAGGCCCTATACACCAAATCGTAGTTTCATTTAGGCCCACTTGCAAATTAGTTTCATATTCAATTTGGGCCCCTATGCAAATTACATCGTGTCTATTAAAGCATAACGGGAAGATAACATATAGGCTGGGACTGTTTTCTTCATGTTTTGAGTTCATTATATTTAGACACTACGTTTAGGATTATTGTCAAGGATAATCGATAAGCAAATTTTTTCCTTATAGAATACCTAAACATTAAAAAGCTTCTGAAATCAGAAATGTTGTGTTTACTTGAACTATACGTTTTATCCCAACTCAGATTGTATGCTCAGTCGAAACTCCGATTTCGTCTATGAAGCTATAGTCAATCGAGATATGGTCTGGAAACTCAGCTAAGTCTTTGGTCTATCTTTTTGTTCGCCTTTATGCATTTTTGTGCACGGTGCACGGTCGCTGAACACATTGTATTTTAGTATAATGAGCGAATTGTCCAATAGCAACGTTTCAGTCCAATCACTCAACCGTGCTATTTAAATATTAAAATCTAAAACAGAAGGATGTGCACGGTGTAAGGTACGGTTCAACATAAAATCACAGCTCATTATAGGCGCTTTGAAGTTTGCCGAGTTTCCAGACCATATCTCGATTGACTATATGATGAAGCGGATACAGTCCAATCACGTTGAAAAACGCAAGTGAAGTCAATCCGGGCACATGTTTACATGGAGAATCCGGTCTGCTTGGAACATTGTTTTTGGTTTTGGAACACTGTTTTCTGTGTTTCTCTCCCGGCAAAGCGGGACGGAGTGTTTACATGAGAAAAATTGTCTTGCATTTGCCGGGATCCCGCTTTGCCAGGACGGGAAGAAAAACGTCCCGGGAAAATTCTTTCCATATAAACGGAACGGGACAAATAAGAGATATATACATGCATGGCAGGATCCCGGCAAACGTCCCGTCCTGGCAAACGTCTCGTCCCGCTTCCCACCGAAACAGCCCCTTAGTCCTCTTATAGCTTATGTAAAGTCTGTTGTCTAATTAATTGTGATTGTCGGAATTTTTGAAAATTAATTAGACCGTTTAGACAAAAAGAAAACGGTGTGTTTAGTTGCAGGCTCTCTTTCACCTCCTTAGAAAGCGCGGGCCGCTATACACAGCCACCCAAAAATAACGGATTTCCAGAAAGTATAACGGCGACTGCATGGTGGGCGCTAATCACGAAAGAAACCGGGGATGCTAGCTGGGTCTACGGTATTCAGATGGCTTAACGTTTTACTTCCCAATAAGTTCCAACTGCATTAGATATAGGCGTGCGCACATATACAAAGGCAAAGTGTAATCACACGAAGCATTGCAACGTTTAGAAAAAACCATATAAAACTTCAACGCTTATATATATATATATATATATATATATATATATATATATATATATATATATATATATATATATATATATATATATATATATGTCAAATTAAGAATAACAAACCTGCGTAGTCTACAAAATCTTTGTAGATACTTGGCTTAGCAAGACTTTGCACTGCAAACAGCGTTAGAACAATCAGGAATTGCATCGTTAGCATCCAAGAGTACAACCAGTTGAGCCAAACTTGATTCCTTTAGACCAGATACTTCTTAGTTGAATATTCTCCAACGAGTGACAAACTGTTTGAAAGTTCTCTCTTTTTATGCTTAATCTTGAAGCTCGAAGTGCGCATGTCAGGCCGTTATTTTCCGTTAAAATCCGTTGAGCGTTCATTACGGTAAACACTTAATCAAACTCCCACGTCCTCGGAAGTTCGTTGGCACATATTTGTATGCATGACGTATAACCGTCCATAATTAAATTATTTTCGTTGACACGTTTGAGCACATTGAAGTATGAGAAATCCATGCGTAGCTGCAGCCCCGGTATCCGTTCTCTTCAAGCATAGCTAATTTATAAGTATAGGTTAGCGCGAAACGGAGATAACTAATCATATACAGCAACTGGTCATTCCAGATAAATTTAAAATCATCTACCAATAGCAACTGGTTATGATATACAAATTTAAAATTATCTATAAACATAGCAACTGGTCTTGCTATTAAAATTTATAATTACCAACGACATTCAAAAATCTAGCAAAATCTATCCATATATTCAGCGTAATAAAAGTAGCGTGCTGCGTAGGCAATGTAGAAACAACAATCGAAATATATAGTAAGGTTAGATATACTGCCGAAACAGAGAACGTAGGAGTTTCGAAAACTCCTACGTTCTCTGTTTCAGCAGTATATCTAACCTCACTATATTTCATATATTCAGCGTATGTTTACGCAATACTAGGTACGCCACCGTGTTAACCTTTATCAGTGCGCGATACCTGAAGATGGAGTAGGACTCATTGTTCAAAACTGATAAAGTTTAACCTTTAAACAAACAAAGCATTTGGCCGTTAATAGTTTAGTTGAAATGTTATTCATAATGAGGCTCAGAGACAGTTCGATACTATCCATTTAAAAAATATATATATTATACAGGTATAATGTAAACACTAGACTGTATTATGAACTGGGCTTTGAATTTGATTTAAAATATCCCAAAACGGGATTTCCTGATTTACATAACTCCAACAAATGCTCTAACTCCATAATCATGCAGGTACATAATGTTGCTTATATATACACTAACCAGACCCATAGTCAGAATCACTTCTAGTGATTGTATACAACATAATCTTGCTTATATATATATATATATATATATATATATATATATATATATATATATATATATATATATATATATATATATATATATATATATACTAACCATTATAGTGGATTAAATCTACTATAATAATTTAGTCAGAATCATTAGAAACGGTTCAGAACTGTGTTCACACGAGTCCCGTATAGAAAATAAACGGTAAAACATGTTACGTTCACACGAATCCGTCATAATTTAACGACGCTTTGAAGGTGTTCACACGACTCCGGAACCTTCTGGTGTACATCCAGTATTTCAATGCTGTGCACTGTTTAAATAGCCACATATCTAGTCAAAAGTAAACCGAGGAGCAATTCAAAGAATATTATCCCCCAAACATACGATGAAAACTTGAAACTTTCTTTTCACAAACACGACAAGACGACAAAACGACGCCTGGCCGTATGCAGAGTAAAATAATGTATATAAATATATATTATGTTAACATATCTCCGCTGACTCTGGCGCTAAAAAGCAACGCATACATCACTATTTCTATGTAAGCTGTTCGTGAAAGTGGCCGCTTTAATTCCAACGGATTTTAGTGAATAGATCAAAGGCTCAAAGCTTTGTATATCGGTTATAAATATATCCCGTGGTGCGTAGAAATAAGACACAATGTTGCGATATATGTATAGGTAATAGCATGGTTTCGAGTGCAATTTGGAAAAAACATGCACGAGTGAGTTTTTGAAAGACTATCAAAATTGCACGAGTCCAAGGACGAGTGCTGTTTGAGGTCTTTGAAAAACTCACGAGTGCGTGTTTTTTCAAAATTGCACTCGAAACCATGCTATTACTTATTAATAATATACATGAAAATGTTAGACAAAAATGTTCTTCCAGCTACGAAGTTACACACCACTCATTGCTCCACTTCTCGAAGCTTTAATGGTTGAAAACTGCTTCATTTTGTTCACTAATTAAATACGTCAAACGTTTTACTCATAGCATCTAACCTCTTCTAGTCTTCTTGCAGGGACTTTTATGACAATATTAAAGCAGAATGCACTCTGTATTTCATCGAAATGTTCTTCGACAACTTTATGTTTTGGTCGCCATGTTGGATTTTCTCGTGAAGGAAAAACCATCCTTCAAAATCCGCATAGGCATTTCATTGGCTTTCCGGTAGTTTCTGGTTGTTTATTAGCCAATCAGAATACTTAATACTCATTGAAATTTGCACTGTATTTCATTTTTCTGCACTGTATTACACCTTTTCTGCACTGTATTACATTGAAATTGCACTCCTCTCGACCAATCAGGATGCAGTAATTTTGTCATGTATATTATTAAATCGATTATAGTATATAGTGATTTTTTGGTATTTTCTGGTCAATTTATCGACTCTCGACTTCAACCCTCGACTTCGACTCTCACGCCCGACTCGCGGTGCATTCGCAATGAGTCAGTCTACTTCAAGAGCACATAAAAGTCCTCATTTGTCTTTAGCATAGTGCTTCCACAAGCGTTTGAACTTGCTTGATTCCACAGTCCTTGTGGTCGTTTACAGGTTGTTTATATATACATACATGCACGATTTAGGCAAATTCTAAAGAACTCAATGACCTGAATAATGAGAAACACTAGAATACAGTATAATCACACGCATTAAAAATTCTAGAACACATTATTAGGCGAATATAGCCGCTGACCGAGAGCAGCGGCACAAATGACCCAAATTTCTGGTGATTCTGAAAAGGGTTATAAAGGCCAGGGAAATGCATTTCCATGCAAATGCAGGTATATGAGCATGCATCATGCAAATGCAAATAAAGTAAAATACAGCTCTCCTATAGAAGGGCTGACCGATCTTTAAGATTATTGAGCGAACTTAAATCACTTGAAACTTTGCATGCGGATGACGAAAGAACATCGTTCAAGTTTTACGGTTCCTATATATATGCATAATGACAAATTAGTGACTAGACTTCTGAATTTTTAAAACAAGATTATTTGTTTTCTTTTCGGTGCCGAACATGTTTGGATTGGATGTTCTGGGTAATTTTGGTGAAGAAAAATTTCGAGTGTGGAATATATACATTAAAGACCAAACTGGGACCAGTTGGGAAAAATGCAACATCGAGGCCTTCTGGCTGGGAATTGAACCCACGACCCTGCGATGCTATGGGTTCAATTCCTAGCCGGAAGGCCTTGATGTTGCATTTTTCCATAGTCAATCGAGATATGGTCTGGAAACTCGGCAAACTTCAAAGCGCCTATAATGAGCTGTGATTTTATGTTGAACCGTACCTTACACCGTGCACAACCTTTGTTTTAAGTTTATTAATATTTAAATAGCACGGTTGAGTGATTGAACTGAAACGTTGTTATTGGACAATTCGTTCATTATACTAAAATACAATGTGTTCAGTGACCGTGCACCGTGCACAAAAATGCATAAAGGCGAACAAAAAGATAGACCAAAGACTTTAGCTGAGTTTCCAGACCATATCTCGATTGACTATGATTTTTCGCAACTGGTCCCGGTTTGGTCTTATAATGTATATATTCTACACTCGAAATTTCCCTTCACCAAAATTACCCAGAACATCCAGTTTAATCGAGTAAAATGCCAAATATTACTTGTAATATACCCAATGTTTGGATTGGTACTGGTTGAGCAGATTTCTACTCATGACTTATTAGCTAATCCGAAGCTAAAGTTTGAAATAGTTGTGCAAAGCATACTGTTGTCAGAAAACGGAGATATTTTGCAAAAGAATTTTAGATTTTTGGAAACTAATTGGCAACAACAAAACTTTGTTCGTTCGATGAATAGAGTGTTTATTTAATAAAAATATAACCGATAAATTGTTTGTTTGTTTCATAAATGTTTAGATGGATGGATGGATGGATGGATGGATGGATGGATGGATGGATGGATGGATGGATGGATGGATGGATGGATGGATGGATGGATGGATGGATGGATGGATGGATGGATGGATGGATGGATGGATGGATGGATGCATGCATGCATGCATGCATCCGTTATTTTTGGTCAAAGTTCGTTGAACATTATGATGGTAAACACTCAATCAAAGTCTCAGGTTTTCGGAAGTCCGTTGACACACAATTGTATGGAGTAACCGTCTATCAACCGTCTAACGAACTTATTTTGCGTAAACATGCATGTATGCATTTAAACATGTTAAGACTATGAACACACGGTAACGTTTCCGAGCGTTTTTGCGGTGTTGTTTTAAGATCGAACGCACGCTGAGAAAAACGTTTCCGTTATTATATATATATATATTATATATATATATATATATATATATATATATATATATATATATATATATATATATATATATATATATATATATATATATATATATATATATATATATATATATATATATATATATATATATATATATATATATATATATATATATATATATATATATATATATATATATATATATATATATAACGCATGTTTGTTTAACATTTTGATTACATGCATGTATGGAAAGCGGGCTTAGCCCAGTTTGATTTAATGACCGGTTGTCGGGATGAAAAACTGTTGAACTCACTTCGATACGCGTTCGTTTACTTGACTATGTGAATAAATAGTCATGCTGAAAGCAGTCCTCGTAATTTAACTATTTTTGCCTCGGCAAAATAATTGCCGAAGTCTTTCGATAATTTGCTACTTGCCTCTGGCAATTGTTTCTGCCGAGAAACATAATGAAATCACTGATTGCTTCGGCAAGCATGTTGTAAAAGATTGTCACACCTGAAAAAAGATTGTCACACCTGACACTTGTAAATGCATACGGAAACGATTAAAGGCAATCGCGAAAGTAGATTCTGTTTGACAACAGTTTTTTCAAATTACTGATTTGAAATGTTTTTAGAGAAGATAGTAGCTATGAACAACAAACTGTATAAATGAATGTTCACTCGAGGAAAACGATTCGAACAGAGAAGTGCTGCATAAAGTTTACCAATTAAAGTTTGAGCAAGCGGAGTATCTTTATGGCGTGGCGAAGTCATGACGTTTCCAACGGAAACCTGTTTTACTTTATAGTATATTGTACTAACCAAATAGATTTTCAGCTATAAAGTCTCAACAATAAACGTTGTTTGAAACGCGAAGAAACACGAAACATTTTTAATGCCCACGTAAAAATGCTTTTTCTACGTTGTCAACAGAGCCACGACGGCATGAAAATTACTCTTGGGACCGTCATTTGCAAAAGCTCTTTGTATATGACATAAAATTCTATTCAAACACGTTGCCGCAGTCGTACTCGTAGTGTTTTCTTAAACTCCCTAATGTCTACTACAAATGGTGCGATTCAATCGATTCGTTCGACTCGACCGTGTACGCGATTATCTGTCCGTTAATCGTTATTTTACGATAAAGTTCGTTCCGGTCCTTTGCGGCTTTTCCAAAATATGTCGGTCGTCAAATTTTTTCAAGATTTTAGTAGTCTTCTGCTCGATACCCTAATCACAACACTGATATATCACTACTATGCTAATTTAATTCTCGCGTCAAGGACAACTTAAGTTCGCGTCTTTTCTCTTCCCTGTTTTCTTCCCCATTTTTTGGTTGGCCTATTAGACCATCCTGTTGTAAATATTGATATTTGTAATATTTATGCTTTGCCTCCATGCTCGAAATAGACGCGATTATATATGTGACTATCTGTCCGTTATATGTTACGATAAAGTTCGTTGAACTAGAGTGATAAACACTCAGTCAATGAAATTACTCACGTCTTGAAAAGTCCGTTGGCACTATCACCGGTGTTAAGTGCATGAATACAGTCCGTTTTGCGCATGCCCATAGGATTGTTTACGTTTTGATGTTTTGATGAGTCCTTATAAAGGTAACTACAAGCCCGTTTAGCCGAATAAATAAACGATCTAATTAATAATTTCAGTAGACAAAACCGATAGTGCTGAATTCGGCAGATTCAAGTGATGGTTCTGATATATAGAATCCATGTAAATCGTACCAACAGAAATATTTGAACGTGTTTGAAACACATTTCTAAATGTATACGACACCTACATGATATAGACGGACTCAGATAGCTAATCGTGTTCTAGGTCACGTGGATTTTCAGTAAATAATATAGTAAATATTTCATGATTTCAATCTGTGTGTAATGCTTTCAAAGTTCCTTCGTTAAAGGCTTGTTTCACTTTGATTGAAAGATGTGAGCGAGGGAATAAGAGTCTTTCAACAGGGTCAGGCTTCCCACGGTCGAGTACATTTATTTGTTTAGCTTTAATTAAAAATCGCGCTTTGTCCAAACTGTTCGACAAAGTGCATGTATCATCTTAATAAATGTCGCGTATGTATATACTAGGAGTTCTTATCAGAAGTGAAATGCTGCCTTTGCAAAGTGAAGGATAGAAACAATGTATGCAATGGTGCATGTCAATATGCTATGAGGAGGCATACATCACACTTTTTGGAGAAGGGCGATTGCTATAAGATCAACCTTCAATTTTTTGTTCCAAACAACAAAATTAAATTGTTTAAATAATAATCTTTTCCAGTGCATCTAAAATGGTCTCGAAATGCATGGAATGGCATTTTTCAAAGACCTTAGATGTTTTGGGGTATTCCTCTATATGTATACCTCAACTTCAGCTATGCCATGGGCAGATCGACCAATGTTGCAAAAAAAACGTTGTTTCTTTGTCTACTTCTTCAACAAAAATTCACGGTAAGTACAACAAATCATGCCATTATTTGCTTGTGGGAGTATTCATCAAGGCTATGAATGTTTCAGTGGCCAGTCTCGAGGAAAGCAATGTTCCTTTATGAGTTTATTGGCGTTGTTAATAACCACCAGTTGACTTGGCATTTTAATTTCAAAATGCTTATTTTTCATTGAACAACTTTCATATTGATCTGTCAAATGTACACTTGTATTTTAATATCACTGTGTTTATAAACCTGGTTCAATTGAACTGGGACAATCTCAAAGAAATTGGGATTCATTAATAACCTCTTTATTAAACAATTTCCAGTAACTTACTGGATACAATGTGTATATAATATCTAGTAGTTTATTAGGTACAACGTGAGGATCGGCTGCATTTAATTTACGGGCCTTCTGCTAATGGTAGCGACCACTGACATGTACTTACCGTAGGAAAACAGAATATTTATAAACACAAAGCGATTTTCTTACTTTATTAATATATCGTTCCTATGCGAGGGCTTCCCCAGAGGTGAATAAAATCGTCTGGCGTTAGCCAGAATAAAATACTAAATAGTAAAGAGCAATAAATTCGGACAGGAAAGAGTTAATGCATGCAGGTTGGTCATTGTTAATCTCTTGTGGAACGACTCAGAGGCCTGCTGGATTATTTGTCTGACCAAATAGGAATATCGCCTCCCATGTAAACAGCCCCTAAGAAGAACTCGGTACGCCTCGCTTCTTTACGATTTTCTCGTGATCTTCAGCGGTTCTTTATAGAGCTGGCGACTTCATAAAACGAAAGGTTTGTAGATTTCCATGACCATGTGTATTGACACTTGACAGTCTTGTTTATTTTAGTGCCAAGTGTTCGTGCCGTACCGCCGGCAATCTAGAATTATTATTATTGTAGTTCAGAACTACAATAAGTTATAAGATTCTTATCATGAAAACATCCCGGGCCGCTCAGCAACAAGCATAAATATTAAATATACATGGGTGGAAATACCACCGAAATATTTTGTTTACAACAAACTCGAGACCAGGACGATATTATGCTGACTTGGCAAAAATTCGACAAAGTTTGCCTAGTCCGTCTACTCTGAACGTTTTCTCAAGAAATAATCCACTGTAGAAGTTATAAATTATATTGGCAGAAAGATAATTCACCTTGGTACAACATACGTACAGTTTATCCGACCAAATAGCTTAGTTTCCCTAAAAAAAGCGAAATACCGAACATGTCCAACACGAACTAGAGATCTTAGGTATCGGTCAGCGACCTTCACCATTAGCAAAAGGACCCATAAATGCCGCCATTTTGAAAGTGAAAATGGGGATACTTTTCCTAACTCAAAGGTAATAGGAGCACGCAGTCCAGTTATATATATATATAGGTCAGTGATGTTTCCTTGTACAATTCAAAATTTAAACTGCAAATCAGGATTGATGTCCAATATCCTCAATCAGTTTCCATTCAAGATTTAGATCTCTAGTCGTTCAAATTGTCAGATTTGACATTTGGGTGTAATCACAGTATTGATATTTGTAATATTTATGCTTTGCCTCCATGCTCGAAATAGACGTGATTATATATCTGACTATCTATCCGTTATATGTTACGATAAAGTTCATTGAACTAGAGTGATAAACACTCAGTCAATGAAATGACTCACGTCTTGAAAAGTCCGTTGGCACAATCACCGGTGTTAAGTGCATGACTACAGTCCGTTTTGCGCATGCCCATAGGATTGTTTACGTTTTGATGAGTCCTTATAATTTTGATTTTAATAAAAATTGATAAAACTTTGATAAAAATCTTGGGACAAAATCGTTCAAAGACAAACAGTGAAATAATCAAGCAAAACAACGGCAACTTTCTGATTTGTCTCCAGCTTGCTTTCTTCTTTAAACTTTGTCCATCACTCCGAAACGTTTCAAGCTATTAAACGAGCTAATCTGCTGCGCATATAGTGACAATATTAGAAATATTAGAGCAGTCGCATTAGAATTCAACATTTGAATTGCTAACCAGACATATATAGCCATGGACAACTTATTAAGTTCGCGTCTTCTCTCTTTCCTGTTTTGTCCATTTTTTGGTTGGCCTATTATTTAACAAGACCATCATGTTGTAAATATTGATATTTGTATTATTTATGCTTTGCCTCCATGCATGCTCGAAATAGATGTGATTATATATTTGTCCGTTATATGTTACCGTAAAGTTCGTTGAACAATAGTGATGAACACTCAATCAAATCATCACGTCTTGAAAAGTCCGTTGGCACATTTTCGTATTGACTGTTGTATCAAGTAACTATTACTTGAATCACTTAACAAGACGCCGGTTCAGGCGTTCACTCGGGCTACTAATTTCGGCAATTAGGCCATCTCTATTTTTAGTTTTGTTTCCCGTCTGGCAAGACATTCCAGAGTGGGTCGGTCAGTCGGAAAAAATAAAATAAAATCATAGAAAAAAAATAATAACAGGCTTTGTTACCAAGGAAGGCGTGGTTACTAAGTTATTTAAAAAATTTGCAAAATTATGCAAATATGGAGGTTTCCTCAAAATATAGTGTCATTATACGCATTGTTAAACGCAAGAAAGTCCTCATACCGCCAAAACTGAAAGTTCTGAACGAAAACACAAGTCTTTACAGTGTTTTGGAGAATTTGGATGTGAAGATGTTTAAGAAGAAGAAGTTTAAGATCGTTAACCCAATCTGTGGCCTTTGCGCCAAAAATGGACTAAAGCCAGTCACATCTTCTCCAAAAGCTAGACTAAATGAGAAATCTAAAAAGAAGTGACTTTTGGAAACCGTGAAATTTTGATATAATATTGATGTAATGATATTTGATTAGATATATATGATGTAATATTTATCACCCGACTTCATCAATCTGAAGACGTGAAAATGCTCTAAGTGGCGTTGTATACTAAAGGACGAGGACGGTGTGGGGACTGAAAATTACTCATATTCATTCTATTTGTTTTGAAAAAAGAATTCTTTTGTTAAAAGGACGTCGTCGTTGAGGTTGACGTCGTAGATCTTAAGGTCCGTTTATACAGGCGATATTTGCTGTGCTTTTTCTCATCCTGACACATGTTGAACCATATAGTTTGGCACAAAACGTTCAGTATACATTCGCAAGTGAATCCATTCGATGGCATGTGTCAGAAGCAGATAAATCGCCGCAAATATCGCCTGTGTAAACGAGCTTTTAAAGTCCCTATTAGCATAGGTAGGGATGTCTGGTCATGTCTGAGTACCAATCTCGATGTTATTCAGCTTCATATTCCAGGCAGTGGCGCTTTTAACTTTATTTCATGTACATGCATGTATTCATATTGCAATTCACAGTTGATACAACATCATGTTATTGATTCTATTTACGCAAAATTTTTATTAAACTATAAGCAATAGTTTTCGAAATATTGGTTCTAACAGTCAGCTCAAGCCTCAAGGTCGGAGGTCAGCTTTCCAGATATCTATTGGAAGTCTGACTATTTTTTTGAAAGTATATGGGTCTGTATTAATCCTTTCATGAGCATTGTCGTTGTGGAACAATTTTATCTGCACTCCAACTGTCTAACGCCAGACGGCTACGGTAGAAAGTTTAACAGTGATATTAAATGCATTCAAATTTCAAGACACATTATCTTATCACATGGACTCGCCTTGTTCTTAAATTCTTGAAGAGACACACTTGTTCAATCTATGCTAGTCGCGAGAGTAAGGTTAAGCTTTCCCAAGGCTTCTGTAGTGATTCGGGTTCCGCGTTGTCTTTACAACGTAAAAATGCTTTTTCTACGTTGTCAACAGAGTCACGACGGCATGAAAATTACTCTTGGGACCGTCATTTGCAAAAGCTCTTTGTATATGACATAAAATTCTATTGTTCAAACACGTTGCCGCAGTCGTAGTCGTAGTGTTTTCTTAAACTCCCTAATGTCTACTACAAATGGTGCGATCAATCGATTCGTTCGACTCGACCGTGTACGCGATTATCTGTCCGTTATTTTACGATAAAGTTCGTTGAACTAGAATGATAAACACTGAAAGAGACCCGTCCGGTCCTTTGCAGCTTTTCCAAAATATGTCGGTCGTCAAATTTTTTCAAGATTTTAGTAGTCTTCTGCTCGATACCCTAATCACAACACTGATATATCACTACTATGCTAATTTAATTCTCGCGTCAAGGACAACTTAAGTTCGCGTCTTTTCTCTTCCCTGTTTTTTCCCCCATTTTTTGGTTGGCCTATTAGACCATCCTGTTGTAAATATTGATATTTGTAATATTTATGCTTTGCCTCCATGCTCGAAATAGACGTGATTATATATCTGACTATCTGTCCGTTATATGTTACGATAAAGTTCATTGAACTAGAGTGATAAACACTCAGTCAATCAAATGACTCACGTCTTGAAAAGTCCGTTGGCACTATCACCAGTTTTAAGTGCATGACTACAGTCCGTTTTGCGCATGCCCATAGGATTGTTTACGTTTTGATGAGCCTTATAATTTTGATTTTAATAAAAATTGATAAAACTTTGATAAAAATCTTGGGACAAAATCGTTCAAAGACAAACAGTGAAATAATCAAGCAAAACAACGGCAACTTTCTGATCTGTCTCCAGCTTGCTTTCTTCTTTAAACTTTGTCCATCAGTCTCCGAAACGTTTCAAGCTACGTTTACACTATTACGGTACGGTTACGGTAGCGAAATTTACGTCTGTTTATACACTGGAAAGGACAACGCGTAGTTTAAACGAGCTAATCTGCTGCCGTCGAAGCGCCCTGTTGCCAGGCACATACTATGCATATAGTGACAATATTAGAAATATTAGAGCAGTCGCATTAGAATTCAACATTTGAATTTGCTAATTTAATTCTGGCGTGAACGACAACTTATTAAGTTCGCGTCTTCTCTCTTTCCTGTTTTGTCCATTTTTTGGTTGGCCTATTATTTCAACATGGTCTCTCGTTCCGTATGATGATATATAACATACAACCCAACACGCGTGTATGATGCATTTCATCATACATGTGCATGTTTCTAAGATGCGCCAATTAACGGATTAAAACTCACTGCGCATCCCACAATCTTTGTCAAGAGCTGTTGACCATAAATTACAAATACTACTAGGGGAGTTGGACGTGGAAGAGGTGGCTGAAAACCCCCTCGACATTTTTCAAGTTAGGATTAGGGTTACCCCCGGGAAATTCACATTTTTGAGATTAGGGTTAGGGGGGGGGGGGGGGGAAGGGTTTCATTAATAACCTCTTTATTAAAAAAAAATGCACGTGTATGATGAAATGCATCATACACGCGTGTTGGGTTCTATGTTATATATCATCATACGGAACGAGAGACTGTATTGATTATTTAACAAGACCATCATGTTGTAAATATTGATATTTGTATTATTTATGCTTTGCCTCCATGCATGCTCGAAATAGATGTGATTATATATTTGTCCGTTATGTGTTTAATACCGTAAAGTTCGTTGAACAATAGTGATGAACACTCAATCACATCATCACGTCTTGAAAAGTCCGTTAGCACATTTTCATATTGACTGTTGTATCAAGTAACTATTACTTGAATCACTTAACAAGACGCCGGTTCAGGCGTTCACTCGGGCTACTAATTTCGGCAATTATTGGCGTAGCCTTCGCACATCTAGAAAACCTGCGCAATGTATAGAACCGCTCTGAAACTGTGTACAGCTAGTTAGAGGTAACTACAAGCCCGTTTAGCCGAATAAATAAACGATCTAACTAATAATTTCGGTAGACAAAACCGATAGTGCTGAATTCGGCAGATTCAAGTGATGGTTCTGATATATAGAATCCATGTAAATCGTACCAACAGAAAATATTTGAACGTGTTATTGAAACACATTTCCAAATGTAATACGACACCTACTGACCTACATGATATAGACGGACTCAGATAGCTAATCGTGTTCTAGGTCACGTGGATTTTCAGTAAATTATATTGTAAATATAATTTTTATAAAGTAAATATTTCATGATTTCAATCTGTGTGTAATGCTTTCAAAGTTCCTTCGTTAAAGGCTTGTTTCACTTTGATTGAAAGATGTGAGCGAGGGAATAAGAGTCTTTCAACAGGGTCAGGCTTCCCACGGTCGAGTACATTTATTTGTTTAGCTTTAATTAAAAATCGCGCTTTGTCCAAACTGTTCGACAAAGTGCATGTATCATCTTAATAAATGTCGCGTATGTATATACTAGGAGTTCTTATCAGAAGTGAAATGCTGCCTTTGCAAAGTGAAGGATAGAAACAATGTATGCAATGGTGCATGTCAATATGCTATGAGGAGGCATACATCACACTTTTTGGAGAAGGGCGATTGCTATAAGATCAACCTTCAATTTTTTGTTCCAAACAACAAAATTAAATTGTTTAAATAATAATCTTTTCCAGTGCATCTAAAATGGTCTCGAAATGCATGGAATGGCATTTTTCAAAGACCTTAGATGTTTTGGGGTATTCCTCTATATGTATACCTCAACTTCAGCTATGCCATGGGTAGATCGACCAATGTTGCAAAAAAAACGTTGTCTTCTTTGTCTACTTCTTCAACAAAAATTCACGGTAAGTACAACAAATCATGCCATTATTTGCTTGTGGGAGTATTCATCAAGGCTATGAATGTTTCAGTGGCCAGTCTCGAGGAAAGCAATGTTCTTTTATGAGTTTATCGGCGTTGCTAATAACCACCAGTTGACTTGGCATTTTAATTTCAAAATGCTTATTTTTCATTGAACAACTTTCATATTGATCTGTCAAATGTACACTTGTATTTTAATATCACTGTGTTTATAAACCTGGCTCAATTGAACTGGGACAATCTCAAAGAAATTGGTATTTAATTCACTTGACAAAGAACATAAATATTGCTCTAATTCAATGATATCATCATATTTCATAACAACAGATGCCATTAGCATTTCTGGCATGAGGATCAAAATAAATAAAAAGCAGAATCTAATTCTAAAACATGTATCATATATTATATAGCCTTCTAATATTAAATAGCATGATTGTCATGTGCGAAAGTATTCATCAATAAAAGTATGGAGATTCGAGTTCATTCTCACTATTTCTGACCAGACCTTGACAGTCATTTCCATAATTTATAAACCAAATTTGGTTCTCATTTTGGGCCTCAATGGGCTCCACCACAATGGGTAGATCGATATTTGTCACCATCACAGGTGATTTTGTCTAATGATTTACCTCAACGGGCGAACAAACAACAGTTGGTAAGTTGTTCAGTCCTCACGCGGAATGAGACCATTGTCAAAAGCATTCAAGCACATTTTGTCTCTTTGTACTAAGTAAGACATTGTCGACGGTTTTCGAGTTCCACTCGATTACTGACATAGATTGGACGGCTAAAAACGCCGATAAACGCATAAAAGAACATTGCTTTCCACGAGACTGGCCATTGAAATGTTCATGGCCTTGATGAATACTTCCACGAGCAAATAAAGGCATGATTTGTTGTACTTACCGTGAATTTTTGTCGAAGAAATAGACCGCAAAGAAGCAGACAACGTGTTAGCGGGACATGCGCAGTTGAGCCAGTTGAGTTGAGAGATCATGCACATGATCTAACATCTCGACGCGAAAATTTCACAAATCGAGATTCTAGTCGGCTATACATAGCTCGGCAAAGGGACTGGCACGAGTTAACATATAGAAGCCCAAAAGGATCGGAACGTTAATTCCAGTATCACAATTATCACTTAATGATAATGATAATAGGCTTAAACCAGCAATCAATGTCTAAAATAGGTATTTCTTACTGATAGATTGTCTGTTGTAAGCTGCTATTAGTTAAACACTCATAATAACGGACGATCGAGCAAATAATTTCGAAGAGTCGAACGAAAAGAAAGTTCCTACAATATTCGTTTATTCGGTGGTTCCACAGTTCACATGGAGAAATGTTTACTTCGTTCAACAAATTATTCTATTTAGCAAGTTGGACAGCAGTCAATTAAAACTTGTGTTATACAATTAGATTGTAAAGGGCCAATCAGGAATCTTTCCACAGATCAAGCCTTTCTGGCCTCGTTTGTGTGTCTGCAATTCAAAAGAATGTTTGCCTCATAGCGAGGCTAGGAAGGCTCATTTAGACAGTGTACATAAAAGAATTATATAAATATTGGAAGATGAAATGGCGGTATGGGAAACCACATTAGAGCCAAATCGGTGGGGGATGACTGATCGACTATATCGTAAAATTTACCTTTTGCTCCAAAATTTAATTACCGGTTCATATTTATCCAAATTCTGCTCCTGATATCTGACGGGTATTTAGTAATGGGAAAATTGCCGTGGGTATAGGTAAATTATGTTTCATTCCTTTCATCCGACGACTTGCTTACCAGTTAATGCTTTCTGTGAAACGAACTTAGATTCTGTCTTATGTCGAGCAAGACCTTTTAACTGCCACAATGTTGTGCTAAATTTATGTATAATTCCGTTCGTACATAGACATATATAATCAGTTTTTTTGTCTTGCTCAGATCTTACAATGAAATTTGACTTGTCTATGCTACTAATTTCAGTGTGACGACGACATGCAAATATTGTTAATTTCTGCAAAGTTTGCCTTTTGCTCCAAAACGAAAATCATGTGATTTCATTCGCTGGTTGTATGAGAATGCATTGTTGGTAGATGTTTACCATTAAAAATTGCCGTTGACCCCTCATTTCGTCTTCGAAACCATGCGTTTGTCGCTGTTATTATACGGCTGTCATTCTGAACATCCCACACGTTTGTAAATATATTGTTTGGCTTTTGACATTCCACGTATTTTCTTTATTTTATTTACAATTTCTATTACAGGCTATGCATGTAGCTTTTGTCGAGGCCCTTGTACATTTCAAAATGCAGAAAAGCAACGATATTAAATAGCAAACCTTTTCCTGGTCATCCGACCGCCATATTTGTTTACACTGAATTATCTTTGGAAAACCCGCACTAGACTTGCGACTGAAGCATGCGCAGACAGATTTCCCTGCTCTTATGCTTCTGTATATCCGTTCACACAGAGTAGACCAAATTATGTAAAGACCATGCACATTATAGATGATCGAATGTTGTTCTCTCATTTCAAAACTTACTAGAAATACATAAACGCAACAACCCCTCGCCCGCTTTAACGTGTTTTTTTTTTGTTTAAAGCCAAAGGAAAATTTTCAATCGAAAATAATCATGTAACAGTGGTTCAAGAAAAGAGTACTTAAATAAACTCTGGTAGCAGAGGTAGTCTGGTTATAAAACATATTTTGTTTACTCGAGGTTTTGAAAGGGTTTTCTAGTAAGCCTTTAAATGGCTTCCATGTACATGTTTTGATAGAAAAAAAGCAATGACAATGTCAACGATCTTGCAAATTTTTAAAAGGTTTCCATGTATGTTGTTTATTAAAACGACAGAACTGAAGCGACGTAATCTGAAAATTAATATTCCAACAACAAAATATAATATAGATGAAAACAAACCACACTCTAATTGGACCGGTGAGATGAAGCAAAATGCAGATCTTGATTTGAAAATAAATAAAAATAATCAAGAAAATATGCCACGTCCTATACTCTATAGAAAAACTCGATCTAGACTGGCGTCTTCAGCAAGACACGTCGGCCAAATAAACTGTAATAACTTTAAAACCAGCAATTGAAACAAAGCAAAAATAAACAGTATTAATTGGACATCACTGTCAGGGTGGAAAAAAAACTTATTTGAAAATATTGACTAGAAATACATGAACGCAACAACCCCTCGCCCGCTTTATATGCATTTTTTAACCCCCCTACCCCCCCCCCCCTAATTTCTGTTTTTTGTTGTATTATTAAAATGACACACAGATCAGAAAACATCCCAGAAAATTAGTTAGGAAGGTTCATCTGTAGTCATGTATTGACACACCGAAAGAACATGCAAAGTCAATATTAAAAAACAAACAAACAACGAGATGAAGCAAATGACAAATTTTCATTCAAAAATATATAATATACTAGAAATACATGAATGCAACAACCCCTCACCCGCTTTTATTAAATGCTTTCTTGAAACACCCCCCACCCACCCACCCTGATTAAAATAAGCACACCTGATATACAGCCAATATAAAAACAAACAGATATAAAAACAAATGATAATCCTCAAGATCATTCTATAATTTATGGATAAGATGACTAAACTGATTTAACATATCAAAGCAAAACTTAGATTTCATTACTAAATTCTGGTTGTACAAAATATGTTTTTAGGAGGTTTCAAAAGGGATTATTTTTAACAAGCTTTAAGTGGCTTCCCCATGCATACATGTTTTGCAAAGGCAGAATTAAAAGTCAACAGCTCAAAAATTACATTTATAATAGAGTCCGAGATAAAAAACAATTCGGTAGAATCGGATTCTTGAAAGCAGTATTAAACAGACAACGTTTCAGTCGAAAATTTTGAAATACAGCCAAAAAAATCGCCAAAGCCCATGGCCATGAATGATGAGTATTTAATAATAAAAGTAATGAAGTAATGCCAATGGAAAACATCACGTCTACATAAGCTTTTAAAGGTAGTGTATTAAGTTAGTTTCAGTTAAACTGATTTATGGTTTGGACGAGCAAAGGGAAAGCACGAAAACGTGAAGCTGTATATTGTTTAGGTTAAGCGAAAACTTGAAAAATATAACAAGAATCCTACCGTTATATTTGACCACGGAGTGAGTAACTGCAGATCTTGTGTTTGTTTTTTTTACCATACGGCGTTTGGTTTCTTCAAGTTCTCTGGTTTCTCTTCAAGATATATTAAACGGGTTGTTTGTATCCTTCTTTTCTTCGTGCTCCATTTCCGTTCGTTTAAATAAACGAAAGCAAAATACTATTTGTTTGAGGAGTACATAGTTTTCTTCGTCGCTAGTCACCAGTGTCCAACTATTATTACCGCGTGACATCGTACCAAACATATATATAAATATATATATATATATATATAAACTATTTCCCAGATTTCGTCTCCCTCGCTTTTTCTACACGCGTGTAAAGTGGACTCCGCGCATGTCGAGATTAGCACCCTCACCCGGCTCCGGGCCTTCGGCCCTCCGCCCGGGCTCGGGGATTATTTTAACGTTACTATGGTTCATATGTATTGCATGACCGAAAGTCTCGTGGCGGCCATCTTGGTACTCCAAATTTGTCATTGAAATTAGTGACCAGTAAGACCCCGTTTACACGGTACCGGACGAATTTTTGACCGGTCAAAAATGTGTACGGTTCCGCCTGTTTACATGGAAGGAAAAGTCGTAACCGGGGTCTCGAATTCGTCCGGTTCCTCCTGTTTACACGGCGAAATAGGACGAATTCGAGACCGGTCTCGAATTCGTCCGGTACCGTGTAAACGTAGCCACCTCCGCTAGGAGGTTATGTTTTTACCCCGTTCTATCTGTTTGTTTGTTTTTTCATGAAAGTTTGCAAAAGGCTTGGCCATAGATCAACGAGCAATCCATTAAATTTTGATTGAATTTGGTCAACATTTGGACGAGAAATTAATAAAAATCTGACCGCAAGATTCTCCGTGTAGAAGAAATGCTTTGATTGCGCGCATTACTTTATTTTATGCAAATATTTTTGCATAATTTTGGTACGAGTGCAATCAAGCATTTTATTCATACATGCATGTGTTGGTCTCGTGAGCTAGTCTGGTTAGCGGGATGGCTCGTTTTCTTTTTAAACATCTCTAATACTGCTCTCTACTTCAGTATGAAACACTTCAGAAATTAAATATTCTGTTATCAATGTGTGTCCTGACTATAGTTATACAATATGAACTATATTAATAAATTATTATAACAAATATATTAACAAAAATGATTCTTTACTAATTTAACAAAATAATTAAAGTTCATGCAGTTTTCCTAAGTTTCAATCGTATAAGGTCATTATAAATCTTTGCATCCATATAGTAAAATGAATTTCTGGCATACTCAGTACGTATCTTAGGCAATAGAATCAGGCAGGAAGCATTTCTCGTACCCATGCTATATGGTCGTTTATTTTAAAATAGTTTTCAAAGTTTTCACAGGAAGCTCCGCTTCTAGTTTGTCGTTACTGCAAAAGTTTTGTATTAAAAGTTAAATTTCTTAGGAGATTCTCTTTTGGCTTAATGACTGTTGGAATAAACAATTACTGAATGAGGTTGAGCATGATATCGAGAATTATCAAGGACGAGGTTTGTGTTATCCACCGAAGCCGAAGGCTGAGGTGGATAACACAAACCGAGGCCTTGATAATTCTCGATATCATGCGAAAACCGAATCCAATAATTTTTTTATTATATATTCAAAAACTATACTCTTCGTGCTTTTACTATCTTTCTCTGAGAGCAACGTCGAAATTTCTTCTTCGTTTAACGATGGAAACCGGTTAAAAGCCATTTTGTTTACTCTTCAAAAATATGTAGTTTTGGCGGGATTTTTAGCAAGCTGCCGACCGCGCTGGGGGCTTGAGTTCGACAGCGTGCAATAATACCTTGTTTGGATCGACGTTCGATCCAAAACAAGGTATTATTGCACGCTGATCACGTCAGCAGCTGAAATAACGCGTCGGCTTCCAGATACGGAGAATTAGCGGGGGCGTTTTGACCAATCACGAACGAGAATAAAGTTTGAATATATAATAATAATAATTGTTAGACAGGTAACTCTGAGTCAGAGTGACGAACCACACCAGGTAAATATAGAGTAAAACTCTACTCGATCGCGGCTGGGATTTGAAGACCGGAAGTCACGTCTTTTTCTCCAGGTATGGTTCGTCACTCGGAATAGGACCTAATTTGAAAGTTCGTACCCTCGTGCTATTCCTGAGCTCAAAATGCACATGTTTCGTCATCGCTTGTCCATTAACGTTTCGATAAAGTTCGTTGAACAATAGTGGTAAACACTCAGTCAAACTCAAAGACTGACATTTTCGGAAATCCGTTCGAAAACAGTTGTATAATGAAGTATTAACCGTTTTCACCCGATACCGATACGAAAGAGTGAATCCGTTTGAATTTCACGATGGTTTCGAAAGTATTCGCACGACTCCAGAACCTTCTGATGTACATCCCGCAGTTAAGACCGTTTTCCATTACGTCCGCTTTTGCAACACGCGTGACATCAGACTTGTATATAATATTAATTTTATGTACTGTATAATAAACGAGCAGGAGTGTTTTATCAGATATGAAGATACGAGGCGAAGCCGAGTGTTTTTATATCTGATAAAACACGAACTGCGAGTTTATTATACGGCTTCAAAAACGAACCACTTGGTAAGTTGATTGGCGGAGTTAGTTTGAAAAATAACCTTGTCTAAGCCGAGAAAATCAAAGCTAAAGTTTATGTAAATCAGGAGAAATCTTTATCACATATAAAGATACGATACGGTCATGATTTTCTTTTGTGTTTTCCTCATGAATTATTAATGAGTTTTTGAAGAATATATAAGAATGATACAGCTTCTGAGCTTCTCATATATATAGTTTTGCGTAGTATACGTTGAGTTTTGTTAGTTACGATTTACACGAATTGCGATTGTTTTATGACAATAAACAGTATTTAGAGTTGATTTTAATAAGTCAGTCGTTAGTTAGCAAATCAAAACACTTCCCGATTTGGATTATCCCTGGGTACGAGATTGATCCGAGAGCTCTTCGAGATGTTCGGATTGTGGATTTTGCCCGGATTGATCATTAGGACCTTAAAGCCTAGTTCTCATATGTCGCCGACCGTCGCCGATCCATGATTCAGATGCATGTTAAGTAATAAAGAACAATGCAGAAAAGCACTGCTTTCTGCATTGTTCTTTATTACTTTTCTTTTTTACCGTTTTAACATGCATCTAAATCACAAATCGGCGACCGTCGGCGACATATGAGAACTAGGCTTAAGCAAGCATACCGCGAACGTCACGACGACGACCCACGTACAATAGACGTATCTTTCAGCCAAAACAAAGCGTTGAATAATTTGCAGTCCCAAGAGTAATCCCAATACCATCCTCGTTGCACATACAACGTCAACTGAAGCGTTTTCACGTATTCAAGACGACGTTTTGGCAAGGAACAGCAAAACTTGTTAGTTTAATCTATCATACGTCACGTTGTCGAAGCTATGACTGCCTTTTAAACTACATAAAGCATACAATATTCAATTATTGTATGAGGTTGAGCATGATATCAAGAATTATCAAGGCCGAGGTTTGTGTTATCTACCGAAGCCGAAGGCTGAGGCGGATAACACAAACAGAGGCCTTGATAATTCTTGATATCATGCGATAACCGAATTCAATAATTGTTTATTATACAATTATAAATGTAGAAGCCTTTAGAAAGTTTTTTACAAAGTTAGGTAAAAATAGTAAATATTCATACCGTCTTCAGTTCGAGGTTCGCTAACTTATTTCGCTTTCAAATACAATTTTCTCTTTCAAACACTGCTTTAAACTCTAACAGCTGTATGTGTGGCTCGCTTTTTTTTTCTTGGTGGTTTTAGCGTCAACAAAACGTGCCAAATCCTAAGGACGGCCGCCATGTTTGTTTTGTTCAAACCGCTGGCCAGCGCGTCATAGCTACAGATAATTTTTATATTTTGTAGGTGGCAAGACATCAAGAATTATCTGTAGGTTTTTAGCCAATCACAGTTGAGATTGTATCAGTACTGTATAATAATATACGGATGTCCTGATCCATGGTTTCTTTTAAATGTAGTAACTTATTTGCCGTCGTCGTCCTAGCTATGGTTCATATATATTGCATGACCGAAAGTCTCGTGCCGGCCATCTTGGTACTCCAAATTTGTCATTGAGATCAGTGACAAGTATTGATACGATATTTTGCGCATCCGCTTCTAGTTTGTCGTTACTTCAAAAGTCTTGTATTAAAGTTAATTTCTTCATGAGATTTACTTTTGGCTTACTTGAAAATTCTTCAGACTGTTGGACTAATAATTGTATTAAGTATAGAGTAAATAAAGCTCTACTCGATTGCGTCTGGGATTTAAAAACCGAAGGTCACGTGTTTTTCTCTAGGTATGGTTCGTCACTCGGAGTAGGACCTTATATCATTCTTCAATGATGACAAATAGTTTGAAAGTTCGTTTCTTCGTGCTATTCCTGAGTTAAAAATGCACTTGTTACGTCATCATTGTCCGTTAACGTTTCGATAAAGTTCGTTGAACAATAGTGGTAAACACTCAATCAAAGACTGACATTTTCGGAAATCCGTTGAATAATGAAATAACCGTTTTCACCCGATACCGATACGAAAGAGTGAACCCGTCTGAATTTCACAACGGTTTCGAAAGTGTTCACACGACTCCGGAACCGTTTCTGGTGTACATCCTGCACTTAAAACCGTTTTCCATTGGCGTCGGCTTTGCCCACGCCGACGGAGCGTGCATTGTTCAGTTGAAAATTTCCATTTTTCAAAGCACGCCCCGGAAGTGCGGGCAAAGCGCTATCCAACCTCGTACCCAGGGTCTTATCTGCTTTCAAAATGGCGAGATGAGAAGACCCTGGCAAAGGCTGGCCACGTGATTCCAAAATACTATCTGTCGATTTATACTCAAACGGCACATTCGAATCTGCTGTCCTCGTTGACTTTGAGGTTGTACTTTAATACAAATATTCGATCAACTACAATACTACGATCGACGAACATATTATAGATCAGCACTGAAGATTTTGACTTTGTATATTTCTAAACTTTTTAAATTAGATTCGGAAAGTCCAGAAACCGAAATATTAAACACTTCTTGCTTGCATAATAAAGCAAATATGTTGTAGTGTAGACGCTTCTTACTAACTGATTTGATAAATTTGTTAAGATAATGTCTTGTTATTTGTACGCTTTGGTTATTCTTGAGTTCCTATGAAATAGTTCGCTGAATAGGCCAACTATACTCTGTTCATCAGTGACTCTACCGCACCCCCCGGTACAGTGTGAGTCACTCATCAAAACATTCCAAAATTATTGGTGTCACGTGGCCAGCCTTTGCTAGCGTCTTCTCTCCGCCCCGCCATTTTCAGAAGGCCCTGGGTACGAGGTTGAGCGCTATCTCCTCCACAGAGGCTCCTCCCACTGATCTCAAATAATATACTCATTATACTGGATAGAGCATCTATTGTTTTGCGCGTGGCAAAAATTGAAGTCGGAAGTGAGGCTAAAAATCTTGTGGCCACCATATCCGGTGGGACCCACAATATTGCTGAATCATAGTTTTCGCCTCTGGTTTTCGCTTTAAATGATCGGGTTTTTAACGAAAACCAGCTAAATTTTTGTAACATGTATCTGTCGTTATGGGAGAACTTAAAAGTGGCTGTATGAAAACCAAGTGGGTCCCACTTGAAATGGCCGCCACTAATTTATTCCGACTTCACAGCGAGCACCGGATGCTCTATCCAGTATAATGAGTCTATTATTTGAGATCAGTGGGCTCCTCCACAGAGGCTTTACGTGGATACTGAGGTCTAACATGAAATGCATGGCTACGCTGAAGGGAAAGCCGCTGGCGAGAGGAACGAGGGCAGACGGGAAGAAGAGAAGCATGGAGATCATAAATAAAACTAGAGGGGGCATTAGGACCACAATCGCGTAAACATTTGAAGGCTGCCATCTTGGATCAATTAGGTGGCAAAATTGTAAACCCGGATGTAAAACTACTCGGCCCCAGACTTTTCTACTATATCCAAGAGCAATCTCGTAGCCATGCAGAGCCTTCGTCAGTTAATCCATCGCCGGAAACCGAGAAACTGGTTGCCGATTAAAAAAATAGGTACGCAATGCGTACATGCGGATACTGGTTTTTATTTGGCCTACAGATGATTGAACAACGTAAATTGTTCGCCAAAATATACTGAAAATGCTAGATAACCTTGTGACATATCAACATATGCTCTCGCGTATCATCTAGAATCGACAATAATTATTAATGTTTAAATGCCTTTAATAACTAGATAAATGCTTAATTCTAGCCCTTACTTAAACTCCAACCCATTCCCTAACCCAAGCCCTGCCCCAACCCTAATCTTAACTGTAATCTTAAAATGACAATTTTAGGTAAATTGGGATAAACGGGAAACCCGGTCGCTAATCGCATTGTTAAAAGAATGTGATAATATATCGCTTTCGTTCTAATCTATTCTTTACTGTCTACATTAGACTCTGGTAACACATGAATTGATTGTCTCAACAATGATCAACGCGCTTTTTCAATAAGTACTTTATACGCCTACTCTCTCCTCCGCATAGGCTTTATATTACATGACGCATGAGGGAATATTAAGATACGCCTACATGTAACTCAAGCAGTACCAAATACAGTTGATTTCTGCGTATATACAGACAATCAGATGGCCGAGGGCCTAACATGTCAACAGTACACTTAAGGCTATTCATATTTCATAAAGATCCTGGTTCGAACCCAAACAAGCACTCGCTCTGTCTTTTCGTCCATGAAAAGCTTTGCATGTATGGTTTTATTATGCGATGCTGAATTACTGAACACGAAAAATTATTGCATGTAAACGAGCATTGACCGCGCGCTTGCTTTAGTATATTAAGATAACAGTGAATACAAATAATATCATAACCTTAAAAGCTATGAAATGCATACTATCTGGTATATAGGTATATGGTTTAGAAAGCAGTCACTGATTTGCAAAAATTGACAAAATCGTTTAAACTTTACTGTATATCGACAGACCAGTAGACCAGTATCAGCTATCAACTCCTCGTGGATATTTTCTTGGCGTCTTGTGATTGCGTGCAAAAGCGAAACTCGACTTCCAATCTTCCAGTGGTTGTTCTGGTACACGCTCGTAAACCCTTCGGACATACGAATAAGACTTCTGAAGTATGCCTATTAGCGTTTCGCCTTGATCACGTGATTGACGAAAACATTCGGATGGTTTAGCAACCAGTATCCGCAAAAACGCACGTTAAGTGGATTTACATAAATTAATAGTTTTATTTATTGTCCAACCTGCTGTTTGTTCTTTTCGTAATCTTGGTAGCGTCTGCACGCAGGCTATAATCCTGGCGGCAAGCAGCTTTTGGCACAGCATAACCTATGTTGACTTGATTTATTTTTGCGACGTCATTACAGCTTGTTTTTCCCTGGACATGTTAACTGTTCAGTTAAGTGTTTTGTGAACAGGAAAAAAAACATGAAACGCGGTCCCTATAATCGCATTAAAATACGATACTTATATCGCTTTAATTTCGCTTGAGTGTAATGTTAGGTAAATCGGCAAAAACAGGAAACGCGGACGCTAACCGCATTGTTAAAGAATATGATATTTTTAAGTTTTATATGTCTATGTTTTAGACTCTGGTAACATATGTATTCATGCGTCTCAATAAATCGATGTTCAACGCGTTTTTTGAATGGGTATTGCATACGTCTACATGTAACATAAATAATGCCAACCACGGTGGATTTCTGCGTGTAAACCTATAGCTAAAACATCTTGGTCGAGCGCTTATAAACACGTAAACACTTGAAACATTTAATAATTAAAAGGGCATTCAGATTTCAGAAAGATCTTATATGATATTTTTATGTTAATTATATGTCTATGTTTTAGACTCTTATAACACATGCATTGACGCGTCTCAATAAATCAATGCTCGACGCGTTTTTGGAGTAAGTATTGAATACGTCTACATGTAACATAAAAAGTCACAAGCACGGTGGATTCTGCCTGTAAACTTATAGCTAAATTAACATCTTCGTCGAGCGCCTAACACATAAACACTTGAAACATTTAATAGTTAAAAGGGCATTCAGATTTCAGAAAGATCTTTAATCCGAAGCAAATCAAGCGCTTACACTCTTTCTTCGTCCTTGGAAAGCTTTTCGTTTAGGCGAAAAATCGAAACGCGTTCTGGAATTATTATAGTGATGCTGAGATGAACACGAGAAAGTATTGCACGTAAATATGCTGTCACCACGCGCTTGTATTTATATTATAAATGAACAATACATACATGCATATAAAAATGTATTAAAATGTTGAAATACATATTGTTTCGAAACCAGACAATCCGCAAAAATTCGCAAAACCGTTCAAATTTATACCGGCGACAGACCAGTAGCCCACTGACAGCTGTCGACTTGTCATATATTTCTTGGCGTCTTGTGATTGCGCGCAAATGTTCATTACATGAAGCAAAACTCAACTTTCTATCTTCCATTCGTTGTTCTGGTACACGTTCGTAAACAATTCGAACATATAAGACTTCAAACATACAAATAAGCAGTATACTGATTCGGATCCGCAGCGCTATTGGTCGTTTGCGTTGATCACGTGATTGACGAAAACATTCTCACACACACACACACACACACACACACACACACACACACACACACACACATCCGCGCTCATGACATAGCGGATTATGGTTTAGCAACCAGTATCCGCAAAAAGCATGCGCCGGCGCCAGAAATAGACGTGACATCGAGATTATTCTGTGATCGAGATCTTCGCAAATGGAAGGAACCGATATTGTTTGGGTTGCACTGGATAAGTCATTACAGAAATTAAACAGAGGTCTACAAATTAAAGATAAACTGTTATAGACATCATTAATTTTGATATAGTATGATTTAATAAATTAATAGCTTGTAATTTTGTGGAGCTGTCAATCAAGTAATTTCACTTGACTTGCCGACACGCGTGACATCAGACTTGTATAATATTTTCAGTGTGAATAGATAAGAATGGTACAGCTTCTGAGTGTCTCACATAGTTTTGCTTAGTATACGTTTATTGTCGGAGTTTTTTTAGTCACGATTTACACGAATTGCGATTGTTTTACGACACTGACCAGTATATTTAGAGTTGATTTAAGACAGTCGTTAGTTAGCCAATCAAAACACTTCCCCGATATGGACTAACGAGAGAAGTCAACAAAATTAAGTAGAAGAGTGTCCACAGGTATGTTTCATTACAATTTTCCAGCCATTAATATATTCAAAAGTTGTAAAAACTGTTTTGTTGACAGATATCGAGTACGCCAAGTTCTAGTGGCCTTGTCTTCACTGTCTTGTATGAAAATACCGAAAAATATAAGAATGGCAAACTTGTTATTTCATTCATGAGGTATATGCTAAAACAATTATTCACCTCAGCGTCGGTGAATAGTGTAGATATTCACCTCGCCAGCACTATTCACCTCAGTGTCGGTGAATAATTGTTAATTATTATACATTTTTCCAAATCCCTAATTATGATTGTTGTTACTCCTCCTGCTGTTGTCATTGTGGTTGTTGTTGTCATTGCTGCTGTTGTTGTTGTGATTGCTGCTGGTATATGTTATTGTTGACGTTTTTCTTGTTTTATTTATCCTGAAATACATTTTTTTATTGTATTGTTTTAAGGCTCTTTGAAGTTTATTCTTGTTGTTATTTGCTTGCAAACATTTGAACTCAAATAAATTAAATATTGCTATGTTGCATCCCTTAACCAGAAACGTTTACGAGAAAGTAACGACCGTTAGCCAAAACACGTCTCAGACAATCAGAACACGCCATTTCACCAAAAGTAGGACGCACCAAAGAAAAGATAAAGGATATTTCAAAAACTGTTTCTTAATATATGTTCATTTCAGTGCATTTCAAAGGAGAGCTATATGTCGTGGGAGAGTGTTCAGCTCAAAAGCACAACTAACTTAGTTGTAGTTGTAGTTGTAGTTGTAGTTGTAGTTGTAGTTGTAGTTGTAGTTGTAGTCGTAGTTGTAGTTGTAGTTGTAGTTGTAGTTGTAGTTGTAGGCTAGTTGTAGTTGTAGTTGTAGTTAGTTATAGTTAGTTATAGTTAGTTATAGTTAGTTATAGTTAGTTATAGTTAGTTATAGTTAGTTATAGTTAGTTATAGTTAGTTATAGTTAGTTAGTTAGTTAGTTAGTTAGTTAGTTAGTTAGTTAGTTAGTTAGTTAGTTAGTTAGTTAGTTAGTTAGTTAGTTAGTTAGTTAGTTAGTTAGTTAGTTAGTTAGTTAGTTAGTTAGTTAGTTAGTTTATTTCAAGAGGGTAACACTTGACATTAATAAAAATGATGAACTTGTGGCCCTCTATATACCTAATTTATAATATTATCATATACTACAATTTTTACATTACGTATAAGTCCACTTTTAAATCAATATTTATAATTGGTACTGTGAATTAGTAAATATATATTAATAAAACAAAATTTTAAAATATGTTATGGTAAAATTAAAGAGATGAAAAGGATAGAAAAATGAGTGTCTCTCGTTGATTTGTTAAAAAATAGTTAAAAAAAGTTTCTTTTAAAGTTATTTGCATTAGAACTTTTCTTTAAAGTGCCTATGACATGAAAAAATGAGTATTGCATTTTTTACACAGACTGAAAGATGTTCAGCCAAATAATAGTCTCAGAAAGTTTGGCGTAATTCTGATGAATATTTTTCGAGTTACAACGCGTTGAAGTTGCCAATTTTGCCATATTTTCGAATAAAAAGTACGAAAAGTCTGGGACCGAGTTTAGGCCGCGATGACGTAGGCGTGTGGACTCATCGTAAATTTCACTGTGATGATACACGTAAATACAGCAAGATAGGGCTTTGGAAAACGAGTCAGAAAACGAATATTTTGTTTCGCCAGCTACTATAGAAGACGAAGAATCAAATGATATGATTAAGCAGCAGTTTTTGGTTGATGCTGATAGTGATGAACCATCAGATCATGATGCAGTCGAGAGGCGATCGTCGATGAGGTTCGTCGATGATGTTACATTCCTTCGGGAAATATTGTCCAAAGATTTGGCAGTGTTACAGTTAATAGTAAATTATTCTGAATATTGCCGAGTATTAACAAAACGAATAGAACTAAAACAGCAATATTTTCTATTCTATATGTTTCTATTATATATAATATACAATATATTCACACATATCTCAAGCCAGTATTCACCTGTGAATAGGTGTCATGGCGGAGACAACGTGTTTTTTACTCTCCGCCATTATCAAATTGTTTAACGCACTCAGTGTCTATTTATCTGACTATTTTACAACAAACTAAATAGTTAAGATGGATGGTATCCCTGAGCAGTCGTTAAATTCGTGTAATACTGATAAAGAGTCAAGTTCTGAGAGCGATGTTCAACAAGCCAGTCAAGTCAAGTCGGTTAATATTTTAGCGGACGAGTATATTGAAGCTTCTCAAAAGGGAGCTATATATTTCGTCCAAGTTCCAGACGAGGATCGCTTGGACAAATGGATTTTGTCCCTTAAACTACGCTATTGGATAGATTTTGGTAATCGGGAAAACTACAACGTGGAATGGTTGAGAAAACTAAATGAGAGTAATGATCTGGTGGAATTATTGATCAAGCTAAATAAATGCAATGATGACGACCGATGTGATCTACTGTTTTCAATTACCGTCTACATAACAAAAAAGAAAATCATGATCCAAGGAAAGTATCATAATCTGTGGAAAGAGAACGAATTTCAAAAACTGAAAACTTTAGTGTCAGAACTATGTCTGTGTGATGACATGAACCAACACACAGTCGAACAACAATATGACAAGGCATTTTATGATCAAGATTTGCCTGGTTATAAACTTAATCTCGACAACGTATCCCTAGATATATACGCCGAATCTGATGCTGAAGGTAACGATATACAAGAAATCAGTGAAACTGATGATAATGCAACCGATAACAAGGCCCCGTTAAAGCCAAAGGTAAAGTCCCCGAATAAGGCGAGACGCAAATCATGCAAGATTGGCGCAAGCAACTCAACACCGATAAGAAATAAGAAGCGCGTCAAAACTAATCCGGATATACAAGATCAAGGTTTGCAACAAGTATCTGATTGTTTGAATGCGTGTAACAAACGCATTGATAATCTAGAAAACATAACAGCTAAATTAGACAAAACTTTAGCCAATTCTAATCTTGAAGTAAAAATTGTAAATAGCATGATTTCTGAATCTAAAGATGAACTATCAAAATCCATCGAAAGTCAATTAAAGCATGAACTATCCATCATCAGAAAGGACCAAAACACTTTTACAAATGAGATTCATGAAAGAATTATTACTGCAGAAGCGGAAGTTAAGCGTTTACAAGGTCGAGTAGGGTCGCTAGTAGAAGAGAAAGCTAACCTTTTGAAAAGAGTTAAATCACTAGAACAGAACAATAAGAAACTCGAAGAAGAGTTATGCGCACTACATAAGAAGGGTGAAAAAGATGTTAGTTTTACGAGCGAGGAAATCAATGCAATTCCTGTTTTGTCAAATCAAATTGTTGATGAAAGCTCGAAAGAATCAAAAAATACTGACAAAACAGATGACCAAGTTCAACAGGATATGGAACATATCAAAGAAATCCAGAATGAAGATATTAATAACACCAGAATATCCAATTCAAAAGACAGTTCCGACAAATCTGCCATCAATGACGAATTTGACTTTGTTATGTTGTGTGATTCAAATAGAAAATTTATAGACATTAAAAAACTATGTTCAAATAAACATAGCAAAATGATTGCGTGTAACACAACGAGCAAAGCAATAGATATTATAAACTCTCCGAGATTTACGGTAAATAAAGGAATTATTATACATACCGGAGTCAACGATACGGAACATTTACCAGCGGAAGAGATTATAAACTCTCAAGCTGAAATGATTAATATGGCAACTAGAAAATTTCCAGGCAAAGAAATTATTCTATCAAGTATTACTCCAAGACGAGATGAGTTTGACAGAGAAATCCCAAAGATCAACAAAGCAATCAACGAAAGAATTAAAGATATCCCAAATGTTAGTCACGTATACAACGGCAATTTAGATGACAATCGCCTATATTTTGATGACAAACACCTGAACAGGAAATTTGGTGTTCCTGCTTTGGCGAAAAATATTAAGAGAGAATTACGAGAGATTTTTGTATCTCGCCGAAGTCAAGATCGTGCAGTCCAGAATCGGAGAAATCAAGATCATACAGTCCAGGATCGGAGAAGTCAAGATCTTACAGCCCAGGATCGGAGAAGTCAAGATCTTACAGCCCAGGATCGGAGAAGTACCCTCCACAATGACTCAGCAAGGAGCCATCAAGATGTACCAACTGATTTACAGTCAAGAGGCACCGTCGGTAACAATGTACCTCAACCTGTGATAATTGGGATGCAAGACCAGCTGAAGAATATATCAGACTTATTGAATCGACTGATTCAAAACAATATTAGCATTAATCAGCAGCAGCATTATCAAAGGGTAATGTATCCACCAATTCCTTCATTTTTTAATAATAGACTTGTTTAATTAGTTTACTCAAATAGTTCTTTAGTAGTTAAACTTCAATTAATGGCAAAAATTTTTCTCCGGTTTGCAAGTTGGAATATTGAAGGTCTGTCTAGTAAGCTTAATGATACAGACTTCATTTCAAAATTACAAAACTTTGATTTAATCTCACTAGTAGAGACCTGGCTTCCCTATGGTCACAATAATATTAATATTGATGGTTTCTTTTCGTTTTCAAAATGCCGAAAAGAAGTTTCTCAAAAATCACGTAGAAGTTCTGGTGGTATTACAATTCTTGTTAGATCATCTCTTAGAAAAGGGATTAAATTTTTAGATAAAGAGAGTAGTGAAGAGTTTGTATGGTGGAAACTGGATAAAACGTTTTTCAACCTTACACATGATATTTTCATTTGTACTGTTTACATACCACCTCAAAACTCCTCCCGTGAAACACGAATTAATATTGATCATTTTGAAAATCTTCAAGATAGTATCTATAAATTTTCAGTTTTGGGTAAGGTTATTTTATGTGGAGATTTCAATGCTAGAATAGGTATCCTAGATGATTTTATTGATGATCCATTTCTTGAGGATGAAAATTATACCCCACTCACATTAGATAAGCGATCCTCAAGAGATTGTCATGTAAATTCTTATGGGCGATCTTTAATTGATTTATGTATTGGCAATAGTATGGTTGCACTAAATGGTAGAACCAACGGAGATCTCATTGGTCAGTTCACTTGTCAAACTTATAATGGAGCAAGTGTTGTTGATTACGTTATTGTTTCACAAGACCTGCTTTCATCTATTATTAGCCTTACAGTAGCCGATATCACTGAATTTTCTCATCATTCCTATTTATCTTTTGTGATGAGAATTAAAATCCCCAAAACTCCAGATGATGCATTAAAATTAATGCCTCATCCTGTGTCTTTTGTGTGGAATGAGAACCAGAAAGATTGTTTGAGAGAATTTATGGTCTCGAATGAAGTACAAAATAAATTAGATTCATTGTTTCTCCAGCCTACATATAGCGAAAAATCAACCGATGTTGATATGCTTGTAACTAATTTTTCCAAAATATTATGTGATACATCCCAAAAAGTATTATATACTAAGAAACAAAAGAAAACGAACAATAAAAACAAAACAAAGGTGAAACAAAAATGGTATGATACAAATTGCCATACTCTTAAAAAGAATTTGAGAAATTTAGGAAGTTTACTGACAAAATATCCTAATGATGTCTATTTACGTCATCTATTTTTTTTCAAAAAGAAAGGAATATAAACGCATGGTTAAGAAACAAAAAAGACAATTTCATAATTCTATACTAAATCAAATTGAAATTTTATCCAATAACAATCCTAAAGGATTCTGGAAGCTAGTTAATTCTATAAAAACACGTAAATCATGTACGTCTAATGAAATACCATCATCGGAATGGTTTGATTATTTTAGAAATTTGAACAAGATAAATTTCAACACTGAAAAGATAAGCAACGAAGCTCAAATTGTGAAGGATTTCAATATTTGGGCAGCCTGCAAAAACGATACCCTTGACAAACCAATCTCACTTGAAGAATTGTGCAAACTGTCAAAGAGATTAAAGAACAAAAAAGCCAGTGCCGGTGATTCACTGTCCAATGAGATCATTAAGTTAGCAGTCGAAGTTTTACCATCCTATTTTGTAAAATTGTTTAATACTATTCTATCCTACGGTGTGTTTCCATCACATTGGTCAAAGGGTTTCATAGTCCCAATATATAAATCAGGTAGTACAATTGACCCGAGTAACTATAGAGGAATTTGTATAGGCAGCTGTCTAGGAAAATTTTTCACATTGATTATGAATACTCGTTTAACTAAATTTCTGGAAGAGTGCAAAATTATGAGTAAATGTCAAATCGGTTTTCGGAAAAATTGCAGAACAGCAGATCATTTACTAGTTCTTAAAACTTTAATAGATGTTTATAAGTCAAAACGAAAACCAATTTTTGCCTGTTTTATCGACTTTAAAAAAGCCTACGACAGCGTGTGGAGAGAAGGACTTTTCTTCAAACTTATTCAATATGGTTGTAGTAAGAATTTCATACGTCTAATGCTAAGTATGTATTCCTCAGTTGATTGCTCGGTAAAATTGGATAAGGGAAGTACTCCTTTCTTTAAGTCCCATATTGGGGTAAAACAAGGATGCAATCTAAGTCCCACCTTATTCAACATGTTTATCAATGATATACCTAATCTATTTAACAGCTCGTGTGCCCCAGTAAAACTTGATGAAACTGATTTAAATTGTTTACTTTACGCAGACGACTTAGTTTTACTATCCGAGTCCAAGTCTGGCTTACAAAACTGTCTCACAAAGCTTGAATTTTACACCAAGAAATGGAAGTTGAACATTAATTTAAAAAAATCAAAAGTTTTATTGTTTGGAACACCAACCCAAAGACGTGCACACTTCTCATCAATTTGGTCTTTTGGGAATATTGCTCTAGAGCAAGTTGATGAATATTGTTACCTTGGTATTATTTTTCACTTTTCCGGTAATTTTAAACGAACACAAAAAATACTTTATGGTAAAGCAATACGTGCCTATCATTGTTTATTCAAAAGTTTTTCAAACGTGGAGAATGTACCAATAAAATTACTTTTAAAACTTTTCTCTTCAACTGTAGTTCCCGTTTTACTGTATAGCTGCGAAATTTGGGGTCCATACTTACTGGGTAAAATAAACTCTTTTGCGATGTTTAAAACCAAAATTTTTAAATTAACAAATGATATAGAAAGACTACATCTAAAATTCTGCAAAAGAATCTTGGGTGTGCACTCAAAATCTACTAATTTAGCTGTCTATGGTGAACTAGGAAGGGCACCCCTAATTATACAAATAGCTACACTTATAACAAAATATTGGTTTCGCATCAAAAGCTCAACTTTTACAGATACCCTCGCTGGTGAAGCAGCGAGAGTCTGTATGGACTCTAATTTACAACCAATATTATTCACAAAATATTTACTACAACTATGTAATATAGAAGTTAATAATTTTAAAAATTTTGTAATACCACCCGAAGAACAAGGAAATTTTTGCCATTACTTGAGGAATAAATTACATGAGTTTTATACCGAATACTGGAAAGAGCAGATTCAACAAGGTGGAAATAATGGCAAATTAAGAGTCTTTAAAAAACTGAAAATAAATTTTGGCTTTGAAAAATATCTTTCTTCAATTCGCAACTTCAAACATCGTCAAGCGGTTACAAAATTAAGAATTTCAGCTCATAAATTACCTGTTGAAACTGGTCGATACGGAAATGTTTCATACAGTGAAAGATTATGCAAACATTGTGATCTAAATGAGATTGGGAACGAACAACACCTTTTAATGTCATGCAGAAACACAAAGTTCGCCGATCTTAGAGTTAATTTTATGGAAAGTCTCTGCAAAATTAATAACTCGTTTACTAAATTTAGCTACCAAGACCTTTTTATGTATGTCATTGCTATGCAAGACAAAACAATTATGACTTTGGTAGCTAAATACTGTTTTAATGTTTTAACAAGTTTTGAAAGTCTATACAGTAGTTGAGCACGTAGTTCAGTTTATATGTTATATGTATGTATCTTATATACCAAATCTGGTATTTATGTTGTTGTTTGAATAAATAAATACATAATTTCCGTGTGTGCCGACTACCAGATAAATTACGTTGGGTCTTAGGCCCCGTTTACACTATTACGGTACGGTTGTGGTCCGGATTGGGATGAGCGTTCCGTAACGAAAAAATCGTCTGTTTACACTATGACGGTACAGTAAATTTACCATAGCGTAGTGATTTGCAGCCGGAGTGCTAAGCGTAGTGACTACGCTACGGCAAACCACTCCGGAATAGTGTAAACACAACAAAGAAACGTAGTGATTTTTCAACGGAAGACTGACTGTACCGTAATAGTGTAAACGGGGCCTTAGCTAGATTCCCGTAATATTATAAAGCAAATAGTACTGCAAATAACACAAAGTCTTAAAAATGCGCAAGTAAAGATGTGACGTGAGTCAAAAGTCGGGACGATACCTAGGCAAATGATTTTTGTCCATCATACATAATTTCCGTTCCGTTCTTCTGCTCTCGCTTTATCAGTGAAACCTGTCCAAAATTGCTCTGGTGCATGCGAATCATTTTTCGGCTGATCTATACCACAATATCGTCCTATCGAAGGCTGGGTTTGGGGCATAGTCCATAATCATAGCGGCGAAACATAATCTTATATATTTTATTGGCCGTTCCCTAAAATATACTATTCCACCTGATTGTTGTGATATACGAAACTTCGATCAGTACGACATTTATAGTTCGAGTCGTCTAGCGTTACAATATTCCGCTCTGGTTCTTGGTCCTATTATTATGACTAATTTGCTCTGAGTTACTGTTTATATATCCCACATTTCAGCGACTCATGCAATTTCAGCTGGTTTGTTCAATCACGACATAATTTGCGCAGGCGACAAAACTGTGTTGGTCATACATTCGCGTGCCAGACCCTTGTTTAATAACCAAATACTTAATATTACTGACTGATAATATGTAAAGAAACTCGCGCTAGAGATTAAGTTGAACATATATGCATGGATCGAATGCGGACAACTGTACAGTAAAATAGTGTATACGTTCAAGGCCAACATTAACATTACTAAAGACATCTTATTTGTAGTGAAAACCAGTTCTCTGTAACATGACTGATAAACTGATATCTAAGTGATTATTGTTATAGTAATATAGTATAACATACTAACTTTTAGCAAATCCCATGACCAGTATCTCGTTCGTCTGTTATTTGGTTGCGTTGTGTCTCTGCGACGATTGATGAGATCGAAGGGAGGTTCTTTCTGCTTATAGTTAGAATGACGGACAATCTACACACATAGTTTCGAAGCCTTTTAGTTTTAGTATATGTGTGAGTAACACTTGTCAAGAGCACTACTAGTCTATATACAGAGTATCATTTGTTAGGTTAATTATAGGTATCACAACGGTAATGTAATTAGGAAGATAGGTAAAACAATCAATTGTTGTTCAAGTCTAATAGTTTATAATGCAATATGATTGAACTAGTATAATCATTAACTAAAGTTAGAAACGGTAGTTATTATTGAATACTCATCAGTTAATCCCCGACATCCTCCGGGGGGCGCAAAAGTATGGATGTCCACTCTTTTATTCTTTCTCTTGCTGAAGTCGCTTTCGTTCTAACTGGTCGGTCTTGGAAATGTGTTGTCGGGATTTGTTGATCACGTTCAGTAATTCTTGGATGTGGGGTTGGTTTTGGTTGAGGGGATGTAGGTTTGTTCTCTGTAGGGGTGGTCGCTGTCACTTCGAGGGGGTAGAGCTTGGCGATTGGACGGTTTGTATGGCCAGTACTTGTTTTGATATTTGCCGCGCGAACCAATCCATCTTTTCCCATAATAAGACTTTCAACTACTGCTAGTCGCCAGTTGACACGTCGAGTGTCGTCGTGAACTTGGACGATGTCACCAACCTTGACTGGTATCTCGTTCTTTCCAGTAGTTGTATGGAATTCGCGCAAGGAAGTTAAATACTCTCTTCGCCAACGATTCCAGAAATGTTGTACGAGGTGGGCTCTGGTTCTTGCTTGGAATTGAATGTGGTTTGGTTCTTCATGGTAGGTGGGGTCTATTAATTCATTCTCTTCGAGAAGTGGATGAGGTAAGGTAGTAATTCTTCGGCCATAAAGTAGATGTGACGGTGTTAAGGGTTCAACATCGTCGATCTCAGATGAGACGTACGTGAGGGGGCGATCGTTAAGAATTGCTTCTATTTCAGTAATGATGGTTTGGAGTTCTTGTAGGGTGATGTTTGCCTTACCAAGGACCTTTTTTAGGGCGAGCTTTGTCAGGCCAATTAATCTTTCCCAGAATCCACCATACCATGGGGCACGTTTTGGGATGAATTTCCATTGTACTCCGCGCTTGGCGAGTTGATCTTCGAGGTTTGTGGAGTGGAACAGTATTGTCAATTCTTCAGCGGCGGACTGGTAAGTCGAAGCATTGTCTGACACCATAACCTTAGGCAGTGATTTACGGCTTGTAAATCTTCTAAAGGCTTCCATAAAGGTCGACACAGATAGGTCTGTAACCACTTCGAGGTGAACTGCACGGGTATTGGCACATGTAAACAGGCAGATGTAAACCTTTTCTGTTCCTCCAGAGGTTTTCACATAAATGGTACCAGTGAAGTCGACTCCAGTAACAGTGAACGGGTGTGAGTCATTAGTTCTAATTGTTGGAAGTGGAGGTGGATCTGGAATTTTGTAAGGTTTTCCAATGACTTTTCGGCATGTGACACAACGTCGTATGAATTTCTTCACATATTGTCGGGCAGTTGGGATCCAGTACTGTTGGCGGAGATAGGTTAAGGTTTGGTTTAGACCAGAGTGCAACGTTTTCTTGTGTACATCCCGAACGGTCAGCATGGTGAGGTGGTGGTTTGGTGGAAGAAGGATTGGGAACTTGGCTGATTCTTCTACGGGAGCGTTGTGGATCCTTCCACCGCAGCGAATGATGTTGTCCTCGGAAAGGAACAAGCGAAGTTGTGGAACTAAGGGTGGTCGTGAAGGTGTTTGTGCCTGTAGGTGGACAGTTTCCTTGGGGTAGGCAGTTGTTTGACTATCGATTATCCAGAGTTTGTTGGCGTTGTCCAGTTCTGCTACTGTTAATCCAGCGCCTCGAAGCACCACGGATTTCTTTAAGCATTTAATGAACCGAAGTACCCACGCTGTCACTCGTATCAATCGCTGTAAAGTGCTAAAGGAGGGGAGGTCGATTATTTTTGCAATACCAATTTGATGGGGTGTCTGAGGTGTTGATTGACTCGTTGAGGTGGGAGTGGTTTCAGGATTTTCTTCGACTACAGACTGAAGGAGAACGGATTTAGGGTCCCAGTTTGGCCAGTTGTCTGGTGTGGTTAACCATGAAGGTCCACGAGTCCATAAGGTCGATTTGGAAAGTTCATTCGTTCGTATTCCTCGTGTGAGCAGATCAGCTGGGTTGTCAGAGGTAGGACAGTAGGTCCAAGAGGCGTTCTTCGTGGTGTTCTGAATTTCTCTAACACGGTTGTGGGTAAATCGCTTCAATTCCTTCGTGGAGGAAAGCCAGTGAAGGACTATTAGACTGTCTGACCAAAGATGGAGCTTAGACACTTGTAAGTTGTCTTGGAGATAGGAGGATAATCTTGCACCGATTACGGCTGCCATCAATTCAAGTTGTGGTAAGGTGAGTTTCTTAAGTGGAGCAACTCGGGATTTTGCCATCACCATGGATGTCGTGACGCCATCAGTAATATATGCGACTGCTCCGTAGGCTTTGACACTTGCGTCGACAAAGATATGTAGAGTTGCGTTGGAAGGCCATGTTGGCAAGGACGGGAAGTACCTGCGTGGGATTTGGGTCTGGGTTGCGGTTTTGAGATCTTTAACGAGTTCAAACCACGTTGTCTGGACTTCTTGCGGCAAGGGCTCGTCCCAGTCATATTCTTTCTGCCACAACTCTTGCATTAGAATCTTAGTACGGATGGTTACTGGAGTGAGGATTCCGAGTGGATCGTAGATCTTGGAGGAGGCTCGAAGGATATCTCTCTTTGTGACGTTGTTTCTGGAAACTGTTGGTTGTTGTTGGAATTTAAGCACATCGTCATTGGTGTTCCATCGTAGACCAAGTACCTTTGTTTCTTGATCTTTATCTTGGAGGTGTTGGTCGGTGGCCAATGAGCGAACTGTGGAGCTGTTGGAGTTCCATGATCTCAGGTTGAAGCCAACAGGTGACATAATGGATTTGGCTTGCTTGAGGTATTCACATGCTTCGTCTTCACTGTCGGTTCCAGAAGCTAAGTTGTCCACGTAGATATCGGTTTTCATCTGCTGGGCAACTGGCTTGTTGAAACCGTCGAGGTGTTTCCTGATAGTTGCATTCAAGATGAACGGCGAACACGAGGCACCAAACAAGATCGATTTGAAACGATAAACGTCGAATGTGCTTTCGGGGTCGTTCGAGTCGGATATCCAGAAAAATCGAGTTGAATCTCTATCGTTCTCGTCTAGGTTGATGTGGAGGAATGCCTTCTCTATGTCTGCGGTCAAGGCGTACTGGTGGCAACGGAAGCGAACGAGGATGGCAGTAAGGTCGTTGAGGATGGCTGGACCAGTCATGAGGCAGGAATTCAAACTTGGTCGGTTGACGTTTGGAGTACAACTGCAATCGTAGACGATACGAAGGGGAGTGGTGGAGGAGTCTTTGAGAACGGCGTGGTGGGGAATGTAATGGCATCGGGTTGGAGTCTTTTGTGGATCGGAAATCTTCTCGATAAATCCTCGCTGCTCTTGTTCAGTAATGATTTGGTTGTAGATCTTTAGTTTTTCAGGGTCTGAGGCCAGTCGTCGTACGGTGGAGCGGGTTCGTGCTCTGGCTACATTTTCGTTGGTCGGAAGTGGTGGGTGGTTGGGTTTCCATGGTAATTTTGCGCTATAACGACCGTTATCCCGACTGATCGAGGAATCTTGATAGCTCTTAATAAACTCCTTTTCTTCCTCTTCAGTTTCGTTGGGTAGTATACCAATAGACTCTAAATTCCAGAATCGTTCTAGGGCTTGTTCTTCTCGTTCTGTGGAGACCATGATTTTGAGAATTGATGCGTTGCGCTCCAATGTTGGTCCGGTGGTGGTAGTCGGTCCGGACAATAGGTAACCAATTCTTGATTTTGCTGCTGTAGGACCAGGTCCTCGGATAATTTTATCTTCCACTACATCCCAGTAATGGTCAGCACCAATGAGAAGGGTTATGTGAAATTGGTCATCACTTGTGATGGGGTGTGCTAGCTTCAGGCCCTTAAGATGAGGGAGGTTACGTACAGTGGTGGGTATCTGGTTTTTCTGTGGTACGGAAATTGTGGGGACAATAACGACTCGGATGGGAATAGTTTCACCGATGTCTGTTCTTAGATAAACTGTTGCGATATCGACTTTCTTTTACGGAAGTGCTTGAACCACCGAACACCGACAGGTGTAAAGTTTCGGTCGTGTCTGGCACGAGATCGAGTTGTGTCGCTAAATCTTCCGTTATGAATGAACGTTGGGCGCCTTCATCGAAAAGAATGTGTGCTGTCGCTTCTTTGCAAGGTGTTTTTACGGCGGCTATAGCAGTTTTCAGCAGAGTGTGTGTGTGGTTTGATTTGTTTTGTAGGTAACCCGTGTGGAGGGTTTTGACAGTGGTGGTAGGTGAATTGTTGTCATTTGTCTCGCGGTTAGGTGGTGCAGTACTCTCAGCAGGCTGTTTTGTATGGTGTCCCATCGCCGCCAAAAATCAAACTTCTCATTTTATACACAACTTTCCATTTGACATCCAACATTTGATTTGACATCCAACGTTTTGTATTTGACATCCAACTTTTTGCATTCGACATTCAACATTTTGCATTCAGCATTCAACATTTTCTATTTGACTTATCCCATTTTCAAAATGTCGAGTGTTAAATAGTAAAAGTTGGATGTCGAATGCAAAAAGTTGAATGTCAAATCAAAAGTTGGATGTCAAATGGAATTTGATTTTTGGCGGAGATGGGACGGTCATTCTTTTCATTCGACATCCAACCGCAATCCAGTGAAATATATGAATCGCAGGCTCGAATAGACATCCATTTTGCAAATGGCGGCCACCGCAAATTCTTTGGATGATGACCGCAATTACCTTTTGGATGTTGTTAATAATGTCCTTAACACTATCGACCGATTTACCGAATCAGGAGATCCATCAGTAGATTTTCAACCATTGATGTTCAAGATGGATTACCTTCAGCGTTTAATGGTCAATTTAGATGTAGACGAATCAACTGTAGATATGGTTGGACAAGCATACAGTATGCTACAGGTTGTTAGTAACAGGGGCAATGGCAATTCGGATGCCGAATCTCCTGGGACAGCCGCATTGGTAAGAAGTGGGGCGCGTGGTAGACCTTCCTTTGATATTAAAGAAGAACAGCTTCAGTATCTAGTCGAACAAGGTTTCAAAGTTTCTGACATCAGTAAAATTGTCGGAACAAGCACAAGAACTGTCGAACGTAGAATGGCCAGTTTTGGACTCAGCATTTCAGGTAATGGCAATGTGCATGTACCAAAACATTATAATTGTCGATCCATGAACTACAGTAACCAAACTACTTACTAATGTAAGTCAACTTATTAAATCCTTAAATACTGTGAAGTGGATAATTGTACTCATGTGCTGACATGGGTCGTTATTTTTCAGATACAGGTTTATATTATTCTATATTTAATTATATATTGAATATTGGAGACATTCCATCTTATTTACAGGTACTTATAGTGATATAACTGATGAACAACTCGATTACCATGTTGTCAAAGCATCGAGTGAGCATCCAAGAATTGGCATTAGGATGGTTAAAGCATACCTGCAGAGTAGTGGATTGCGAATTCAACGTCATCGAATTAGGTCCTCATTGATGAGGACAGACCCAATTGGTTTGTTGGAACGTTGGAGGACTGCTATTAAAAGGCGTTGCTATAATGTGAAATACCCACTATCATTGTGGCATATTGATGGGAACCACAAGCTCATCAGGTAAATACACCTGTACATTGTATTTCCAATTATATTCATATACCTGTACATGCATTCAGGTATTGTAAATGTACTGTAGCCTAGCTGTTTGGACATTGTAGAATTTTATGGGCATTTGTTTGACACTATATTGTGGGCAATGCCTCTCAAAATAGTGCTATAGCAAATTATGACAAGTTGGAAGGTTACTTTTTCAAAGTGAAATAATTTGAAAAAAAGCCCTAAAAATCGTACGATTTCCAGCTTTTATGGCCTAAACTTTGTCACATATGTTTTTGTTATAATCTGAATGTTGAAGACCAAAGATATACCAGTAAGAGCTTTTTAGTTGACATTGTAGGGTGAGGCGGTTAATCGATAAACCGAAAAAAACCCGAAGTTTTTTGAAAACTGATTTAACCGATGTTGCTTTGGAGAAAAACCCAAAAAAATGAAGAAAAATTGGTATTTCAATAAAATCGAACCATACTTATACGGGTTTGTTGCAAAAGAATCAAGTGTTTGCGTTTACACACGGAAAAACTGAAGAAATTTTGTTTGAAAATTGATAACGTCTTCGAAATACCGTACGTTTCTTGCCAGTAGCGTCATGCATGTTTTTTTAACTGTAGTTTCGAACGCGTTTTAAAAAAAACAGTTCACTCGGTTTTTTCGGGGTTTTTCAGTCGGTTTTCGTTTTTTTTATAAAAACCACCTCACGCTATGACATTGTAACTATTAAATCTTCTAAATTTTAAAATTGAAATAGGGTATGTATTATATAATAATGAATTTGTGGTGGTACATATTACGGTATATTTATTTCACACAGATTTGACATGCACTATTGAAGTAAAAGATAAGCTTTCTCTTTTAGATGGAGAATTGTCATCCATGGTGGTGTGGATGGTTATTCAAGAATCCCTGTTTTTTTAAAAGCTTCTAATAACAATCGAGCAGAAACTGTGCTTGACGCATTTTTAGAAGCTGTGTCTGAATATGGTCTGCCATCCAGAGTAAGATCTGATAAAGGAGGTGAAAATGTCAGTGTTGCTTCCTACATGCTATCTCATCCAAGGCGTGGGCCAGGGAGAGGCAGTATGATTACAGGTACAGTACATGTACAGTAGAATACATAAATGATGCATAAGATAACAACTGGAGACATTCCCAAGCATCAACTTCTCTGGAGACAGTTTAAAGCCACCTAAAACAGTTAAAGACCTGGGAGTAATATTTTATACTAATTTAGCATTTCGCAAACATATACAAGATCTATCGTCATCGTGCATATCCAAATCAGGTCAAATAAGTTTGTGTAAAACATATCTTCAACCAAAAAACACTCTGAAGAAAACATCAGGAAAATTAAACTAGGCCAGAACTTTGCAACAAGACTCATTACAGAATGTTGAAAATATGAATGATCACATACAACCTTACCACAATATACAGTAATGATATAAATATTCCAAAATACCATACATCTTGTGGTTAAAAAACATTTAAATATAGAGCGACCAAAAGTGGTATATACTGTACTTCATGGTAACTACTGTAAATATCAAAAAAAAAAAAAATTTCCCCATTTCGCACAATATTTGGTTTATTTAGGGAGAAGTACACATAATCAAAGGATCGAGAGATTGTGGAGGGATTTGTTTAGTGGATGCTTGAGCCTTTTCTACGACCTCTTTTACCATATGGAGAACCAAGGCTTGCTACATGCAGACTGTGAACACCACCTGTGGTGTTTACATTTTGTGTTTTTGCCTATAATTAACAGGCACATAAGGAATTGGAGGAGTGCGTGGTTAAACCATCCACTGCGCACTGAGAAGAACAAAACTCCGTTGCAATTATGGGTAACCGGATTACAATCGGCTGGAATTTTCCAAGATCGTTATGATGACATTATACAGGTACCTGTAGGTGCTTGCATTCACATTACTCTGCAAAATGCAAAGAAATTGGAATGAGCAGTTCTTTCGTTCATTAATATAATCATTTTATTTTCTTCTAAGGGAGATGTTAACAATTATGGTGTTGACTGGCATGGTCCAATTCCTGAATCATGTACAGATTTAGTTCATGTTGCAGAAGTACCATGTCCATTTAACGAAGACCGACTCACTGCTCTTCCAGAAACCGTGGACATGACCTACTTAGAAGGTGTTGACGCATTTAACACCATTGTTCATTTAGTGTAAAATACTTATAAATACGTAAGACCTAATAATTATACTGTGTAATATTGATTTTTGTGTAGTGGATGTGGAACATATTTAAGACAGCATTTATTAGCAAGAAATGTTAACACAGCAGATGTACAATCATATTTTAGCAACGTTTAATAATATGCAATATTCAATAGCAATTTATAACACTAATGTAAACTCTGAATCACTTGTTAATTGTCATTTCCACATTTCCACCACATAGGTCCTGGCAATGGATAATTCTTTTCTGGTAAACTGAATAGAACTTGTCAACGAAACCAAATAATACATAACGTTGGGCACAATTTTAACACCCCCCCCCCCCCCCCAAAAAAAAAGGTCATTCAACTTCGGATGTTTTGGCACAAAGTCCCAGATATGCCACCATGACAGATACAGTAAACGTATTCCACGAAATCGTATGTCTTTTGTTGTTTCGTATTTTTCGTGGGGAAAATGTCGTCACGGGTTTGGCGCCCAAATTTTTATCCCATATAAAGTTAAAACGTTTGAACTTTGAATTTATGAATTATGTGCTATTTTAGTACAAAATGGCCGAAAACTAATAGTTCAAAACATTGTACCTTTTTATCGAATAAATATATTTAAATTTTCTTTTCAGTTTGGACTTATAGTAACACATGCTATTGTATTTTACTAAAACAAAATTTTGCCGCCAAACCTGGTACAAAATTTACCGGGTAAAACGAAAAAACGAAAAATATATAATTTCTCAGGATAAGGATGTTTGTTAAAACTTACGAAGTTGACTGGCCTTGCGCGTTTGGTCTTTGGATGTAAGTTGTGTGCACCATGCATAAACAAAGGTTATCTACTGTAAAAGGTTACCTCTGCTGACAGCCAACTAAGAAAACAGTAAGTATAACAACGTTAAAGTAAACTAAATGAAGCTAAACCCTCGTGCCCCAAACTTAAGAGCTATGTCCATATTCTGCTTGAATGCTTCGTAATCTGAATGTTTTGCAGGTAATATGATAGATTTGAAGCAGGTTTCGGACAATGGAAGATCATTAATACCACCATCAAACTTGACCAAGAGGATATCATTATCATTTCTAACTCTGTTTCCACCAGTCCAAAAGCTCAGAAGATCTAACACTTGAGCACCCTCTATGGAAAGGTATCAAATTCAGGTTAATACTATATACAGTAGATTATGACATGTTACTGTATATATTGTACATGTTCAAATTGTAAACTAACATACTACAGCTATAGACTCTTGTACTGTACCTTCATTCCGGGCTTCCATGTCTTTAACATAAGCACAGAAAAAATCTGCAGTCTTACGATTGGCATCACGTTCATCCTTATCTTCGAATTGCATACATTGAATAACGTCACTTGCAGATACGATTCTTTCATTTTCGAAAGGAAACACCAAGGCTGTTAACAATGGGCATTTTATGAGAAACCTGCACAGAGACACTTCATCCATACCTGCAAGTCAAGTCAAATTTTATTTCAAACTATTTTGTATCTAATAACTATGGAGTATCACTTTACAATGTGAGATTAAGACTAGGACATTAATATTAATTATTTTTAAGTGTATGGTGGTCAAACTTAGTAGCACGTGCTTTCAAGTTGACCACCGTTATACTTTGGCTAAATAACTGAGCATGTTTGAATATTGTTTTGGATATCTATGCATGCAGAAAATCATTCAATTTAAAGTTTTAAACAAAGGAAGGAAATAAGGAAAATCTTAGTAAAATAATTCATAGAAACTAAGATTGACTGACTAATCGCCAATAAGTGTTTTAATTGCGCGACCAATTATCAACCATTTACCGATAATCAATTGTATTAAGTTTTTTCTTTTGTTTTTGTGGGATTAACAAACAGTTTATGTGTTAATAAACCAATTTTTAACTTAACAATGTTCTCAAGCTTTAAAATTTCAAGAAGTTGGTAATAAGGTATTTAAAGCAGATTCTCTACAAGGAAATAGCCAGTCAACATGTTTGAAAGATTGATTCCTACTGTACAATAAAGTATAGCATCTGGATGCATTAGAACTGATGAAAAAATGTTTCACCCGCAACAGGAATTTTAATTCTGCTAGTTTTATATCTGAAATAAAATTGATGTTCCTTTTTGAACTCATTTAATAAGAGTAAAAAAAAATAAAATAATAGTAATAATAAAAATGAGCTTTATTTTACCTTTTTTAATGTCATTTAGTTCCAACCTTCTTTTGTCAATAACATTGTACAGCATGAGCCCCTGTGTTATGAAGTTGCGATCACCAGAGAGGGTATCAGGGTCCAATCCTGCTTCCAAAATGTATGGTTTGACTTGCAATTCCGTCTCATTGTCAAGCTTTTCATCTTTACCCAAATTATCTAACTGGCAATTGGTTAGAATAAAAGATACATAGCATCTATATATTGTGCCATATATAATTAAAATCGCATAATTTTCATCTCCTAACCTGTTTGATCAACTGCCGCAGCTCCATATCAGGAACATCTTCCAGTACTATTGGTATGTTTTCCTGAGATTCTGTAGGGGTTGACAACACATGTTTTACGGCTGGTGAGATACCATGGAGGCCAGGGCCACCATGCAAAATGCTGTGGCCAATAATCCGGCCAGCTGCCTTAAAAGCACCTGTTAGGCGGAGAGATTGGTCATGGATAGGGAGAAGATGATCTTTTTCTCCCTCCAAGAAAATAATTGGCTTTGACCTTCCTGATGCTGATGGAATCCCCTCATCAATCACCCTGATTGCGTTGACCAAAAACTCGCGAATAGGGCCACTGCCCACAGCCTCTTCTTCTTCAAATCGAACTTTTGGGTTTGCAGTCAATCGTAGGTCTGGTTTCTTGTAGATGCCCATTATTTCTAGCCTAAGGTCACTGATTCCATCCACTCTGCACACAGAAAATCGCTGTTTGGGTTGTTCTTCATTAATTGTGAGTTTTTGGTATTCCAAAAGAGACGCTTCTGGAGAGGATATACTACTAAGACAAGTATCATCATTGAATGGGGAAGATAGCTCACCATCATCATCTTCAACATCATCTTCAGTTATGGTAATGACTGGAATACCTAGTGCCAAAAATACAGCATTTGTGTAAAACAAAATTTTAAAATAATATAACACAGTTTTGGACATGAGAAGCAATGCTGGCAATAACCATGGCTATAACTATTGATTCACCTAAAAGTCGTTGTGCGGCTTCATTAGGATTCCCACTAGACTCTGTCAGGGCGAGTTGTATCTGGGAGCCATTAACGTCAGGGTACATTTCTTTCAAAATATTAACAGCAGCTGAATCATTACTTTCAATACTGTATATGAAAATAAGACAAAATTTACAAAACAACAAATTAACAAAAAGAACATGTTACAAAAGAGAGCAAAATGGATACAGTCGTGTTCATATGACCCTTTTTACTCGATTATCTCGATGAATTTGTTTTGTTTTCACAAGCAACATGTGCCTGTAGTCATATGAGGTCCCAAGGTAAAAAATCACTGGCCACCACAAGCGCCGTTTCCGAGATATGGTGGCATTGAATTTGGAAATTTTTGCCCAAAATAGGTGTGGTCACACAATTTGAAGTGCCATTACTCAACAACCATTGGGCCTATGTTTACAAAATTGCTATTATTGTAAAGATAATTCATCAAGGGTCCAATTCTGTAATTATTTCCCATATTTAGGTGAATTAAAGACTAATGACCTTTTGACCTTGACTTTGTGGATCATGTGGCATTGGAGGAACATTTATTGGAAATTAATGAGAAAATTATTAGAAATGCATAAACTCTCATGTTTGCTTGACCTCTACTTTATATACAATACATGGTTGAGTAAAGGGTCTTGTTTGCAGTACTGTACCTTTCAGTAAATTCAGTTATGCTTCCCTGGCCCAATCTTATTTTCTGTAAACGATAAAAGAACCAAGCTAAGTTTTACTTACAGTAACACTACTACCAAGGTGGGGAAAATATAAAGAAATAGAATACAATAATTGTGCACTTGACATGCTGAGAATTTTATTCTACAATACCTTTGGCCCTGGAGGATCAACAATATGTGTTTCTTGATGCTCTCTCATGCGGCTCATAGGTATTGATGAACTGCATGTAAAGCATTGAACAACCGGACCATCATCTTCTACCTTAATTTTAAAGGATAAATAATAATACATTTACTATATTTTCTTACCCCATCTAGACTGAGCTTTTGTTGCAAGCTACATATAACTCCAACATGAGTTAAGATAATTGAATGGACTTAATTGGGTAGCAAAAAATATTTAGTATCATGATACCTGTTACATCTTAATTTAACACATGTACAGTATGTGTACATTTCATAGCCAAAAAATTTAATCTGTATAATTATATTGCAACCCAAAGTGCTTCATCTGGGCCCAGTTTTTAGTGCTATATAACAAAAATTATAACTTTGGAGGTTATTAATTGGATTTACCGGTATGCAATAAATAATATTAAACAGTGTAACCTGTGTGTTTGGGGGATTGGGGCACAGGATGTGTGAAGCAGATGTAACAGCCAATCAACTTCTCTCAAGACTGTCACTTGGATATGGAAGCAATAGATGGCAGTTTTTGCTCCCTGTGCAATAGTTCTCATTTCACTAGATTGTATATTTGTGCAATAATTATGATGTCATACAAGTACTCTCTAATTAACCCTAATTTTAAATTACTTTACAAGTGTGTTATTTCAGTTAGACTAATTCATAAAACAATTAATAAACTGAAATGTCCATATTTGGTTAAAGAATATCATGTCAATGTCTAGTTGCTATAGAAACAGTAGACCTCGTGTGTTATTAACAATAAGTAGATAATAATTATATACACTTAATGTCTGCTCCCGAGGGAAACAGTTAGTTTTGTTTTCCCGAGAGTCTTGATATTTCCCAAGACGAAGTTGAGGGAAACATCAAGACTCGAGGGAAAACAAAACTAACTGTTTCCCGAGGAAGCAGGCATTAAGTGTTTTGTTATATAGCTTGAATTTCGCTGAATACTTTCGACGTTTATTTTTGGAAAGTACACAAAAGACAAATGCAATTAAGACTTACTAAAGCATTTCACCTGGCTCCGTACTTTCACTTCAACCAAACAAATATAAGTCTTAGAACAAAAGAACAGCAATACATTTCTTCAGTTAATCTTCGCACATGCTTTGAAGACCTATAAATATTCTTTTTTCGTACCAAACAAGCTTTTGTTTATAGGATGCCATGAAGAGTTCAAAGTTCTAGTGGGCAACAATTGAAAACGTATTGACCGAGCGGGCAATAAGTTCTCAATTATTGCATGCTTGGTAGACATTGAAATTTAGCTAAGGTCATGTGACCACAAACCAACCAATGACAGTCATCGTTGTATCCAGTGAAACTCTAGCTATATAACAAAACATACTTACCTAGAGATGTATAATTATACAAACCAATGAGTGTTATATTGCTGAAAAACTAACCTTTGTACTTCCTTGTTGAAGCTCCTGGTGATCTTCATTGTTTAGGGGAATGTTTTTTTGTAGAGGCCTTATGTAGATCTTCGATTGCCCAGCTACTCCCTTCAAACGGTTGGATGTATAAGGAGGTTTAATTACATGAAAACCAGATCCACTTCCTGAACCTCTCTGGAATAGCAAAAGCTCATACCCACCGGCATAAGACAAATTTTGGTATCTGTGACATAGTAAATCATTGCAATATGTGGCATCATCATTCAGCAGCAATGAAATACTGCAATCCCCTAAACCAGCATTATACAGGTCAGTTTTCTCCTTTACGTTTGATGGAGGGGAAACAACGTTGGTAGATGAAAAGCAAAAAAATTTCAATGTACATGAAGGTTGCCGACCTTTCTTCTTAGCCTTGCTTTTGTTGGATGTTGGGTCTTGCTGTCTTAAGCTTTTTGCAAAACTAAACAACCTTCGATGCTCTGCAACAGCTGATGAACAGGGAAGAACATTGGAAGTTGTGCCGGCAGTTGATGTTGATGGCTGACAGGGACTGCTATGTGATGTTGATGGCTGACTGCTAGCTGATGCTGTGGATATTTGGTTAGAGATAGGTGATATGGACGTCTGTACATCTACACCTAGTGCTAGACCGAGTAAGCAAATCGAAATGGTGAATTAATATTAAGTAACCAACTTGCTAAACAGTTAACCTTTTTAACCGTTTGTTTATTACTCACAGTTTCAATAACTTTAATAACATATTATTATTAATAACAATAACATATTCCTACTCGTACTGTAATGTATATACATCCTTTACCGTAATATATAAGCTTATATACTGTGTGTATATATATATATATATATATATATATATATATATATATATATATATATATATATATATACTGCAGCAGTGATTTTATATATTTAGAACCGATCATGCTAATAACTCTGGTGTAAAATAAGACGTCGATTTGTGAAAAGTGCGTGAAATGGCATAAAATTGTACAACATGCAAATAATTTGCATGAAAATGTATAATTTATACATGTATAATTTATACATTTTCGAGTAAAATATGTATAATATAAAAACATATATACTTTCGATTCGCATTAAATATTCAACGTATTCATATATCTGTACATACCAGAAGAACTTGAAGGTGATGAAGACGCGCTAGTCCACATCGATAACCGTTCAGCGACTCGTAAAACCATCGACCTAACATCGTTTAAATCTGCTTTATCGTCCATCTTTACACACCACGCGGAGGAGATTCAACAAAATTACAAAATGGATGTTTATTCGAGCCTGCGATTCATATATTTCACTGGGTTGCGGTTGGATGTCGAATGAAAAGAATGACCGTCCCATCTCCGCCAAAAATCAAATTCCATTTGACATCCAACTTTTGATTTGACATTCAACTTTTTGCATTCGACATCCAACTTTTACTATTTAACACTCGACATTTTGAAAATGGGATAAGTCAAATAGAAAATGTTGAATGTTGAATGCAAAATGTTGAATGTCGAATGCAAAAAGTTGGATGTCAAATACAAAACGTTGGATGTCAAATCAAATGTTGGATGTCAAATGGAAAGTTGTGTATAAAATGAGAAGTTTGATTTTTGGCGGCGATGGGACACCATAGTTTTGCAGCGATTGCGTCTTTCTTAAGGGAAACGGGTGCGTAGGCAACGTTTTTCTGTGTAGTTTGTACTGTGTTTTGTGGTTTGGAGTTTCCGGTACAAAGACTGGTGTGATGTTTTTCACGACATTCCCGACAGCGGTATTTCGATTTGCACTGAGACACGCGATGATTTTTCAGGCAATTAAAGCATACATTCGCTTGAAACACTATCTGTTTACGTCTCATTGGATCTTTAACCACAGTACATTCGTTGGGTCGGTGGGATCCCTTGCAGAAGATACACGAATTTATAAACTGGTTGGGTGGTTTGGGGAATTTTGGATTAACCCGATCTCTCTGATTAGCTTGGTTTGACATTGTGTTCGTTAAAAGTGTTGATGTCGAGGGGAAGTCGTTGACAGATTTATCGAAGATGCCAAATTTTGTTGTTTCTTGCCCTGCTTCAAGAATTTGGATTTCCTTTAAAATAGCTCTGCGCAATTGTTCTACAGTCCATTCTGTAGTTCCATGCTCTCGAACGAGATTGCGTTTCACGACGACGGGGAGTTTACTTAAGATAATGGGCACCAGAAGATCACCGTAGGTGTCTTGTTTTTTCCCCAAAGCCTCAAGGCCCCGGATATGACTTTCCATGCTGTCGTAAAAGCTACGTAGGCTTGTCACGGAATCTGAAGGAACTCGGAGATCTAACAATGCTTGCATATGCGCGTTCGTGATTTTGTGAGGTTGGCCAAATCTCTCTTCTAAAACTGCGATAGACTGCGCGTAGTTTAAATCAGTGAGGGGTAGACCTTCGATCGCCCTGGCAGCTTCGTTAGACAGCTGTGCCTTGAGATAGCTGAATTTTTGTACGTCGCTTAAGGTGGGATTGGTATGAATAGCAGCCTTATACGAGTCCCAAAATGTTTGCCATTTTAACGGATTCCCAGTAAAGATAGGTAGCGCTAGTTTAGGTAAGCGATGAGCGTTTGAACTGTTCGATTGTTGCGGTGCACTTTGGGAGGTAAGGGATTGCGTGAGCGCTGAATGTTCTCCTTGAGTGTAGGCCTGGGGGGTCTTCGACGCGTTACTCGGGGTAATACACTGACTCATAAAAAATTGTATACGGTACCTCTTATCCATCAGTTCATCTAAGTAGTCATCTGCTTCTACTATCTCGATCTCCAGTTCTTTTTCTTCTCCTATCTTTGTCGAAATGCTTTCGTCGATCCTCTTGAGTTGTTCGATTTTAGCGTCGAAGGTTTTCAGAACGACTTCCAATTTGTGTATGTTTACTTCGTTTGTCTCAGTTTCCATCAATGATTCGGCTTTGTTCCATGTCTTCGTAGCTTGTGCTCGCTGCGCACGTCGTGTTATTTTTAGGCGTTTAAGATCGTCCATCCTGGTCACGGCACCAATATCTCGTTCGTCTGTTATTTGGTTGCGTTGTGTCTCTGCGACGATTGATGAGATCGAAGGGAGGTTCTTTCTGCTTATAGTTAGAATGACGGACAATCTACACACATAGTTTCGAAGCCTTTTAGTTTTAGTATATGTGTGAGTAACACTTGTCAAGAGCACTACTAGTCTATATACAGAGTATCATTTGTTAGGTTAATTATAGGTATCACAACGGTAATGTAATTAGGAAGATAGGTAAAACAATCAATTGTTGTTCAAGTCTAATAGTTTATAATGCAATATGATTGAACTAGTATAATCATTAACTAAAGTTAGAAACGGTAGTTATTATTGAATACTCATCAGTTAATCCCCGACAACCAGACCGACGATAAAATTGCACAAAGATTGCACGCAAAACAATGTAATTCTTAGACCAACATTCTACCCTCTATAATGGTTCTGTTCACGACGTTGCTGCGATCACTTCAACATTTTTACGGCGACGACGTTTATTCGAACGCTGATCAAAAAATAAACAAAACGTTTTTGCTTGACCGAACTTCACTCTTACTAGGAGTGTTTATACTCGCGATTCAATGGAAAAATGAATATCCAGAGGTCATCAACACATCGGTAATGTAGAATTTCACTATAACGCTAAAATAAAGTTGTTTTATTCAGAATCATAGCCATCCCAATTTGCTCAAAAACGGCTAATAATACCTGTTATTTTTTTTAGTCAACTTGAGATGTGTCCACACGCCTACGTCATAAGCCGGTCTGACCGCGCGATGGAATTTCGCACTCTTCGAGTCGTTTCAGGTGAACTTCGAAGAGTCGTAATTCGAAAAATATGCGACAAAATGATGCCAAATTTCGTGAGATTACCTTTCACAGGTATATCTTTCACTTAATACAAAAAAATCGTATACCATTTTTTCATGTCATAGGCACTTTAAGTCAGTAGAAATACCATTCCAAGCCCTGATGGTATTAAAGTAAAGGTTCGGCTCCCTCAGTAGTTCTTTTGTATCGAGGGCAACATAAATTAAGTTTAGAAAACCTAGTATTTCTAGTATGAATGTCGGAATTTCTGATGAGCAGATCATTTATAGAGTTTGGTGCAAGTCCATTTAAACGTTTATAGACTAAGCTGCAGTGGTTTATATGCATGTGCCTCAATATGGTACCCAATTTAAAGTGTTGAAAAGCTCAACTGAGGAGGCACGACGGTCAGCATCTAAAATGATTCTTGTGCCTCTTTTTTGCAGCTTAAGTACTCCTTGTAGGTCATCTTGTCTGCAGGAGGACCATACAGTACTCCATATAAACTCCATATAGCAAAACAGGCTATATAATTGCAGAGTAATAAATATCACGTTGCTGTTGTTTCAGATAAGGACTTATATAGCGCAGTACACCAATATACGCTTGGATAACTTCATGCATAATTCATCAATGTGGATGGTAAAAGACAGGTCATGATCCAAATTAAGACCAAGTAGTTTGTAGCTGTTTACTTGCTCAATTTCTATGCCGTTTAGGTTAGCATCTATTGAATTTGTGCTTATGTGATTTCGAAAACGTTTACCAACGATTAACATTGACTTTGTTTTCGAGGTGTTTATAAACATAGCATTTTCTTGACACCACCTCTCTAAGCAGAAAAGGTCTTTGTTGATCCTTTGAGTTAGAAGAGATATTTTATCAATACTTGTACTTCTTGCTACGGATGTATCGTCGGAGAGCAACCACGGCTGTTGTGGACCAGATTATACAACCATGCACAGATGTTGCCCCAATGCAAACCTTGTGTCTCGTCAAGAGTCTTGTCCAAAGGATTAGAAGAAGGAATAAACAAGCTTTCCTTTGTAAATGTTTGCAAAGTCAAATACGTTTAACCTTTCTACGAACAGCTAGTTCATCAGTCACTTTCTTCCCGATGTTAGTTTCCCACTGTACCGCACTGTAAATTGTTCAAAACTTGTTAATTAGTTCTAATAAACACTGCCCAATGTAAACATGCCTAATTTATCGTTGTACATTTTGGGGTTTTATTTTTATTATTTTACTGTATTAGCTTTGCCAGATACACATTAACAAAATACAGATATAAATACATAAATAAAAATAGTCATGCACGCTTGGCCGTACATGTATCTGAGGTGCGACCCGAAAAACTTTCTGAATTTTGATTGGTCCCGAAGATTATTCTATTGTTACTTAACTAACACGCGGAAACTGACCTCGCATGCGCAGTAGATACAAAAGTAGTTTTGGCAGGAACACCAGCAGTCGCTAAGCAACTTCGCACATAAACGTAAACGTAAACATAAACATAAATATAAAGTTGATTTTTGTCTTGACGTTTTCGACCTCACTAGTTTAAAATAAGATAAAGATAAGCTAAGATAATTTTATTTAAGCGGCTGTAACACGATGCAACTATTTGACCCCCTCCTAATGTTGGAAATGTAAACGTAGTTTTATCGGAATTTTGGACATGGTAAACAAAAGACGCAAAAGAAAACAATGATGTGGATGTTTTACTTCTGCTTGTTCTTTTTATTGAATATTATGCAGTTAAATATTATTTTCACTAATACAACGATAATTCATTGGAAAACAGTGCAACTTGCAGTGCCTATAGCAGCGCTTTATATTCCGCATACAAGTTCTCTCGTTCATTTGTTCGTGTGAGTCAATAGGCATGTACAGCAAACAATGTGTAGGACAAGGTCTCATATCTATGCTAGACGTCAACTCGCGCGCTAATTTATTTTTCTTGGCTAATGAGTTGTGAATTCCCATGCATGTATCCTTCTAAAGCTCTGTGATAACAGTTTTTCTTTGAAATGATACTATTACTGTTACATTTATTATATGTATTTCAAAAACTCATTAATAATTCATGAGGAAATTAAAACACAAAAGAAAATCATGACCGTATCGTGTCTTTATATGTTTATAAAGATACCTCCTGATTTACATAAACTTTAGCTTTGATTTTCTTGGCTTAGACAAGGTTATTTTTCAAACTAACTCCGCCAATCAACTTACCAAGTGGTTCGTTTTTGAAGCCGTATAATAAACTCGCAGTTCGTGTTTTATCAGATATAAAAACACTCGGCTTCGCCTCGTGTCTTTATATCTGATAAAACACTCCTGCTCGTTTATTAAACAGTACTTTATACCTCATGTTTTATGAAGATGTTTTTCTATAATTCTATATATATATATATATATGTATGTCAGAAAAAGTTTGTTTGTTTGTCGGAAAAATTGTGCTCTTGGCCACCCCTAAAATCTCAGCTGAGCCACGACGCCCCTGGAGTGCACCCTCCTTTCTCGCAATGCAAAGCGACGCAGGTTCATAAACAAGAGGTGCATGTTACTGTGACGAAATCTCGTCGTTCGTGGGTGTTGGCATTAAACTAACAAGTTTCATGTATTAAACTAAAATTTAATAGTAAAATAATTAACATATAAACCTAACTAAATACATGAAAATAACTATCGTTCGTTGATATTAAGAGGATACAGCAAGGATATAGTTCTCCAATAAAGTTCTCCGCTATGAAGTTCAAGCTTTCGGCTAGCCAACAGATAAACTTTCCAAGGAGGATTCGGTAGAGGTGGTGTTACAGAATATATGGCGGACTTCGTCGAGGTCTGGATACTCAATTCCAGTAAGGTCCCTGTACTGATAACTTCGTCGTTGTACTATTCTGGTTCTTATCACTGAAGACACTTTTGAGCACTCCTAATCACTGAAGACTTTTTCTCATGTACTTCGACGTTGCAACACTTTGCTTCAATGTATGGACCACTCCTTAATTTGCCCTGCCGAGTATAAACACTCTCTCCGAAAAGACTTTTCCTCCCCGATGCAGGGCTACAGTTACACGTACATTGTTGCAGTCTGTCTTGAAACCTGTCTCGCACAGGTTTTTTCAGGTCTTTTAGGTTCATAATTTGGTCAAACATACATTAAATATAATAACTAGATTAATAAACCTTTTCGATAATTACGTCACGCTTCATGAAAACGAGGCTCCCAGGCCAAAGTTTCACAATTTTGATTATCATAGTAATCCCGTCATATCTCATGTTTATGGAAGAAGATGGCTAATAACGTCCAAACCATATATGGTAGAAATACATCGTGTACGTACGTTGTTAGGCATTTCATAAGCTTTCATTTGATGTATATTTTAAGTTTCTGTGTTGTGTGTAACTTTTTAAAATGTCCAAAATGTTCGCACAGAAGATACTATGAAATGCTATTTGTGGTAGAACTTTCAAGTTTCTAGCTTAAGGGGAAGTATTTTAAAAATGAGAAAAATTAATGTTATCTTGGTCTGATGGATGAATTGTTAAGTTTGTTTTGTTTACAACTCAGACTAAGATAATCGTACGTTTTCCCATCAGTTTTAAAATACTTTCTCTTAAACTAAAAACTTGAAAGTTCTACCGCAAATAGCATTTTACAGTATCTTCTGTTTGATATATGTTTCAAAGTTGTGCGTTATGTAATTTAAAAACAATAGCCGAAATTCTACAACAGTTGTGGGACTTCATTATTATTACTTGACGAGCAATGGTGCGAACATTTTGGACATTTTAAAAAGTTACACACACCGTAGAAACTTAAAATATACATCAAATGAAAGCTTATGAAATGCCTAACAACATACGTACACGATGTGTTTCTACCATATATAGTTTGGACGTTATTAGCCATCTTCTTCCATAAACAGATATGACGGGTTTACTATGATAATCAAAATTGTGAAACTTTGGCCTGGGAACCTCGTTTTCATGAAGCGTGACGTAAATCAGACCCAAATGCTGCAATTTCATTGGTTTAAGCTGGATTTCCATTCAGTGCATTTTGTCGCACGATCGACTTTTCTCGATCGCTTTCTTTTGAAATGTGTGTATTCAACCAAAGCTAAAGGTGGATTTCCATTCAGTGCATTTTATCGCGCGATCGACTTTTGCGATCGCTTTCTTTTGAATTGCGGGTTGTCAAGCGGAACGCATTTCATTAGCTTTGGTTGAATACACACATTTCAAAAGAAAGCGATCGAGAAAAGTCGATCGCGCGACGAAATGCACTGAATGGAAATCCAGCTTTACAGGGAAGCGATTTGAGCAATAATCGCACTCTTGCTAGCTGTAATCGCACACCTGCTTCAGCCAATGGAAATTAAGCTAGCTATCAAAATTGGCCAATCATCTTTCGGCACCTAAGCTATAGGATTTTCCGGGATTTTTCAAAAAATTAAAAAATGGAGGATTTTAAATATTAAAATATAGAATTTAAATTTGTATTTTTTTGTATACGTTTAAGTATTACCCAGATTGGCACTCGGATATTTCTTAAATATTTTAGTCAGTAAAGTAGCAACACTCGGTGAAAAATATGTACGCCACAGTACAGTAAGCTTATAACTGGGATGTTTATAAATACATGCGTATAAACACGCTATAAAGTAAAGACAAGAGCACTAAATTACTCACATTTTTGGTCCTTGTCATTCTTTATCAATAACTCCCGGTTTTACCTCACATATAATTGTATGAACTCCTCATAAATTCACTTTATTATTAAAAAACTCCTCTCAGTCCCCGTACAAAAAGAAAATGGCCGCCTGAAATTTGCATGTTTTAATTTGCGGACCATGTTGAGAGGGCTATGAAGTATTTGCTGTCGAAAACAAAGAAGACAAGGACATGATCTGATTACAGAAGGATATAGAATTAATGGGTAATAGAACGAATTGAATCGTGCTATTAATGCCAAATCATACTCGTGATTAACAAATCAACCTCCCGCTTCGCGGTCGGTCGATTTTGAGCAATCACTCATATGATTTTGGCATTAATAGCACTCCTCGTCGTTCTATTACCCCCATTTAAACCATACGTCACCATTTTCTGTTCGGCTGTGGGTCGATATCGACCTTGTTTGTACTTACCCTTTGGATGGTTGGGTGACAGGCAGGCCGACTGGCTGGTGGTTGTTGTGCTCCTGATGCTTGGACTAGGATCAGGTTAATTGGTCCTACCGGTTGATCCTGATCCGATCACCAAACTGAGGATTCACTGGAGTAGAATTCTCAGCATCCAAGCATCGAATTCGGGTGGACACAGCGTGTATTTAGCTGACTCACCCAACCATAAACTTAGCGACAACCGGGCTCGTCATACCCATGCATTGCGTTAGTGGGCGCGTTATACCCATGCGTTGCGTAAATGGGTGCGTTATACCCATGCATTGCGTAATTGATGCGTTATACCCATGCATTGCGTTAGTGGGCGCGTTATACCCATGCGTTGCGTAAATGGGTGCGTTATACCCATGCATTGCGTAATTGATGCGTTATACCCATGCATTGCGTAAATGGGTGCGTTATACCCATGCATTGCGTAAATGAGTGCGTTATACCCATGCATTGCGCAAATGGGTGCGTTATACCCATGCATTGCGTAAATGGGTGCGTTATACCCATGCATTGCGTAAATGGGTGCGTTATACCCATGCATTGCGTAAATGGGTGCGTTATACCCATGCATTGCGTAAATTGGTGCGTTATACCCATGCATTGCGTAAATGGGTGCGTTATACCCATGCATTGCGTAAATGGGTGCGTTATACCCATGCATTGCGTAAATTGGTGCGTTATACCCATGCATTGCGTAAATGGGTGCGTTATACCCATGCATTGCGTAAATGGGTGTGTTATACCCATGCATTGCGTAAATGGGTGCGTTATACCCATGCATTGCGTAAATGGGCTCGTTATACCCATGCATTGCGTAAATGGGCGCGTTATACCCATGCATTGCGTAAATGGGTGCGTTATACCCATGCATTGCGTAAATGAGTGCGTTGTACCCATGCATTACGTAAATGGATGCGTTATACCCATGCATTGCGTTAATGGGTTCGTTATACCCATGCATTGCATAAATGGGTGCGTTATACCCATGCATTGCGTAAATGGGTGTGTTATACCCATGCATTGCGTAAAAGGGTTCGTTATACCCATGCATTGTGTAAATGGGCTCGTTATGCCCATGCATTGCGCAAGTGGCTCGTTATACGCAACAGTATATATACCATGCTAGGTGCTACCATAAACTACGAGAGATTAGCCCGAAGAGTGTATATTTATTAATTATATAAGCATGCATAACGATAAGTGACGACCACAATAAGTCTTATATATTAACTTGTTAAAAGCGAAGCTACGTTATCTAGTGTAGCCGCTGTGGTCTGGATGTAGAGTTGGTAAGCGTTGCTTTCCCAACGGCCTAATGTCTTGATGAGGTGGTCTGGGATTCCTTTCTGTGCGGCTGTTGTGGCTGCACCGATCCGGAAGCTGTGACTTGAGAAATTCCCTGTACAACCTGCTCGAATTGCGATTGCCTGTAACCACTTAGACAGGTCGGTTCGTGTCAGGGCCTTTCCATCTTTGTGAATAAAAAGTGGGCCCGGTTTGTTTCCACGGAAGTGAAGATAATGTAGAACGGTGCGCACGGCACAAATGGATGAGCCTGATCGAGCTAGCCGGAGGGTAACGCCCTTGCGGAACTGCTCAGTCTTCGACGCTTTGATATTGACAAGCATGAAGCTTGGGGAGTGGCGTCGATCAACCTGAATGTCGTCGATGCTGAGATGCAAGTCGTGGTTGAAGGACGTGTGGGATACAACGGTAAACTCACCCGATCTGAGGAATCCAAAGAAGCCCAGACAGCACGCCGCCCAGAACATCGAGTCGTCGTAGCGCGTATGTGTAATCTGTCGTTCGAACTTTCGAAGAACGTTAACTCTTTCTTGTCCGAATTGGTCTTTGGTATTTTATTCTGGCTAACGCCAGACGATTTTATTCACCTCTGGGGAAGCCCCCGGACAGGAATGAGTTATAAACTATCTCTTTAACTTTTTCTTGTCCGAATTGCTCTTTGGTATTTTATTCTGGCTAACGCCAGACGATTTTATTCACCTCTGGGGAAGCCCCCGGACAGGAATGAGTTAATCGTCACGGGGTGTCTATCGCGTTTGTCGCTGCCTTGTAAGCGCTTAATTCCCCTGATTACCCGTTCGAGGCGTAGCCGATTTTCCAGGGGGTTGGAGAATCCTTGTTCGATATGAAGTGAGCGCACGCCCGCCAGATAGACCTTGATTGAATTTGCCTTCAATGAGCCAGCCAGGTGTGTGACGAACAGTATGAGTGTCCATTCGGATGCTGGGCAGGGGAAACCCGCCGGGGAAAGTTGTTTAGTCGTGTAGCAGAACGTGATGAATCGTCGTTGAGCTGTGGTGTATGTACGTCGAGTAGAGACGGCTATCCCGTGGGCCATAAGGTTTAAAGCGCGTTGTTCGAGAAGACTGACGTTAATCGGTGGAGTAGGTGTTCTGGAATGGTTGTTGGATATGGTGCCGCCGTGGGAACCAGACGGAAGAATTCCTGTAAGTGAAATCGAGACAAAGCGTCAGCAATTGCATTCTGCTTTCCCGGGATGTGGACGGCGGACAGTGTGAAATTGAAGCGGGCAGTGATCAGGAAGAGGTTCCGGATCAAGTGCATAATGTTTGGATCTTTGGATGTACCGGTTTGGAGGATGGATACGACGCTTTCGTTGTCACAGCGGAATTGCACCCGTTTTGTCTGCCATTGCGACGCCCAAAGAGAGCATGCCAAAACAATGGGAAAGAGTTCTTTATATGCGATGCCCAGTGGTTCTTGCATTGGCGACCATCGACCATTAAACCATTCATTGTTGTGGAATACTCCGTAACCCAATTTGCCAGATGCGTCAGAAGAGGAGTCGACGTAAGAAAGTGCGTCCCGGTCTAACTACAGCAGAAGCATGCTGCAATTTTCCCACTAAAGATTCCAATTCGCGTCTGGTGCAGAATTTCTTATCGAGCCAAAGTGGAAAAAGACGGCGCAACTCCGTTAGCTTGTCACTCGGCAGCCGGGCGCATGATTCTACCGAATCTAATTCAATTCCTAGAAACACCATGCAAGTGGTCGGACCAACACATTTTTCAGGGGCAAGAGGGACGCCCAGTCTCGCGCACACGTCCGTGACGGTGGCAAGGTTTGTCTTGCATTGATCGGAATCGGCTGGCCCGAGGGTGAAGTAATCGTCAAGATAATGGATGAGGTTCTCTATGTCGTAGTTATGCTGCAAGATCCATGCCAGCATATCAGCTACCTTGTTAAATATAAATGGTGCTGAACGAAAGCCAAAAGGAAGCGCGAGATCAACGTAAAACTTGCTGCGCCATTTCATGCCGAGAAGATAATGATCACTAGGGTGGACAGCGAGAATGCGGTATGCGCTTTTGACGTCAAGTTTTGCCATTAAGGCGCCTTTGCCTGTGGACATTATTAACTTGATGGCATCATCCACTTTGCAGTATTGTGTGTGACATGAATTGGGGTTTATTCCGTCGTTCACACTAAAGCCCTCAGGGTGGGAGAGGTCAAGGATCAAACGCCATTCGTTGTTGGATTTCTTTGGGATTACGCCAAAGCGGCTAATCTGGAGATTTGGCAGTGGTGAGGTGATAAAAGGGCCTGCGACTCGTCCTAAGTTTGTCTCCTTGAGTAAGTAGTCATCAATGACTTTTGGGTGTTTGCACGCAGAAATGCAGTTCGCAATTGTTGGCTTGAGTTTGGAGCCAGGCGCAAACATTAAAGAAAAACCATGTTCAAGCCCGTTTATGATGTACTGGGCTGTCGGGCGATCAGGGTGCTGTGCAAGTTCGAGTTTAAATTGTTCTACGTTTATTGGCGAAGAATAACTGGGGTAAGGAGCTATAACAGGTGGGGTATTTTGTTCTCTCGGGCGAAGGCTAGCTTTAGGTCTAAAAGGATTTGGGGAAGACGCGGCGGCGACGGACAGGGGAACGGGACCGGTGGCGTATGGTGGGACGCGTGGTAACTGTGTGTGGACAGTCGAGCCTGCGATGGGAACCGCGGCAGCCATTGACTTCACAGATGTGCTGAAAGCTGCAAGTGGCGTATATACTGGAGCATCGACCTCTGTTCCAAGAGCGGCAGATTTCGCCTTGACATGCAACGCTGACGGCCGGCTTCGCCGTCCCGTCAACGAAAGGGGGGCGCGGTGGTTGAAGTGATCGGCATGCTGCGTCCGGCAGTGTGGTAATTGTATAAATCTGCCCGCATAACACTCCAGTCTTTGAGATTGGTGGCCGCTGCTTCCTGTCGAAAGGCTCGGTCGTAATTGAGCCATGCTTGACCTCCAAAGCGTTTTGCGGTGCGCAAAATGAGTGACATATAGGCCAGGAGATCACGAGACCGTTGTGGTACATGCGCTGTTAACACGGACATGTAGCTTACGAAGCACTCGACCCATGTTACCACGTCTGCGATTGTTTTCTTTTTCGGGTGGCTCAGAAGACTGGGGACGAGAGAGAAGCCGGAAATGGTGAAAGTTGGCTGTTGCTGTTCGGGCGCGTCCAGATTCTCTGGTATAAGATCATTAAGATCGACGAACTGCCCCGCCAGAATCTTAGAAACCATCTTCGCTGGAATTGGTGTGTGGCCTGGGCCCAGGGAAAATGGAGAGTTGATACCGGCGACTTGTGCCCGGGCAAAGACCCCAGTGTTAGTATCCCGGGACCCGTGTGGAGCGCCAGTGGGTTGCACGAATTGCGCATCGTCCGCAACAGAGACAAACGACGGGGATCTAAAAGAAGGTAGTGTAGACGTACCTTCCATTCCTTTTGTAACATTCCTTTGTCCACTCGCTGTTGTTTGCGACAGACCCCGAGCAGTGAGCGAGGGAAGAACCTGAAGCGCGTTCCCGGCTTCTTCGAAGGCTTGGATGCGTCCCAGTTGGTTGGTGGACGTGGTTGCTGTGGGAGTATTGGGAGCCGTGGAAGGGTTTCTCTGAGACAGCGTTTGCGTGACCACTTGCTGAATGGCGGCGATGAAACCCGGGTGGTCCCATGGCATCTGTTCGCTGGATCTCGTCTCGGGTGAACTCCTTGAGCCTGACGCATCGGGATCGACCTGATCTGCTTGATTAGCGTGTGAGTCTGCCATTTTCCGCACGTTTTCACTGGACGATGGACTGCAGTGAGCGTTAGAGGGTACGGTTAGCGTTTAGCTGTGCTATTTGTTTGTCTGTCTATGCGATTATTGCGTGATCTTATCGGTTCCGATCACATGCATGGCTTGACGTCACGTCCACATTCCATTCTCAAGAGCGCGTGCGTAGCTGCATGCTTCCTTTGGTTTAACCTTGGTTATATAAATAACCTCATTAATAACATACTAACACTAGAATAATACTTGACAATTATTAAAAAAACACTTTCTAAGATATAAGAAGTGCTTCGCACGATTATGGAGTTGTACGGATGGTTGTTAGTTGATTGAGTGCATGCATGCATGGGTACTTGAGCGAATGAGCGAGTATAGGTAAAAAATAAATAGAGCTACTTACATCAAGTACAATACAAAAACGTACCATATAGCATTTTCAATTTATGTGCAGTGAGCGTTGCAATTTCCAAAGCAAGTATCTCTGGGTGACTCTTTCGGTAAAGTAAACCATTTGTTATAGGCAAAGCAACAACAAAATGTTCAGAAAAGAAAATACTATACATGCATGTTTCAGATAATTGGAAAGTTGTATTTAGGATTTTTAAGGCTGAAGCCAGGCCTTTTCCCCATGAACCAAGGGTTACATACATTTTCTCAATTTCTAAATATTCAATCATTAAACCGGCCATGGATTCTATAAAATGACTGATGGGAAACTATAATAGTCATGTGCGGTGTTTTGGGCCTTTTGAATTGGTTAAATCGCATTCCCTCAGTTTACAAAATGGTTGCAATTGAAACCTCGTTGAAAATTGTGATGTCACAAATAGAGTATGCTTGTTTTACTGAGGTATTTAAGTTAACTTTTCTTCAATTTTTCATATTCTCACATTCAGAAGATAACTATATATATATATATATATATATATAACATATATATATATATATATATAACGCCTCAAACGATTTTATCGCCTTGCAAACCGCCTAAGCCATTACCGAGTGTTTGAGGTAAACGTTGTTGATCTTTGTTTTGATGTTTTCTGTGTTGTTTCAAAGAAACCGACGTCGCAAAATGGTACTTTGTTTTACTTGGAATCTGGGATGCATATTTTACCAAGTAAACCTTGATATTTTCTTCTAAAATGCGTAATAATAGACGGATATATCGTAATGTGGCTATTCTGTATTTACGATTGAAAATTGTGATGTCACAAATAGCGTGAATATGCTTGTTTTATTGAGGTATTTAAGTTAACTTTTCTTCAATTCTTCATATTCTCACATGTATTCAGATGACTATATATATATATATATATATATATATATATATATATATATATATATATATATATATATTACCAGGGTTAAGTCACGTTGGCCTGAAAAAAAGAGAAAAATCTTCTCGACGTTTCGAGCGAAGGCCCTTCGTCAGGAGAAATTAGTAAACAACTCACATGTGGTCACGCGTATTTATAGCAGAGCTACAATGGGAATCACGTGAACACATGTAAGCCAATAAAAACAAAGTAAACAAATAAATTAATATGTAATTTTAGCCTGTGTGCAGGTGCTGGCCCAATTTGTGGGTCAGCTACCTGCAAATAGGCAAAGAAACAGGTTATAAATTACTATTTAAATCATCGGAAAAAGGTTAAGGAAAAGGTGTGGAATATGGTGGTGGAGTGAGCTAAATGAAAGAGAATCGCTCATTGAGGCCGTGAGGGTGAATGGTACCAAGTTTGTAAATGAGACGCATTTCCTGTTTACGACGAGTATCATTACAACCTGTAATGGGTTGAATGGCACAGATTTTCATGTTGGAAAAGGAGTGGTTGGCACTGTTGAAGTGCCTGGCAACAGGTTTGTTTTGCACATTGTATTTGACATCACGAAGGTGTTCAACAAACCTGTCACCTAAACGTCTTCCAGTTTCTCCGATGTAAAGCATGGGACATTTACTGCAAGAGATACAGTAAATGAGGTTGGAGGAAGTGCAAGTGAAACTGTGGGTTATGTTGAACCTACATTTTGGAGCCGAAATTGAAATTGAGGAGTCTAAATATTTACAGGTGTTGCACCTACCACGACAGCAAGAGCTGGTGCCAACATGTGATACCAAGGCTTGCTGCAGTGAGCTGTGAACAACGTTTTCCCGGATGTTTTTGCTATGCCGAAAAGATACTAGGGGTTTCTCAGAGAAAATGGAAGATGTTTCTGGGTCATTTTTAATGAGGTCGAAATTGCGGTTAATGATGTCCCTTACTTTGAAATTGAAGGGATGAAAAGTGAGAACTAGAGGTACTTTTTCATTAGAAATGGTGGCCAAAGGTTCGCTTAAGGTGTCTGAACGGGAAATGTTGGAGACCTTGTGTAAGGCAGTGTCTAAGAGGTGGGAAGGATAACCGCGATCAACAAAAAAGTTTCTCATTTCCAAACATTTGGCATTGAAATCGTCATCTTCACTGCAGAGGCGGCGAAGACGAAGAAATTGAGAGAAAGGAATGGAAGTTTTGGTGTGTTTAGGATGATGGGAGGAGAAGAGGAGGTAGCTATGAGAGTCAGTGGTCTTGTAAAAGACTGAAGTGCTCAGCTTATTACCATTAATGGAGACAAGAATATCTAAGAACGGCACACTAGTCTCACTGATCTCCCATGTGAACTGGAGTGCTGGGTGGAAGTCATTAACATAGTTAATGAAGCAAACCAGGTCAGCGCGCGAACATGATGCAGTGCCTAAGCAATCATCAATGAACCGACCATAGTAGTCAGGTAGGAAACCAGTGTATTGTTCAAAGATTTGTTTTTCCACATAACCAACAAATAAGTTGGCATAGTTAGGGCCCATTTTGGTACCCATGGCTACACCACTAACTTGTTGGTAATGCTCACCATCAAATGAAAAATTGTTGAGGGTGAGCACTAACTCGGCCAGGCGTAACAAAGTAGTGGTCGATGGCTCCCGAGTTGTGCGTTGATCAAAGAAATATTTAAGTGCTTGAAGACCATCGTGATGCGGGATGACAGTGTAGAGTGATTTAACATCCATGGTGAAGATGAAATGATGTGGACCCTGAAAACTAATGTGGTCACAAATTTTCAGAGCATGTTTGGTGTCCTTGATGTAAGAAGGTAAATTCTTAACCAAGGGCGCCATGATGTGGTCAAGGTAGGATGAAATGGCTTGGGTAGGGCAACCACAAGCAGACACTATAGGTCTACCTGGGTTGTTGGGTTTGTGAATTTTGGGAAGGAAGTACATGACAGGTGTGCGTGGAGTGGTGGTTAGGAGATTGCTTGCTGTATCAGGCAATTCAACAGTGCCAACCACTCCTTTTCCAACATGAAAATCTGTGCCATTCAGCCCATTACAGGTTGTAATGATACTCGTCGTAAACAGGAAATGCGTCTCATTTACAAACTTGGTACCATTCACCCTCACGGCCTCAATGAGCGATTCTCTTTCATTTAGCTCACTCCACCACCATATTCCACACCTTTTCCTTAACCTTTTTCCGATGATTTAAATAGTAATTTATAACCTGTTTCTTTGCCTATTTGCAGGTAGCTGACCCACAAATTGGGCCAGCACCTGCACACAGGCTAAAATTACATATTAATTTATTTGTTTACTTTGTTTTTATTGGCTTACATGTGTTCACGTGATTCCCATTGTAGCTCTGCTATAAATACGCGTGACCACATGTGAGTTGTTTACTAATTTCTCCTGACGAAGGGCCTTCGCTCGAAACGTCGAGAAGATTTTTCTCTTTTTTTCAGGCCAACGTGACTTAACCCTGGTAATATTTGGATTTCAACCGTGGCCGACGCTGTCCTAGAAGCTTTTACCTATATATATATATGATATATATATATGATATATATATATATGATATATATATATATATATATATATAAGATATATATATATATATGATATATATATATATATATATATATATATATATATATATATATATATATATATATATATATATATATATATATATAGCATGTTCTATATATATATATATATATATATATATATATATATATATATATTTATATATATATATAAAATAGTTAAAATGGTTTCGTCACTACTCCGAGTTTCACGCGTATTGCGATCTTCAGGTAACTGACAGTTCGGCTTCAATTATTCGTTTATATCATAGTCGGTGGGTTATTAATAGTTCTGACGTTCTCGTGCGGTGTTCGTCGGTGGTCGTTATTTAGTCGGTACTTGTTCGTGTGTCGGCACTTGGCGAATATTTCTGAACGAAATATCAAGAATCCAGGAAAATAATCCAGGAAATACATCGGCATGACTGCCAATGATTTCAAACAGCGTTATCGCAACCACACGAAATCTTTTCGAAACGCAAAGCACGCGAACGAGACGGAGCTCTCAAAATACGTTTGGGAACTTAAGAGAAAACAACAAGATTTTAGAATAAAATGGTCAATCATCAAACACGCTACAGCCTACCGAAATGGTTCTAGACGATGCAACCTTTGCCTGGAAGAGAAATTGCTGATTATGAAGGCCGACAAGAGAACACTTTTGAAAAAACGTTCAGAAATATTCGCCAAGTGCCGACACACGAACAAGTACCGACCAAATAAAGACCACAGACGAACACCGCACGAGAACGTCAGAACTATTAATAACCCACCGACTATGATATAAACGAATAATTGAAGCCGAACTGCCAGTTACCTGAAGATCGCAATACGCGTGAAACTCGGAGTAGTGACGAAACCATTTTAACTATTTTATTACGCTCTACCTTTCATGGTATCGAGCACTCTTGAACCATCCGCCAGCTTTGTAACATCCATGTTACAAACTTGCTTTAGTATATATATATATATATATATATATTAACACCCCAAACGATTTTATCGCCTTGCAAACCGCCTAAGCCATTATCGAGTGTTCGAGGTAAACGTTGTTGAATGGACAACGCAAAATGGTACTTTGTTTTATACTTTGTTTTACTTGGAATCTGGGATGCATATTTTACCAAGTAAATCTTGATATTTTCTTCTCAAACTCATTAATAATTCATGAAGAAAACACAAAGAAAATCAGTACCGTGTCGGTGGTTTGGATATCGGAGAAAGAAATTACATAAATTAAGCAAACTTTTCACCCCGATTTTCTCTTAAAATACTGATTTGTTTGAGATACTATATCATACACTCAGAGGAGTGTTTCATCAGGATATCCAAACACTTCGAAGTTTGTTCAAAAACCTCGGCTTCGCCTCGGTTTTCAACAAACGTCTCAGTGTTTGGATATCCTGATGAAACACTCCTCTGATGAGTGTATGATATATTACTCCTAAAATGCGTAATAATAGACGGACATATTGTAATATGGCTATTCTGTATTTACGGGCAGTTCGATAATCATGGTTTTCCGTGTTTGGATACTCTGATCCAAAGACGCGGGAAATTGCGAGACTGGAGAAAAGCGTAACAAAACACGAGCCGTAGGCGAGTGTTTTTAGCTTTTCGAAAGTCGAGCAATTTCCCAAGTGTTTGGATAAGAGTCTCCAAACAGGGAAAAAACCATTTGGTATTTCTTTTATAAAATAATCACAAGTGAAATGATATACTGTCCAACATTTTCAAAAAATCGTTTTGGCGGGAATTTTCCGTGTTTGGATACTTTGATCCAAACACGGCAATTGACCAATCAGGGCTCGCGTAGTATACATGTTATTTTATAATATACTACCCCATGTGGGTATATGTGCCTCTGCTAGCTTTCAGTACAGCGGATAGCTTGGGAATCACGATGCATGAGTGCTTCATGTTAAGTCTATATAAAGCTGCTGTTACACGATGCGATTTTTCTCGCAATTTGCAAAAAGTTTACCCATTGAAATTTATCCATTACGCATTTTCCTCGAATATATGTCATCGCCAAGCTGATCCGCCATGTTGTTTGTTCCAAGAGCATTTGGCCCGTCTCGAGTACGCGCGCTATCCTGAAGTTCTCACACCTGATTGGTCAGCATTGAAAAATATGTGTTGCAAGTTGTGGAAAGGGTGTTACGCGTTCTGCAACTAGTACAATCGATGTTGCAAGTTGCAGCAAAAAGTAAGAGCCCATCCTGCAACTTTTAACACGGCAAAATAACAAAATCGCAATTTGCTGCAAGGTGTCACACAGTGCGGGTTTTTTAGAAGCCCATCCTGCAACTTGCAACACGGCAAAAACAACAAAATCGCAAGTTGCTATGGGGTGTTACGCAGTGCGGTTTTTTTTTTGCAACCTGCATCGTGTAACAGCACCTAAAGATATGATGTGGACTGTAGTTCGTGGTTGTTTCTGGTAGTGCTATACCCCCAATACTATCCCTAATCCTAACAAAACTAACACCAAACGTGTCCAAACCTAACCCAAAGTATTATGTCTATACCCTATATATGTATATATATGACTAAATATTTATCATATATTAGAGACTTCTTGTTTATATTTCTGCCTTTAAATGTGGTTTTAAAGGTGGACAGGTATTTCATAATTGCTTCTGGACAGGAAAGATTTAAAAGCAACTTCGGTTCAAAATTAGGTTACATTCAAATCAATGTTCCTTTAGTTTACTAAATATGGGAAAGATCGGAGAGTTTATATCGTCCTTTATAATACTTTCAGCCGGTGTATGCTGTATTGCGAAAGACACATTTGTATATACGTCACCATGTATATATGTAAACAACGGCTGGTACTTCATTCAAAATCATTGACCACGCAGGTTTGGGTTAAACTTATGCAAAAAATATTATATAATAATACTGTTTACAGAGATTCGCCACGCTTGAACCACAATGGCACAATACATATATAAACAAGAATATCAATAAATCTACAGCGACCATGTGATCCGTATTAAGTAACAACAACACAGTGACACAGTGACCGCGAAAGCGTTTGGTCTGTTACTGCGGTACTAAAGTAACATGCATAAAACTATATACAAACAGTTATAGGATGCATGATATATTCCTATATACTGTAAGGGTATAAGCGGCTCGAACTCAAGTGGCACTCGATTCCAAGATTATATTTAGGAAGGAAGGAAGGAAGGAAGGAAGGAAGGAAGGAAGGAAGGAAGGAAGGAAGGAAGGAAGGAAGGAAGGAAGGAAGGAAGGAAGGAAGGAAGGAAGGAAGGAAGGAAGGAAAGAAGGAAGAAAGGAAGGAAGCAAACTATATATAGTTAGTAGATTTAACTGGGGGAACTATATGGTGTTGATTTTACCTTCGAGGCAAAGGAGAGAACCAACAACTTTACTCACAAGCTAATGTGGTCACCCATCGGAGTACTAACCCCTTTTTACCGGGCTAATATACTTCAGCGGTGAGCGGCAGCGGCTATAACAGCTTATGCCAATGGAATACAGAGCGTTAAAAGAGCATTATAAGTATAGGTTATATACCGAGAACGCGGGATATAAGTCATATATTGACCCGAGGGGCCGAAGGTCCCAAGGGTCAATATATGACTTATATCCCAAGTTCGAGGTATATAACCGACTTATATCACGATTGAGGAGGTTTTCGAACAAGGTTTCGTCAATTTCGAAGAGTTTCGATCAAGATTTTTCGAGTTATATCCACAAGTTTTATCTAATTATTTATTCACGGGATATAACCTGTATATATCCCGCGGTACATCAAAGAAAACCGACTCAATCGTGATATAATATGGAATACACACAGAGCGTTAAAATACCCGAGTGTAAAAAATAGAGTGCTGCGAAGTGTTTTATATTGTGAAAAGGTGAAACTGCCGAGAATATCGTTTTGATAACAAAATTCTGACGGATTGACTGAATGAGACACAGAATCGGAGTTTTTATAAAAACTAAGATAACTTTATTTCGACTTGATATTCGCTATAGCTCTCTAACACAACTTCGCATATATATATAGCCTTTGTCGGCAATTCACGTGAACAAATCATGATATTACATACAGTGTATATATATATATATAATTATATATATATATTCGGCTTCGCCTCGGTTTTCAACAAACGTCTCGGTGTTTGGATATCCTAATGAAACCCTCCTCGTGTATGATATACTACATACAGCCCATTCAGCTAATTACATTGCATCTACTGGAAAACTACATACAAGTATGCTATGCCCTTATTGATCATAAAGTAAAACTACATGTTATGTGTACACACGACCTTGTTTGTATATCCGGCTAAATCACCGGCTTGGGAAATCCCGCACGTGCGTTATCGAATACTTCAAACTAATACGTTTTATATTAACATATACTAGCGTTTTCATATTGTTTCAGGTAATGAAACCATTGTTTTCTGCTCCCATGAGGACCAAGAACAATGTGAAAACGCATACGTGACACTGGTCGTGGTCATAGACATATTCAAAATATTTAATACTAATCGATCGGCAGACACCATGCAAGTTAGTGTTCCTATAAAAATGGAAATCCTGACCCCATATTTCCAGCACGCCAGGCAACATATTTTGTATTTTTGTTTAGAAACTAGATAGTGTATGCTATTTTGACAACAGTGCAAAAAAATTGTGAAATTTTCTTCAAATATGTTAAACAGCCTAAAAATCTAAAAGAGTGACGTTTCAAGCCAAAGTCCTTCATCCGATGCGAAACATAAGTGCGCGGACGTGATTGGCCGTGATGCGTTGGCGTTAAGGTATTACATATTTTTTCCCGCAAGGTTAATTTATACGTAAACATTTACAACCAAGTATACAGCAGTAAGTCCTCCTTCCCCGAGACGGCCGAGAGAAATGAGGCCAGTGACGCGACTGGTAAACATCTTTAATCGTTTAAAAACCACTATTATCACACCAGTTCGAGTGAGAAGAGTCTTTAACGTTCCCCCAGCAGTTATTCACGTCATACAGACAGGTAATTCATTAAAATTTTAATTCCTTGTGGCCACAGTATGCATGTGTATGGCGACTTCGTGTACTGGCAAGGTCCTGGCATATATATATGTACTAAAAGACTACCGTTCTGGGAATGAGTCTAATTACTCGTTATTCTATTATACCAAAGAACAAGCGGTTCCAAGGCTGTCAGGAAGGGGTTCGTGGAAATGTTAAAATATTACGTTTTTGAAATGAATGATACCTTTATAAATCTTACAAGTAATATTAGACATTTATAATATATATTACCTCGTTTTTCAATGTAACTTGTGTCTCGCCATTCTGATGAACAGGAGTCGTCACATTTACTTCAGGGTTATTCGACATAAATTAGTAACTCCTTAAGATGTTTGGTAGACGTTCGTCAAGCGCTTGAGAAAATGTTTTGGAGCTCCACCGCTAGGGATCGAACGGACCTGCAACACTCAACGAGTCTCCACTCGCCCACATGACTGAGTGTGAGACTACACTCACTCTCCACTGAACTATTCAATTGAATCAACAATCGAAATATAGTAAGTAGTCTAACGTTTCGAGCGAAGGCCCATCGTCAGAGAAATATTTGGAAATCTTTCGGCAGTATATCAAACCTTACTTTATTAGTTTCGATTGTTGTTTTAACACTGCCTACGCAGCACGCTACTTTCATTCAATTGAATGCATGGTTGGAGAGTGAGTGTAGTCTCACACTCAATGTGGATTGAGTGTTGAGTTGAATTGCACTTATTGAGTATGATCGAGAGGCCACTCATTGAGTGTGAGTGTGAGCGTGAGTGAGCTTTTAGAATACAGGCGTTCGTCTCTTCTAACTTAAATGTCTCTTTCGTCTTGTCAGCCCTATAGCGATCTTTGCTAAACTTGCAAAGACTTTCAAGTTTAGCATAGCAGTATATATATATATATATATATATATATATATATATATATATATATATATATATATATATATATATATATATATATATATATACTATACTGATTATAGCGATTGACGATTGTTAACGACCATATGAAAATATTGCATCTAGCTCATATATACCGTCAACTATATAGTCTTATCTTAATACAGTAACTTTGAAAGTTATATATAGTTGCCTATTAACAAGTAAAGTGCCGCGTAGGCGATGCATGTTTTAGATAGAGCAAAGTGAAAATGTGGTAAATTGCCAAGAATAGTCAGTTTGATAATAAAATACTGACGACGTTTCGAGCGGAGCCCTTTATCGGAGTAATTCGTTCGAAATGATTTTTATAATGTCACTCATCACATTTGTTCCCAGAGTTACAGAATAGAGAACTAACTATGGTCGTTTAATATCATAACTCTGACAATGAGTTTTCGCGTTGCGTTCGCGCTTTATCCCTAACTATTATTTTACAGTCATTTCACTTTTCACGAAAATGTTCGGATGTTCGTTCCGAAGTTCACAAGTTCATTGGGAAGTTCAAAGCTCATTTTACCACGAACGTCGTAACGAACTTATGAACATTTTGGTGAAAAGTGACAAGTGAGTTGCAAATGAGTGTCGTTGTCTTTGTAAATTCTGCAATACTGTAGTTTTAGACAAAATCTTTTGTAAAAATTAGAGAATGTGTCTTAAAAAGTATGTTTTAAAATGTTCAAAATTTTGCTGAAATATGATGTCAGATCGCGGGAAATGCCATTTCAGAGACTCAAATTTCAAAAATTTCCCGGGGGACCATACCCCCGGACCTCCCTAATAATTGGGCACTCTTACTGCCCCCCTGACTAAAAAATCCTGCCTACAGCCCTGAAAGTAAAATAGTCAGTTAAAAGTGATTTCGTCATTCAACCCTGGTTACTGTTCTCGACCATCGTTTGCAACTCTCAACTACTGTTCTCGATATACTTTTATCCAGTTGGCTTGCCATGCATACGCTCTATCAATAAGTCACTCATCGCGAGATAGCATCTGCCATAGAGGCATTCTCGTTCCCAGATACCCTACTTTTCTTAGCGCCTGCCTCCTCCGCAGGCCCTCGTTGCATCATGGACAGGTCACACACGCCGAATTTAGGGCCTGCAAGATCCTGTAAAAAATTTGGCAAAACTTGGCACGGAATAAATTTGCATAATTAACTACCATTGTCAATATGGCCATGGGCCATGGCTTTTCCGAAGATTTTGAAGGCCATTGAAGACCTGTGACATACGAATCCTACCTTAAAAATGAAGGAATTGTTGAAAAAACCAATTACAGTTGAACTTTGTCAACTTTCGGCCAGAAGAATCAACGAAAATGCACTTTAGTCTCCCCAGAGACTCTTGGGTTTATACTTTTTCGGTTTCCACAACAACTGAAACTTGAATTACGCTACACTGTAGCCTACAATTTAACAAAATTAAATCTCATTAACTCTTGGTCACTCAATTCACAGTCTTTGATAGCTAGATAAACCAAAAAACAATAAAAAAAACCTGTACTTTCCAGACCGTCGAATTTGCTTTTGTTCCGCAGATATTTTTTCCTTCAATTCCTTTTTGTCGCTAAAAATATTATTGGCAGAAGGTCGATCATTCTAAAACATATTGGTTTCTTCATTGTCATGATCTGTAAGAAAGTTTAGACCGAATTTCCTGGGGGGTCACAGTGTTAAAAGAACTTGGACGTACGTTTGTCGAACAGCGGCCGGGCCGGCCGGAAAGATTTTACAGGCCCTCTCAAAACTATCGCCAGGCGATATCGCCGATATTTGTTTACAGGATCTGGCAGGCCCTCTCAACAGTGTGACCTGTCCATGATGCAACAAGGGCCTGCGGAGGAGGCAGTCCTAGCGCGGCCGCACAAAAATTCTCTGGGGTGAGAGTTCCGTAGCAAAAAAAAACCCGTCTGTTTACACTGACGCTACGGTAAATTTACCGTAACGTATAGTGATTTGCAGCCGGAGTGCTAAGCGTAGTGACTACGCTACGGCAAACCACTCCGGAATAGTGTAAACACAACCTTCAACAAAGAAACGTAGTGATTTTTCAACGGAAGACTGACCGTATCGTAACAGTGTAAACTTGCACACAAAGCATATATTCATGTAGTGCATACGGTACGTTTGAAAGCGTATAACGATCCAGGTGCATGCGAATGGTACATTGTACAATACAGATATGTATTGACCAATTGTTTACCCAATGTGTTTCTTTTGCTTTAAGGCTTACTCACAGGTGCAGGTGATATCGCTGCACAACATTTTGCGGAAAACAAGACATGGAAAGACCACGATATTTGGAGAACAGTTCGCTTAACTAGCGCCGGGTTATTTATTATTGGACCAATATTTCATGTCTGGTACGACATTTTCCTCAGCAAACTCTACATTCAAAAAACAATGACAATAGCTCTGAAAAAAGTGGTCTTAGACCAAGGCCTTTTCGCTCCTGTTTTTCTTGTACTCTTTTACGGTTCAATTGGACTATTTGAGCTGAGCTCTTTCACAAAGACATTGAATCGCATCAAAGTGGAATTCGTGCCAAGTATGGTTGTGAATTACGTCATATGGCCAGCAGTGCAGCTGATAAATTTCTACTACATTCATAAACCACAGTACAATATACTTGTGGTCAATACTGTCTCAATATTCTGGAACAGTTTTCTATCTTGGGCAGCACACAAGAAAATACATTACAACGACAAAATTTAGCAATGACACTCGTGACAAGATAGTTAAAGATGCGTGATGGATGTCATGGTAACTATATCACTAGAAACCCCTCTGACGTGGGGAGGGCTAGCCTGGATGACAATTGGCTTGATATGAAAGATTATGGTATACTTATCACTGATCTCTAAAAGAAGACTGGATCGAGTAACTCATTGTCCAGTGGAGTTAGAAAATGAAGCTCGCGAAATGTCAATTTAGTCCCTTGCTAATGGCGCCGGTCTAGCAATTGTGCAGGTAGGTCAATACGAAGATCAAAAATTCGGGAAACAATGCTGTGTTATTGGTTTGTGAAAAGCGAAAAAAGAAGAAAAAGGACGAGAGCAAACTCCGTAGCGATATTTTACATATGCAGTTCGTCCCTTATAGTATATAATGGCGGATTCTGCATGGCTTCATTTTCCAAGCAATAGTTGCTCGATCCAATGGATCCAGTATTTTTTTTAAGATCAGTGATTCTTATCCACTCTGTGAAATATTAATTCAGTTCCATCTTTAATCAAGACAGAGAAGGCACACCTTATTAAAGTAACAGGAAATCGTAGACATCGTATATTTTAACTGCTTGTAGTTTCCCAAACGGTGACACAAAATGTTGGTTGCTATCCTTTTCTCGATATGTTTTCTCTGGGGTTTAAACGTGAAAAGAATCACACCAGACCGCACAATGACGTCAAAAAAGAGATTGCTGTGCGGATTGATAAACAAGATGGCGGAGCCCATGTCTATGATTTATAGTGCAACTTTAAAGCCGCTGCTACAGGATGCACTGCACCATAGTCAATCGAGATGTGGTCTGGAAACTCGGCAAACTTCAAAGCGCCTATAATGAGCTGTGATTTTATGTTGAACCATACCTTACACCGTGCACATCCTTTGTTCTTGGTTTATTAATATTTAAGTAGCATGGTTGAGTGATTGAGCTGAAACGTTGCTATTGGACAATTCGTTCATTATACTAAAATACAATGTGTTCAGTGACCGTGCACCGTGCACAAAAATGCATAAAGGCGAACAAAAAGATAGACTAAAGACTTTAGCTGAGTTTCCAGACCATATCTCGATTGACTATGACTGCACGTGTTGCAACGCTATTGCGAGACCGGTTTCAAGGCAGGTTGCAACGTGCAACACCGCCTGGTTTTATGAATCTGTGTCGTTTTCCATTGCGAGACAGGTTCCACAAACCGAAGTTGATGTGCATCCTACTTTGGTGAATCTGTCTCGCAATACAAAGCGACACAGGTTCATAAACAAGGGGGTGTCACCAGTGAACTCCGTTTCCTATATCCATCCCTATAGCTGGAACGCTATCTTCAGTCATTATCACGCTTCAAAAGTGAAGTCAAAATTTTGAATTTATTACGTTGCTTCCAGCCCCCTGACGCGAACCGCGTCTTGGCCGCGTATATATAGGGGGGACTGAAGGCGACGTAATAGAGCTTGACTTCACTTTTTGACCCGACATTAGCGTTCCAGATATGAAGGGAGAATGGAGGAAGTATGGAGTTCACTGGGTGTTACACGTTGCAATCTGACTTGAAACCTGTTCCTCTGCAGGCAATTCTGTGGCTTCTCACTTCTTAGTTTTTCCGAGTCAGAGAGCTTCTAGGACTGTGTGAGCGATGTTTTGCGGGCTAGGATTGCAGGGAAGTATAGGGATTGTTGGGGTTTGTGAAGGGATTGGCCGACGAAGAGGGGTCAGCAAGGGATTGGGCATTTAATTCCCCTCTTCCCCATGCTCTTGTTAATTTCCCTGGCTCGGCCAAAACATTGAAAACATCGCTCGCACAGTCCTAGAAGCTCTCTGACTCAGGAAAAACTAAGAAGTGAGAAGCCACAGAGTTGCCTGCGGAGGAGGCTACAGCGCCTTAAGATGTGCATTTTTTAAGTACATTAAAGATGAAAACTTAATATCTAGTGTACAGCAGTCAGTCAGTTTACTTTTGTTTATAACAAGATATTTTCTATTTATTAAGGGCTTTATTTGTATAAACACTTAACAAGAACTATAATTCAAAATGAATATAACTTGATGTAAAGGAGAAAATTCCATTTCTTCTATTAGTTAAACCATATTTATATTAATTGCACTTTAAATAAGCAATACATAATCACATTATAGCGTGATAAATATATTATTTAATATTAAATGCTGCGAATGATTTTTGTTTACCAGTTGTGATGTAGGAGGGTCCACAACAATTTTTTTCAGTCGAGATACGGGAAAACGATTGATTTGATAACGAGAAACAGGATATACAAGAGAAAAAATGGACGAGATTCGGAATTTTAAAAAATCGGACGGGAAACGAGATCTGGAAATTTTTGCTGTGGTGATTCGGGAAATAAGGAGATTGGACAAATGACTGGGTGGCTAATCATCCTTTACTACAGCCAGCTGCTGGATTGCGAAGGACGCAGATCAACGTGGCCGTGCCGAGGCATATCAAGGGCGCTCCAAGCAGCCGCCAACGACACAGTTCAGACTACGGATCACAGCTAAGATGTTAGGTGTTGATTTTATGGGCAATATGGGATTTCTAAATAACGAATTAAGACGGTCGAAATTGGATCATCTAACCAAACGTATCCGTGTCGAAATACGGGAAGCCTATTGAGTATTGTATAGTGTAATTGTGGTGTGGAATCAAATTGGTTCGAGAAACGATCAATTCAGGATTGAATGATTGCTAAATAATCCACATTATACCCTCACAAATAATCGTCCAATCAAATGTCTACATTAGCGTCACGTGCCAGCCCAACATTTTACGATGTAGGACAACTACATATTGGGCAGCAACCTTTGGACAGGTGCACAAGGTATATTTACTTGTCAATGGCACGATTATTTGTTCGATATAATAAAACACCTATTGGATTCATCTAAGCCCGATATGGCAAAATATTGAAGTCTCAAATTTTAATATTAGGCTCGACCTTCGGTCTCGGCCTAATATTGAATTTTCGACTTAAATATTTTGCCATATCGGGCTTAGATGAACCCAATAAGTTATAATGAAGTTATTAAAATTAAATGCATGAACATAAGGATTTGTTTCATCCAAACTTTTACTACATCAAACTATTGGGTGATCTGTTGGAAATCGTAATCACAACATCTTCAAAGAATAATTTGGATCATAGAATAATTAGGATCAATTGGATCATAGACTTTCTGAGAAACAGATGGCAGAGGGTTAAGTTAAACAACAATTATTTTTTCCGATTGGTTAAAAGTCCCCGCTGGTGTACCTCAGGGAACGCGGCTTGGGCCATGGTTGTTTCTAACAATGATAAACGACCTTACTTTGCCAGAAAAATCTTCATCCATGTGGAAATTTGCCGATGACACCACTATTTCTGAAGTCGTACTAAAATCAGGAGAAAGTGTGCTACAAAAAAGATGCTAACCGCATTTCTAAATGGTCAAGAGAGAACCTCTTCCAACTTAATTCGATCAAGTGCAAAGAATTAGTTACTTCCTTTGCAAGAAATCCGCCAACTTTTAACCCGGTTAGCGTAAGTGGCCAATCCCTTGAGAGAGTAGTTACTGCCAAATTACTGGGTGTTACAATCAGAAACGATTTGAAATGGAACAATCATGTGGACCTTATCACTATCAAAGCTGCAAAGCGCCTCTACCTATTGAGACAGCTAAAGCGTGCCGATGTGGCCACGACCAACCTAGTTAAATTTTATTGTAGTTGTATCAGATCTGTCCTAGAGTATGCATGCCAACTGTTTCATATAGTAGTCTCCCACAATATCTCTCAGATGACATTGAACGTATTCAAAAACGAGCAATGCGCATAATCCTTCCTAATCTCTCTTACACTGATGCATGCCATTGAAAAAGCTGGTCTTCACACTTTGTGCAGCAGACGAGAATCCTTATCTTGCAAGCTTTTCAACGATATTGTTTCAAATGAAGATCACAAGCGTGCAGAACTTCTGCCACCCAGGACAAGCTCCACTACCGCACGACTACGTAAAAGGAGAACTTTTGAAATTCCCGCCTACGTACAAACCGCCTTAAAGACTCATTTATCATGCATTACGCGAAGAACCATTGTAAATAGTCTACCCTTTTTTTCTACATAGTTATGTTATAATATATAATTAATCTTTTTTAACGTAACAGTATTACCTATACCAAGATGTAAATTTTTATCTGCACATGTAATTCAGTCATTGACTGCTAGATGTTGTATTTTATTAAACGATTTAAAAAAAATTTTAAAAAAAATTTTTAAAAAATTTACATTTTACATTCTGGACTTTTCATCAAATATATTATACTAGGCTATAACTTTTATATATAGATTAAATCATTTTAGCACGATAAACATTCCCTCCAAAACAAATCATATAAATCTCCAGCTGCTTAATTAGTCTTGGTTGTAATGTTGTGAGTGACTCATAATGTTTTAGTCATTAGCTTATCAGAGTTGATTTTATTAACCATGCATACAAGATACAAACAAAATAATCTAGATGGCTTAGGGACCGTTCATTATTTATGCCCAGGGTTGGTACCGAAGAGAAATGGGTTGGGTAACCCAGTTTTTGACTAACTCACGGGTTGGGTAAAATAACATTTGTCTTCCATGATATGGATGAAAGTGATGAGGAAAATGATGAGCAACTGAATCAAGTGAAGGACGATCCACAAGGTCTGGGCGAAGTGCTGGATCATGGCATTTGCAGACTAGTATAAGGTTAAGGTACCAGGTATACACCACGAATATTTTTTTGTATGTTAACTTTTTTCTTTGTTCTTCTAACTATTGTCAAAACGGAAGTTTCAGTAAATAAAAATAAATTTATCTAATGAACAGTATGAACACAATTCACGTACTGTAGTATTTGCAGTATGCATGTGTACTCAATTTTAGTATGCATTTTGTTTTGCGAAGATATTTTATAAAAGGTAGGGAATGTAATATTTAAGTGGGTTGGGTAAAAAAATATCTTAAACCATTTTGAGGTTGGGTAACTAAAAAAATTACCCTACTTCTAGTTTCTCTTCGGTACCAACCCTGGGCATAAATAATGAACGGTCCCTTATATGCATGAAACATTTTAAAACTCACTAGATTCCATGGCCTTATGAAATGACATTTTATTAATCTCCAGCTGTTTAACTTAGGCTTAGTTGCCAGGCTATATAATGTTTTGACTTTAAGTAATATTTTACTTATTGGCTTGCCGGAGGCTTTATCAACAACCATACAAGATAGAAGCAAAGTAACATAGAAGACTTGATAAACTCACTGGATTCCATGACCTTATTTATAAGTTATTTTATAAATCTCCAGCAATTGGTATAGACCCCGTTTACACGATGCCGATACAATTTGAAAACGGAACAAAATCATGCCGTTTAGGCCTTGCGTTTACACGATACCGACACAAAAATGAGTGAAAACAGCACAAAATGAAGTAATATTTCAAATCCGAGTTAGTGTTCTAGACGTGGTTTCTAAATCCTATGTGCCGTTAAAAATAGCGAGGCGCAGCCGAGCTATTGTTAACAGCACATGGATTTGGCAACCAAGTCTAGAACACTAACGAGGATTTGAAATAGCTTCTCACACATCATTAGATATTCATTGCAATGAGGGCAATCACCACAGACTGGTCGTCAAGCGCTTGCAGAGACAAGGGGAAATTTTGTTTTAAAACAGCCAGGAGTTTTGGTTCGCAAGACGTTGGATTTATTGGATAACATACATTAGATTATATTGAATAGCAGGATCAATTTAGCCAGGACTGATATTGAGCAGAGAAAATATAGATGACAATTGGAATAATGTAAAACTTTACAAACTAAAGAAGACAGAAGATGTTAATGGTCGATACCGGAGAAAACAAAGCGTGAGGTGACTGTCTTGTATACTTTTATATGTACTTTATAATATTATGAAAGGTAGATGGATGTTTAAACTTCATTACTTCAATCAGTCTGCAAGCAACATCACTGTTTTAGTGCTTTTCGTAGGTTTCTGTCTGTCGTCGAATAACTTAAATTGCACCAACGTAAGTTTGGTTTCTTGTTAGTCTATTTTACTTGTAATATATGTATCGCATGTAGTCGCTTATATTGTGAAGCGCTGTTAGGTAAAAAAATCTGTTGTATTTGGAACTGGTTTCTATAGCGACAGAAAATTGTATTGGGAAATGATTTCTAAATACAGCGTACTGTATATTTAGAAATGCTTTCTAAATACAGTTTACTGTATTTAGAAAACATTTCTAAATACAGTATTGAAATTTTAAATTAACATATGTATTGTTCTCGCACTTGAATTAATTGGTCTCTGGTTTAGACTGGGGTTTCTAGGTAAGTACATGTGACGTAAATCAAGCAACCGGACTGGCCGAAATGCTATGAATATCTAATGATGTGTGAGAAGACGGGTTCCTTGACGGCATGAAATGAAAATAGAACACTAACCTTTCCTACGACTCTTAAACAAAGCGGTTTTCATCATTTACACTTACAACGCGGTCGATCTTTATGGGCATCTACAATGGCGCTCATATTTTAACTACTACTTCAAAAACTCATTAATAATTCATGACAGGGATTGATATAAAACAACAGACATGAAACTACAAAACTGATGCAATATGTCATTGTGTCAGGAAATTTCAAAATCCTGGCTACGTCCCTGATTCATGAGGAAAACACAAAGGAAAATCATGACGGTGACGTGTCTCTATATGTGATAGAGACACACTCGCTATTTTCGCGATGAACTTTTTCTTTTTCGATTAAACCTCTAGAAATACAAATTGATCGATTTATTTTTGACCGCTGTTTTATATATCTTTCTTTCACTTCATTTGGCAACTTTTTAAATTTATTTTATTTTATTCTACAATTTTTCTCTCAAAAAAACGGAGAAAAAATCTCTGGCAGAGGAGAAAGTATAAAGGTTTATATACCTAAAAAGGGCTTGTTCACACGATTGCCTGATCGCAGGTTAAGCAAGTGTTCAAGATGGCGGCATTTTGGCGAGCATATCTTCGATTGTTGGACGCTCATCCATTTAAAGTACAGGCAGCAAGTGCAGGTATTTTGATTTAAACATTTCTGTAACTCAACAGCAATATCTCAATTCTGAAGTTCAATGTCAACAGTTGTGGCTTGTAACTATTAATATCTATGCAACCTAACACGAGTACAATACTATGTTGGAAATCTGTCTGACTGCTCCAACCAGGAAACGTTAACGAGCAAAGCTTCAGCGAGTGACCAAAAGTATATTTATCTTTCTATATTTAACTAAGATAAATATTGTTATTTATAGAGTTATGTTGTTAATTGTTTGCTTCATTATAAAATAAATCAACAATTTTTGTTGAAAACCAGCATGGTTTCATACATCTTTCAAACGTCTGTATAATAGAGATACGGGCACCAAATGACCTTAAATTTGGGACGAAACGGTGTTTTATTACATTTGTATTAGCTACTTCCTTCATTTCACTTCATACTATATAATAGTCTTAAAAATTGATGACAATCAATAGCAACCAATAGTCATTGATTAACAAATGGTTGGATTTTTGTGACTATCAATTGGTGATTGGTTGATGATTGCTATTGACTGATTTCAATTTGTCAATTGGCTATCGTGTGGGCTGGGTTTGGGTAAACATAACAATAATATCATCATCATTAGACATTATTAATCATTAAAACATTGTATCATTATCGCTATCATCAAGACATCTTCATTGTCATAATTTATAGTCATCTTCAAGACATCATCATCAAGTCACCATCAATATCATCATATCATCATCATCAAGAGATTGATATAAATATCATCATCAAGACATTGTCATCAATGTCATCACCATCAAGACATTGTCATCAATATCATCAAGAGATTGTCATCCATATCATCATCAAGAGATTGTCATCAATATCATCATCATCAAGAGATTGTCATCAATATCATCATCATCATCAAGAGATTGTCATCAATATCATCATCACCAAGAGATTGTCATCAATATCATCATCATCATCATCAAGAGATTGTCATCAATATCATCATCATCATGAGATTGTCATCAATATCATCATCAAGAGATTGTCATCAATGTCATCATCATCATCAAGACATTGTCATCAATATCATCAACATCAAGACATTGTCATCAATATCATCAACATCAAGACATTGTCATCAATATCACCAACATCAAGACATTGTCATCGTCATCATCATCAAGACATAATCATCAAGACATCATCATCATCAATACATCATTGTCACCATCATTAAGACGTAACCAACATTTTCAAGACATTGTCATCACTATCATCAAGACACCATTGTCATCAAGGTATCATCACTATAATCAAAACATCATTTTCATAATCATCAAGACATCATTGATTTGTCATCACTATTCAGCGCTAGCAATTTGAATATAGCTGATGAGCAACAAACTACTCTAGAAAAATTAATAGTAGAGCAATTGCTCTCTGCTAACAATTGGCAAAATTAAAATTGCACCGTTAAGATTTTCTATCTTTATTACAGACTTGTTATTCGTTTCTAGGAATACTGGTCGGAGTAGGAGATTGCTGCGCCCAGCAGATTGTCGAGAAGAGAGGAAGAAACCATGACTTCAAAAGAACCCTAGGCATGGCCTCCATTGGTCTTTGCATCATTGGGCCAGCGATGCGATATTGGTACATCTTCTTAGACCGCACAGTCAAAGGTACCAGAACCATTGATGCAGTCAAAAAAATGGCCATGGACCAGACAATATTCGCGCCGTCAATCATAGCAACATTCTTTACCACAACTGGTGTTCTCTTTGGAAAGAGCACAGAGGAGATCAAAGCGAAGTTCAGGAACCAATACTTGGATACAATGAAGACCAATTACAAGATTTGGCCAGCTGTGCAGCTTATCAATTTTAACTTTGTTCCTTTGCAACATCGCGTGTTCGTTGTGAATTTTGTGGCGATATTTTGGAATACGTATCTAACATGGGCTGCTAATAAACATGAACAAGTTGATGGAGAGAAACCAAACGAAGACCTGTAATAACTTTGACTTGTTTTAAAACATAGTTTTCATAGATATTTGCATATATATTTGCATATATATATATATATATATATATATATATATATATATATATATATATATATATATATATATATATATATATATATATATATATATATATATATATATATATATATATATATATATATATATATATATATATATATATATATATATATATATATATATATATATATATATAAATATATATATATATATATATATATATATATATATATATATATATATATATATATATATATATATATATATATATATATATATATATATATATATATATATATATATATATATATATATATATATATATATATATATATATATATATATATATATATATATAGCTGTGCAGCTTATCAATTTTAACTTTGTTCCTTTGCAACATTGCGTGTTCGTTGTGAATTTTGTGGCGATATTTTGGAATACGTATTTAACATGGGCTGCTAATAAACATGAACAAGTTGATGGAGAGAAACCAAACGAAGACCTGTAATAACTTTGACTTGTTTTAAAACATAATTTTCATAGATATTTGCATATATATTTGCATATATATTTGCATATATATATATATATATATATATATATATATATATATATATATATATATATATATATATATATATATATATATATATATATATATATATATATATATATATATATATATATATATATATATATATATATATATATATATATATATATATATATATATATATATATATATATATATATATATATATATATATATATATATATATATATATATATATATATATATATATATATATATATATATATATATATATATATATATATATATATATATATATATATATATATATATATATATATATATATATATATATATATATATATATATATATATATATATATATATATATATATATATATATATATATATATATATATATATATATATATATATATATATATATATATATATATATATATATATATATATATATATATATATATATATATATATATATATATATATATATATATATATATATATATATATATATATATATATATATATATATATATATATATATATATATATATATATGTATATATATATATATATATGTATATATATATATATATATATATATATATGTGTATATGTATATATATATATATATATTATTTACCGGCTGGGAGGTCCGTACAGAGAAATATTTCCCAAGCTCTCAAAATATTTTCCCGAGGGAAATATTTCTCTATACGCACCGACCAAAACGGTAAATAACATATTTATTTTTTTTTATTAATCGTACGATTTATAATTTACATAACTAGAAATACATTAACGCAACAACCCCTCGCCCACTTTTAATTTACATGCTGTTTTTTAAACACCCCCCCCCCCCCCCCCCCCCACCCACCCACCCCCTGATTGAAATAAGCACTCTTGATATACAGCCAATATGAAAACAAACAGATATAAACCTCAGGATAATTATAAAATTTATAGATAGGATATCAAAGCAAAACTTAGATTTCATTAAATTCTTGTTGTAAAAAATGTATTGTTTTTAGGAGGTTTCAAAAGGGTTTAATATTTTTAGCAAGCCTTTAAATGGCTTCCATATCCATACATGTTTTGTACTTTTGCAAAGGTAGAATTAAACGTTAATAGCTCAAAAATAACATTTTTAACAGAGTCTGAGATAAAAACAATTCAGTAGAATCGGATTCCAGAAAGAAGTATTGAACAGACGTTTCAGTTGAAAATTTGGAAATACCGCCAAGAAAATCGGCAAAGCCCATGATTATTTTTAATAATAGTGCATGCAAAGTCAATGAAAAACCTCACGTCCACATAAGCTTATGGTAGTGTTTTAAGTTAGCTTTAGTTAAGCTGACATATGGTTTGGACGAGCACGAAAACGTGAACCTGTAAGCGAAAACTTGAAAACAACATATATAAAGGACAAGCCCAAGGTATACTGAAACTTTAAACCGATCTTGGCGTTTACAGAATATATAAATACTGATTCCAATCAGCAAAATAAATAAATACAAATACCCTACCGTTAACTTGATTTTGAGACCACTGAGTGACCACAAACACTGCAATTCAGATCGAGTTTTTGTTTACCGTACGGTGTTTGGTTTCTTCAGGTTCTCTGGTTTCTCTTCAACATATATTAAACCGGCTGTTTGTCTTTTTTATCATTTCTTCGTTGTTCCCTTTTAAGCTAAGTAGCTCCGGCTTCATTTCGTTTCGTTAAACGAAACCATTTTGTTTCGCAAAATATGGAGATTTAGTTTTCTTCATAGCTAGTCACCAGTTTCCAACTATTCTTACCACGTGACACCGTACCAAACATATATATAAATATATAAACTATTTGCGAGATTACGTCTCCCTCGCTTTTTCTACACGCGTGTAAAGTGGACTCCACGCATGTCGAGATTAGTACCCTCACCGGGCTCCGGGCCTTCGGCCCTACGCCCGGCTCGGGGATTAGGTAAATTAACATAATTGAATTGCGTAATCGAGATGACATTCACGTGATATTCAAAAGTCCAAAAGCTTGGAACCTCTTTTGTGATAAAAAAAAACCAGTCAAAACTTGAAGATCTAGTTACGAAGGGAAGTCAGAATGCAGTCCTAGTGTTTTTAAAGTTTAGTTGATAAAGATTCTTCGTCGTTCTTCTTTGTCGCTTGCTCGTTTTTGGCTGTTCGCTTGGAAAAACGCTTTCAATACTCGGCTGACTGCATGGAAATTGAAAGTGGGTCGTTCGAGTTTGAAGACGAAAATGCTTGTAGTAAGCCATTTGTAACTTTTGTCAAAGGCATGACACGATGAGGTTGGCATGTGGAAAATACTTGACTAAATGGTAAAGACTTGTAGCGGTTTTGTTGAGTTAGTTGGACAACAGAAGAATGACAGTTTAGTATCAAAAGGTTTCAGCTTTTCTGTCTTCTCGTGGTATGTTTTTTTTATATATACTTCTATATAGTTTTATTTAGTGATTCAAAATACTGTGTTCACAAGTTTATGTATGTTTTGCCTACTGTTTTAAACTGTTTTCATACGTCGTTGAGCAATAATACTTTAAAACTTGATAAATGTCGCTCGCTGAAATTTTGGTTCTTCACAGTTTTCTCGCATTCGTTTAAAATTCGCTGTTTTCACATCAAGTTGTCAAAATCTACAAACGGTCGTTACACTGTGTACCACTTGTCTCGTAATGACATTGATGTATCATTGCAAGGTAAGCTGTACAAACCATTGCAACGTTCTATTAAGGTGAGGTAATATGGTAACATGTTTCTTCAATTTTCAACGCAACTTGTATGCGTGTTACCACCCACCTTAACCCTTAAAGCCTGCCGCACACGAGAGCTACTAGCTGAGCCGAAAACCTCGCGAGGCCGTCAGCTCAGTGTTGAGAAAAGTGCTGAGCTCAAAACAGCAAACTGGCGCCAGTTATGAATCTCCATCAGATGGCTCTTCTTTTCATTTTGTTAATGCGACGTCGACGGCGTCGTATATGAGAGCGGCATGTCGACAGACATGGTCCCGGAGTTGGATTCAGAGACGACAAGGCCATGGCGTATACGCTAACCTCCTTCGGGAGCTTTGCGCCGAGGACCCAGAGATGTTCAGACAGTATCACCGATTAGACATCGAATCTTTTAAGAAAATCGTAAGGATGGTAGGCCCAGTCATTCAGAAACAAGAAACTATTATGCGTGTAAGCACCACATCTCCACCAATTTATCCTCTAAAAGGACGTCATTTACAAATTCATTTGCATTCGCCATCATGGTCTCCATTTTTATCAGCTCTCACGTGAACAAACTATGGGTTTTCATTGGCCAGTTGATTTCAGCGGCTCAGCACGTAGCCTGGTACCCTGGCCCAATCAAAGAATATGGGCCAGGTAACCACTAAAGACTTCTGCTTTCCTATTCGTTGAAACTTTCGCGCGTTTTTATTGGCTATGAGTAAAACTGCAATCGTCATAAGTGGATTTAGCCCTGATGACGCGAGAATGAGATTAGTGATTACTTGGCCCATATTTCTTTTGAAATTGGGTCAGGGTACCAGGCTACTCAGCACGTAGCTCGCAACATCCGCAGACGTTGCGATTTTTTCCTTGCGAGGTGAAAAATATCAAACACGATAGATATTTTCCTCACGGCCTCGCGAAGCTAAATCCTCACGAAAATCATCCGCACACGAGAGAAACTTGCTGAGCTGACCGCCTCGCGAGGTGGCGGCTCAGCTAGTAGCTCTCGTGTGCGGCAGGCTTTATCGACCACTGTAGCCTTTAGTATTTTACTCTGGCTAACGCCAGACGATTTTACTCGTCAGCAGGATATCTCCTGGTCAATATACGGTTAAACATTGTCACGCAGCAATGATTTTGTTGTAAGTTGAAAAAATTAATTCTTTGAACGTTTTCATGGCGATAAAGTGAACATCCAGAGCCGAATACACAGCCCCAGCAAGAACCACCTTCAGTTTCTCTTCCGTATATCGGACCAGCATCTCACAAGATTGAGAGGATTCTAAATCGTGCTGGTACGAAGGTATTTCACAGTAGTCAACACAAATTGTTCAAGGTACTTTTCACACATAAAGATGAAGTGGATAGCTTATCTAAGCCTGGAGTGTATCGCATTCCTTGTGAGTGTGGCTTGGTATACATCGTGGCTTGGAAGGAATCTCTCAACTTGCCTGAAGGAACACAAGATATGTTGCATAAAAGCGCAACAAGAAAAGTCTGCTGTTGCCAAACACGCTTGGAGTCATCACTCTTATAAGAGTCATCACTCTTAGCCAGCGACAAGCAATACTTCACGCGAAGAACAAGAGAATCCATTGAGATCGCAAAACATCACACTATTTCTCAGGAGGGACAGCCATTAAATAGCACGTGGCGTGCCCTATTCGGAGAACATTCTTGATTTTGTTTTCTAATTAATAAAATTAACGTGATACGCCATTGTATTCTTACGTGATTTACTTAATTGATCAGTTGCTTAATTTATAAATGACGTTAGCCAACAGTTTGTTGTCATTGCTCTGATGAAGGCCTGAGTCAACAGGCCGAAAGCTTAGCAAAGAAATATTTTACGTGGTGTTTCCACAAAACTTATTTATATTGAAAAAATTAGTTGAAAAAAGTAGGCACCAGTTCTACTTGCTGCAAAATGCTGTTTCAACTTGCAACAAAATCATTGTTGCGCGACCATGTTTAAGGTGGGTGGTAATACGTACAACCTTTACAAAGTGACGTCTTCTGTAATCTATATTACAGTACACACACACGCGAAAATGTAATCTATTTGTTTTATACAATACTGAGTCAACAGGCCGAAAACTTAGCAAATAAATATTTTACGTGGCATTACGTATTGAGAGAAGGCAGCCACATAAAGAAGTTATCCACATTCCACTCTGATGAAGGGCTCCGCTCGAAACGTCAATATTTCGTTATCAAAACTATTCTGGGCAGTTTACAACCTTTTCACTTTGTTCTGACACACTGCCTACGCAGCACTCTACCTTTTTACAAACAGGACCAATAGATGGTTACTCAACGCCGACAAATTTTAATTCATATCACCAACCGATTCGCTTGAGTCACTGCATGTCCACGATGTTTTAACAGCTATTTTCCAAGCGCCTAGGTTTCTCCACAGTCAGAAACCAATCAGTTCAGGCACCCTCAACCAGTTCCTGTTTCGCACGCGCTACTCCTGCACACGCGCGACAAAAACTGCATTCATGACGACACTAATACTGACAATCCACGCAACTGGGATTGATGACGTGCGCTGTAGAACCTCCGACAGCGAAATCACCAACGGTTAGGAAAACAAGGTCTGATATTTTGCTATCCATGCTCCGACGGATGAAAACAGGACGCCGTATGATACGCAATTAAACACCCGTCGTTTTGAATAGTTTTTTGATATCGTTTATAGACACTCTCGTAATTATGTCGTGAGAAAGAAGTTAAAGCAGTCGGTAATATGGTAGGGTTTAATTTTGTTGCTCAGCCATCTCAGGTAAATCCTAGCGTAGAGATAACCAAAGAGGTACGACAATGTTTTGGTGGTTCGGCGACGCCAGTAGAGATTCCATCACTGAGCGACAAGATTCAGATACGGAACGATATAATTTACAAGCCGCTGAGGTCGGACGGTGCGTGGAAAAAGAAATACGAGCGCCATGAGAAACAGTCGTCGACGGGTTTCTTCTCGCCTGTCGCACAACCATACGAAACGTTTGGGAAACTAGAACTCAATCTTCGACAACTAGTTTTGAAAACTCTTGGAGCAGATACGGTGAGCATTTTTTAAAAAATGTATTTTTCCAAGTGGGTGGTCTTTAATTCTATTATTATTATTATTATTATTATTATTATTATTATTATTATTATTATTATTATTATTATTATAATATATATATATATATATATATATATATATATATATATATATATATATATATATATATATATATATATATATATATATATATATGTATATTAATACTTCAGTTTGTTTCAGCACTATTTATTCACACAGTACTAGTCAAGCAAACGAACGCGTATCGAAGCGAGTTCAACAGTTTTTCAGCCCGGTTTGCCGGGATGAAAACGATTACATGGACATTTTCACCCCGGTTAACCGGGCTAGCTCGCTTGCATGCATGTAATCGAAATGTCAAAAAAACATGCAGCCCGGCCCATGTAATCGCCCCCTAACATAGTTAAGAAAAAGCTGCAGGTAAGGTTTACTAGCTAGTGAGGAAGGTTCAAAGTGAAAACACGTTAAATTATTGTGAAAATTATTGCTCCGAATCCGATCGGATCGGATCGGATTCGGACTTGCACACCTCTAGCCAATTGAAACGTTTGTCACAGTACACCAAAATTGTACCACGTGTACCTACACCACGACCGAGTGTGCCACAGTCCCCCACGCGCTTTTTGGCATGCATTACCTGAAATTGATGACAAAATGGCCGCCGCTTAAGGGCTAATTTACATATAGCCTTTATAAATAGCATCTAATTTTAAACAGTAAATATATAGAGGGGAAATATTAAAATGAAAATTCTTGCTAATTGAGTATCTCGCCTACTATTTGCCGACCTCGCTATTTAAGCAACAGCGATTTTCAAATTATTCACTTCCTTATTTGTTTAAATCAGGTATACCTATAAATTAATGCTGTATCTATATTTTGATTGTATTTATCTTATTAATGTAAAGCGCGTTAGATCATATACAATCACCTGAAAATGCTGCAGTTTTCACGGACCATTCTGTCATCTACTACGAATTTAATGCGTTTATTAAAGCTCCAACGAAAAGTCGAAGATCGGTATACGATTACAAAAAAGGAGATTTCCAAAAATTGCGTACTACTCTCGGCTATAAACATGTCCTCAGTCCTAGAACATGAAGATATAGATGATGACTGGCAAAGTTGGAAAGATGTTTTTCTGGCGGCAGTCTCTGAGCATATACCATGCAAGAAATTAAAAGGACGCAATCCCGTACCTTGGATCAATGGTACCATCTTAAATATGATCAAGAAAAAGAACACCATCCGTCAAAAATTGAAATCTTCTCCGACTGATCACCAAAAACAGAAATTCAAAAACCTGCGCGCAGAAGTAAAACGTATGCTACGGGATAGCCGCGAGAATTTCTTTAGTTCTCTTGTAAGCCACTTTGAGAATAATCCAAAACGTTTTTGGTCAGTACTGAAACAGAAATCGAAAACCCGTAACATTCCTGATCTTATTTCCATGGCTAATGCAACAACTGCTGATCAAGGCGTCCAGTCGTCAAGAACCACCGCTGATAACCCTACAGAAATAGCTAATATGTTCAACAACTACTTCACATCGATATTTACATCTGACAACCTCCCGGAGGACCCCAACTGTGAACTAGTGGAGCCTGTTATGATCGACCTAACTCTAACTGTCCAGGAAGTCCAAGCAGTACTTGAATCCCTTGACGTTACAAAAGCCACTGGTCCTGATAACATAACAGCAAGATTACTCAAAGAAACAGCTTCCGTCATTTCTTCGTCTTTCTGCACGCTGTTCAATAAATCGCTACAACAAGGTGTACTCCCACATGAGTGGAAACTGGCTAACGTCGTGCCTGTGTATAAAAAAGGAGAAAAGCAATAAACGGAAAACTACAGACCCATCTCACTACTATCAATAGTATCGAAAGTCTTGGAACGCTGTGTATTTAACAACATCAAGCACCATGTATTCGAGCAAATCAAGACATGCCAGCACGGATTTATTACTGGTATAGATCCTGCGTAACCAATCTTTTGGAAGCCATCGACTACATTGGTTCAGTACTAGATAACGGAGGACAAATCGATACGATGTACCTCGATATGTCAAAGGCTTTTGATAAGGTTAATCATAAGCGCCTGCTACGCAAACTACACGGGGCTGGTTTTGGAGGCAATCTTCTCCAGTGGTTCAAATCATATCTGATGGAACGCCACCAACGTGCAACTGTACTTGGCGCCACATCGGATACACTGCCCGTTAGTTCAGGTGTGCCTCAAGGTTCTATTCTCGGTCCTGCTCTCTTCGTACTATACGTCAATGACCTGCCTAGCGTAATTAAATCCAGCCAAATTTCAATGTTTGCTGACGACACAAAACTCTTCAAGGCTATCAACTCTTCGGACGACGTTACATCCCTCCAAGAAGACCTGAACAGTTTACAAACCTGGTCTTCACTGTCTGGCCTCGCCTTCAGTGAGACCAAATGTAAAGCCCAGAGAATCACGAGGAGGATCAAGCCAATAGAATCCACTTTCACGTTCAACAACTCCACCCTAGAAACCGCCGAAACTGAAAGAGATCTTGGCGTCTGGGTAGCGAGTAATTTAACATGGAACAAACAAGTAAACGAGCAATCTTCACGCGCCAATAAACTTCTAGGTTACATCAGAAGGAACACTAGGTTTATCCAGAATACTGCGGTGAGACACGCTGTATCTTGCTTTGGTGCGTCCCCACTTGGGATACGCGACACAAATTTGGGCTCCACAGTCGATAGAACAGATTATGCAATTGGCACAAATTCAGAGGAGAGCAACCAAATACATTCTCAACCTGCCATTTTCTTGTGATATCGACTACAATAATAGGATGCAGTATTTGTCGCTCTTTCCACTTTGTTATTGGCACGAGTATTTAGACATGGTTTTCTTTTACAAAATAACACATGGATTAATCAGTTTAAAATCTTCCGTTCTTCCAGTTATCCGTACATCCAGACCAACTAGATTCCCTAATGGCAACACAACTAAATTCATCATTCGTAAATGTAAAACAACTACCTATCAAAAATCCTACCTCATCAGAACTTGCCGAATTTGGAACTCTCTTGCAGACAAACGTGACCTTAACACAGATACTCTTTCTTTATTTAAATCAGTTATGCTTAAGTATTATTTTTTATCGTTGGTAACTTCTTACAACTGTGAAGACCCTCGCACGTTTAAAACAATCTGTCTCAAATGCAACTCTGTTTGGAGTCTCAGTGACCCAATTTCCTGTTGTATGTAATTAATATGTAATACTTATAATGTGCTGTAATTTTATTTTTCATAGTTATCTCTCTATATCCTTTGTATGTTTAGGGCCCACAGTAATTGGCTAACGCTGTTGTGGTTCCCCTGCCATTGTTAAACCTGCTATTATTTATATGTTTATTTCTATGTATGTTACATATGGCGAAGGTATTAAAATAAAATAAAATAAAATACATATGTATTTTGCGCTATATAAATTTTAAATATTATTATTTTATTATTTACCTACGATCTGCCAAATGACTATATCTCTCGAGCTATCGTTTGTCAATGTTTGAACCTCCATCAATCATGGTGTGTTCAAAATGCATATTTTCTTGTTGTAATTACAAGTCGGGTAGTTGTTGAATTGGATGTATACAACTTCAGCCAATTTGGTCAATATGTAATTTATTACATATATATAAGATAAAGATTCTTCTATCAACTCTCAAACATTTGACCAAAGACGATTTTGAAGGTATCAAACAAAATCCTACCGCAATCCAGTGGTGCATGACTTGCTTATTTGCTTACTATAGATATCGTAGATATACCTGACGCAAATAAATAGGTGACTAAATAATTGGATAATGGTTGTTATTTAGATCAGGAAGTCGGCAAATAGTTGGCAAGCTACTCAATAAGCAGAATTCTCACTTTAATATATTCGCCTTATATATTTATTGTTCAAAATGGGACGCCATCCTCTAAGGTATATATGTAAATTGGCTTTCAAGCAGTGGCCATTTTGTCATTAATTTCTGGTAATGGACGAATTGCCAAGATGGGCTTCCTATATGACTATACTAGAGTACTTCGCAGGTTATTAACGATCGTATATGCTCGTATTTTTACACAGGCACAGCAACAACCAACAGGTCCTAGGAAAGATTCAATGTGGAGCAAATTACGCGATAATCGCGATATATTTATCAAGGTTAGCTGAATGAAGTTCTTCTATTTTACCTTTAACAATTTACTGATCCCAGGTAAAGGATTATAAGGAAATTTAATCAATGAAGTACAGCTGTTTAAGAACAATCGAACTTAAAAGGGCTACAATCAATTTCAAAAGTAGTTGGAACACTTGAGCTTTACTAAATATACTCGTTCAACATCGTCTATTTTGCAATATGTACACAATCCCTCCCTCCCCCTCCCTTTACAATATTGTCTAATGAAACAAGTTAACAATCCCAGTAAAATTCACCGTAAACATGGTTTACAACATTGAACAATGGGTCGGGGCAGTTGGAAAACCAGTAAGTGACGCAAATGTCCCTTATGTCCCTCACTTTTGAAAATGATTGTATATTTGAAATGTTGATGAAATGTGAGTAAATGTGCAGGAAATTCTCTCTATCTTTTACCAGTTATAATTTTATAAGTTTTTTTATACAAAAGTTTTATATTATAAAGTTTCAATATACAAAAGAAATATTATCCTTGCAACGACAAACTAGGAAACAATCTCAAGGGGTGTATAGGCCAGTTGCACGATGTTACCTGAGCATCATTTTGGCGGGTCACATGCATGAAAACGTGGCCAATACTGAACTAAATTGAACTATTTTTATAGATAGAAATAATTCCGGATGCTAATATCTTCAAAAATTGTCGAAGTTCTTTCTTTTGCCACATATGTTATGCATGTAGCCCGCCAAAATTATGCCTGCGGCCCGCCAAAATGATGGGTGCGCATGATCGTGCAACTCGCGTATAGATACAAAGATTTAAGAGAACATCGATTCTCTAAAACTCAACTTAGCACACTTTTCGTAGAAGTATGACATTGCTATTTGCAGTAGAAAAGAGTGACCGTGCCGTTGCCCAAGGGGTGACGTGAAAGAGTTATTTATAAAATATGATATAATGTAAATGGGACATTGGCGCTATTTGAACTACTCTATATCTAAAAGAAATGCCGCTGCCCAAGAAATTATGTTAAAAACAAAATGGTGGTGGCCAAATGGAAGTTACAACCGTACAAAGTTTTAAATTATACGATTATTTTGAAAATAACTAAGGTGCCCCTTTTTGGAAGTACCCTCCCCCCCCTTTTTTCAGGTGCTTCCGCGGCCTCTGAGGGCACTCAGAGACAGCACATACCTCTGCAGGTTATTAGAGATGTTTAAAGTGTCTATGAAGTGAAAAATACGTTGGCATTTTTGTTGTTTTATTGTACAGAGGAGCATGACAGGAGCACTCACTGAAAATTTCAAGAGAATCTGATGTGTAGTTTTCGTGCTATCAACCACTGATCTCAAGTAATATACTCATCAACTCTAAAAATTTGCCGTGGATACGAACGCAGATGGATCATTAATAATGAAATCTATTGTTCTTATGTATAGTTGCCATTTGCGTACGTATAAGCATTGTTACCGAAAGCCCAATTTTTCTCCAAGGACGAACTAACCATGGCAAACTTTGAGAGTTAATAGCGCGAAAACTACGCATCAAATTCTCTTGAAATTTTCAGTGAGTGCTCCTGCCATGCTCCTCTGTACAATAAAACAACAAAAATGCCAACGAATTTTTCATTTCATAGACACTTTAAAAGGGATACGAGCCCGCTAACAAGGCTGATAATACACATGAATAAATGAATAAAATGCTTGATTGCACTCGTGCCAAAATTATGCAGAAATGTTTGCATAAAATAAGAATAATGAGCGCAATCAAGTATTTCTTCTACACGGCGAATCTTGTGGTCAGATTTTTATTAATTTCTAAACCAGGACCATGATCAATCTTTCCACTAACTTTCACAAAACGCTGTTCAGTAGTTTGTGAGATATCCTGCATGCGACAGACAGACAGACAGACAGACAGACAGACAGACAGACAGACAGACAGACAGACAGACAGACCGACGGACGGACGGACGGACGGACGGACGGACGGACGGACGGGCAGACGGACAAACAAACAAACAAACAAACAAACAAACAAACAAACAGGGGAAAAAACATAACCTCCTGAGGTAACAACCGTATTACTATACTGAAGCGAGAATTTGCGGTAACACGCTTAATATTTATTGCTTATCAATAATCGTATTACTTTATTAGCAGCTTTAGCTTTGCATGCATTAATTATATAGTTTAAATCGAAGATTCAGTGTTTGGAAGTGAAACTCTTGTATTCTGTTTTCAGTTTGACGATGAAAGTATTAAGTCCGGCAAACTTAAAGAACAATGCTACACGAATAAGAACATGACGTCACTAATTGGTGAAAGACTAGCCCGGATGAAGTGTCGTCTTTGTGCCGTGCGCGCGGGACAAAGCTACGAGGCATGTTTGCGTGGGGAAAACCAGAGAAAGGTTAGTATGTATTGTTATTTATTTGGCACAAGTTACTTCCGGTAAAATTGCATGCTCTGATTGGATGAGACGCGTCACGTGCCGGTCGATTATTTTCCGTAATGACCAGTCCGAAATCCGGATTCGCCAGCCATAGTGTTTACAAAAGGACAACGAAATAAATACAAAGAAATCTTTAAAAATCCGAATAAATTTAATGCAAACAGTAACCTAAGCATTAAATAATATACACTTAATGTCTGCTCCAGAGGGAAAGTTAGTTTTGTTTTCCCAAGAATCTTGATATTTCCCGAGACGCAGTCGAGGGAAACATCGAGACTCGAGGGAAAACAAAACTAACTGGTTCCCGAGGGATCAGACATTAAGTGTTTTGTTATATAGCTTGAGTTTCGCTGAATAATTTCGACGTTTATCAAGGGAAAGTACACAAAAGACAAACGCTAAGACTTACCAAAACATTTCGCCTGGCTCCGTAAGTTCACCTTCAACCAAACAAATATGGGTCTCAGAACAAAAGAACAGCAATACATTTCTCCAGTTAATCTTCACACATGCTTTGAAGACCTATAAATATTCTTTTTTTCGTACCAAACAAGCTTTTGTTTATAGGATACCATGAAGAGTTCAAAGTTGTAGCGGGCAACAATTGAAACTTCTTGACTGAGCGGGCATTAAGTTCTCAATTGTTGCCCGCTCGGTAGACATTGAAATTTAGCTAAGGTCATGTAATAATAATAATAATAATAATAATAATAATAGACTTTATTTAAAGAAGGTAAAAAAAAACCAGTTTAGCGAAGCTAATCTTACACTGGGCCTTCTAACCTAAAGGAAATAAATAAATTACAAGAAAAAACAAAACAAAAACAAAAACAAAAACAAAAAAAAAACAAGAAATTAAAAAAAATAAAATAAATCATTACACAAAAAAAAAAAAAAATTAAAAAGTATCTAAAAAAAAATATTTAAAGAGTATCTAAAAAGTACCGATAAGCCCTAGTTTTAAAAGAATTAAGAGAAGATGACTGTTTGATTTCGAGTGGTAAGCTATTGTATATAATAGCACCACTATAAGGTAAAGTTTTTCTACTGATATCTAATTTGACTGGAGGTGTCCAAAGATCGTTATTTGCTGAACTCCTTGTAACACGGTTAGTCACGGATGACTTTAGCATAAACATGTCACTAATGTACTTAGGCACCATGTTATTTAAAGCTTTGTACACCATAATCGACTTTCGTAACATGGTTCTTTGTTGAACAGGGAGCACTCCAGCAGTTTTGAAAAGTGGTCTAGATGATGTTAATTTAGGTTTATCATAAATAACTCTCAGAGCCAGTTTCTGCAACTTGTGAATTCGTGTAATATGACTTGACTGGCCCCATACTGTGCAACAATAATCAATGTGGGGTTGTAAAAAACACTTGTAGTAAGTTAATCTGGAGTCAGTAGGTAGGTACGCTTTGATTCGTTTTAATAAATATATTCCTTTGATTAAAGACTTGGCCAACTTATCAATCTGATGTTTCCATAATAAGTGTTTATCTATTACAACTCCAAGTAATTTTTCACTGTGACCATGTGTCATGTGACCACAAACCAACCAATGACAGTCATCGTTGCATCCAGTGAAACTCTAGCTATATAACAATGTATGTTATGGCAGCCACGCTATACGTATGCAGTATATATGTAAGGTATGTTGTTTAAAATAGCCATATAATAAACATCTTATTAACCTCGACTGTTTGGTCAGTACGGGAAATATCAGACCTCGGTCTTTTATGTACAGATCTCGCCCTGCGACTGATAAGACCCCGCCAGTCTGATATTTTCCTGTAATGACCTCGGTTAATAGAGCCGTAAGGCGAGCAGCTCACTAATCTTGACGAGGTCTGGGCCGAGTTTATATGCGTTCACAAGGATTTCGTGGGCGATGATCTTCGGTATACGCAATGTCTACCGATCAGCGGCAGGCATTATTAAGATAGCAACATTAAAAGATGGCAACAGCCGTTATTGCTGCAAATCAACAACCTAAAACTGCATAGATTGCCGTTCTTCACTTCAAGCAAGAGTGCTGACGCCATCACTCTTTAATGGCTCGATTTTATACGCGTGACGTCCATGTTGATGAAAAAGTCGCATGCTTAAGCTCTTTAATTGAAAATGCTTCGGACGATAACAAGTATTTTACTACTAAATAGTAAATGGTAGCAACTCGCAGCACTTCACTTTTGATAAAAACTTCTAGTTATATGTAATATTAGTGCAAAATATGTACCCCATGTTACACATTGTCAAAAATATAATTTTCCAGCGAATAATTTTCAAAACAGTCATAACTACGATAAGGTTTGGAACAGGCCCTGGTTTGGAAAGACTACGCCTTCCGCCTGCATGGTATATCAATAGCTACTATTCAATATTTTTTTGATAACCTAAATATTAAGTATGTTTTTGATAATTCGATAGAGATACATTATCAATGATGAATCTTGTGGTGGCACTCGTATTGGGCGAAAGTGACATTTCTAAAAGTCCCAAGAGGGGAATGCCCACCGAACAATTTTGAAATCTAGGGTCTCTGAAATGCCATTTCTTGCATTTTGGGGTGAGAATTTATAAAATTCTGAAGATTATAAAACGCTATATAAAATACCAAAATTAAATATTTACATTATTTTTGGTAGGATTGCGACAAACTTTCCAGTACGTTTGATGAACTGTGCAGTGTGCATACAAGTATGTTTGTGAACATTGCGTCCACCAGCGACCCCTTTTGTCACACGTACAATAGCACGCATGGAAAACGCATGGGCACAACCTAGGGTAGGAGATTAGTGGAATAATGAATGTCATTGACGCGCATTGCCCGCGATTTAACTCTGGTGAAAAGGTTCACATGGAGGTTGGGATAACTCTAACCCTAGGGCTACCCTATCATTCAGACCGAGTTAGCCCCCCCCCCCCCATCCCGAGGTTATCTTGGGCTCATGCAAACGCTTTAATTATCAAACATGGAAACAAACTCGCGTCGAGAATAATATATGCCTATAGAGCGTTTTCACTCACGTGATCGGTGGCCCATTGGGGTGGTGAAACAATACGAAATATTTGAATAAGAAAGAGCTAATTCCCATACCGTACACCAATATGGCTGCCATTTCATTGTTTTGGTACACCAATATGGCCGCCGTGACGTAAGATGAAAACGCTTTATAAGGCCCGAGATAACTCGTCTTATGTATGTGAACAGGCTCTAAAGTCGGTTTTCCACTGCGCGACTTTTTTCGCGCGAAGCGGCTTTTTCCTTTGTCTCATGAGCTCTGAGCTGGAACTAATCAGAAATCTATTGAATTCGAACAAAAGAAAGTCGCTTCGCGCGAAAAAAATCGCCTGTGGAAAACCGGCTTAAGACTAAAAAGACGGGATGACGTCATAATCGTGTCTGTATGAGCTACTGCATGGGACTCGAATAATTTGAACGTAGGCTAAGCTCAATGTATATCTGACTCCAAGTATAGCTCAATGGTTAGAGCGTCTCACCGGCGATAAGAAAGTTGCGGGTTCGAATCTGGCCTGGTACCCTGGCCCAATCAAAGAATATGGGCCAGGTAACCACTAAAGACGTCTGCTTTCCTATTGGTTGAAATTTCCCGCGTTTTTAGTGGATATGAGTAAAACGGCAATCGTCATAAGTGGATTTAGCCCTGATGACGCGAGCATGAGATTAGTGGTTACCTGGCCTTATTTCTTTTGAAATTGGGCCAGGGTACCAGGCTAGTTCGAATCCCGCTTGGAAACTCAGAAATTTTTCTGAGTAGAATAGCTCGAAGACCATTTACACTCAATTCTCATATCTATTAAAGTGTATATGAAACGAAAATTAAGTTTGTCTTATTTGAAAGAACTCTTAAAATAATGGGGAATATCAATTTACAGCTTTTTCATATTTTACTTAGTTCTTGAGATATTTAGACTTATGTGATATTCAAATGAGATAACTTTATGGTTCGTTTTTTTCTAATTAACATATTCGAAAATCGCGAATATTTTTAAGATTATTGATCAAAATCACTTGTAACTTGTCTCAGTTCATGTTTAGTTGCATGAACTGTAGCAATATGCAAAGTTTCAAGTGATTTTGTTTAATATTCATTTGAATATCACATAAGTCTAAATATCTCAAGAACTAAGTAAAATATGAAAAAGCTGTAAATTGATATTCCCCATTATTTTAAGAGTTCTTTCAAATAAGACAAACTTAATTTTAGTTTCATATACACTTTAAGCTAGCATATCTATCTCTTTTCTGAGATACACACGGCAACTACAGGCCAGTCACAGCGTGCGTAAAGCCTGTTTTCGACGAGGCGGAATTTTTCGCGCGGAGCGGAAATTTTCTTTGTCTTGTGATTTCTCGGGTGGAACTAATTAGAAAGGACCTTCCTTAAGTCGGTTTTCCACTAGGTGGAATTTTGCGCGCGGAGCAGAATTTTTCTTTGTCTTTTCTAATTAGTTCCACCCGACAAATCACAAGACAAAGAAAATTTCCGCTCAGCACGGAAAATTCCGCCTAGTGGAAATCGGCCTAAAGGCTGATTTCCAGTCAGTGGAATATTGCGAGCGGGCGGAATTTTTCTTTGTCTTGTGAGCACTCGAGCGGAACTAATCTAATTCAGAGCACAAAGACAAAGAAAAATTCCGCCCGCTCGCATAATTCCACTGACTGGAAATCAACCTTAAAGAAAAGAAAAATTCCGCTCCGCTCGCAAACGTCCGCCTAGTGGAAAACCAGCTTAAGGTGTAACTATAATGTTAAAACTTTCTATAACTAATCCTAATCGGAGTGCGTCATATCTCACACCATAGATGCTTGAAATTTTGGAAGAACAAAAACAAGACACGCAGCTGACTCTAAACGTTCCTCATGGTACCCCGTTTATAAGAAAGAAATCCGTTCTTGCGTCACGAAAATCTCTGGCGGCCTCTGAAGACGTAGCTTCACTTGAGGATGCAACCAAACTTGACGTCAGCGAGCTACAGTAAGTGGTGTTTTGATAACGTTAAAGGTCAGGTCCTTTTCTTGCCCAGCCTTCTCGATTCTCTTAGCTAGGCGCACGAAGGTCCTGTAGATACTCAGATTTAATTTTTCCTTAGTCTTTGTGGTGGACTTCATGGTGTCTTCATAGTCAAAACGAAATATGGTGTTGAAACTCTGCAAATTTCAAAACGCCTATATAATGAGCTGCGAGTTTAATTAAGTTGAAACGGTGCTTCTCACCATGCAGTAGTGTGACGGCCAGGATTTCACCAAGAAAGGGAATTTTCCCCGGAAAATTTTCAAAACAAGAGTCTAAAACAATATTTCCTCCACTTTTGGGGAGGGTTTTACAAAACTCCAAGCTCTTAGAAAACACCATATTTAATAGACGAAAGTGGAGTTTCGACAGCGCATACAATCTGAGTTGGGATAAAACGTAGTTCATTTATAACATGAGGCTGAAGCAGCCGTAGTAAACATAACATTTCTGATTTCAGAAACTTTTTAGTGTTTAGGTATAAGGATAAACTTTGCTTATCGATTATCCTTGACAATAATCCTAAACGTAGTGTCTGAAAATAATGAACTCAAAACATGAAAAAACAGTCCCAGCCTATGTTATCTTCCCGTTATGCTTTAATAGACACGATGTAATTTGCATAGGGGCCCAAACTGAATAGGAAACTAATTTGCATGTGGGCCTAAATGAAACTACGATTTCGTGTATACTCAAAAGATAACATTGTTCAAAACATTGAATATATCTATTCTCTATTTTACTATATTTTGCTATATTTTCCTTTTCCGCGTGAGGTGACTGAGGTGACTAAGGTTTCCAGTTTCCGTGCATGCAATGTCATGCAGTTACACTATATTTGACACCCAAATTTCCAAATTCTCCCCATCTCCACCAAATCTTTCCAACAAGTGCTTTAAAAAATTTTCACTACTGAGATCCAAAGTTACTTAATGCCCGTCAGATGAAGTTATTACTTGGGTGCGTGATCGTTTGGGAATAATCCCGTTCTGATTCTTGAGCTCAGTTGAGAATCATGCATGTGAGTAGAGTTGTTGGCCTCTTTAGTAGTTCGACAGTTTTTCTCTGGGTTCGCGGGTTTTCTCCTCTTCGTAAAATGAACACCTATATAGTTCTTAGAAGTAATATTGGGCATTTCACTCGATTATAGATGTTCTAGGGATTTTTGGTGAAGGAAAATTCGAGTGCAGAATACATACATTATTATATACAGAATAATATATACAGAACTCACGATCAAGCTCTCGGCAACGGCCTCCGTGGCTCAGTGGTCAGAGCATTGCACTAGAATCGCAAGGTCGTGGGTTCAATTCCTGCCGGAAGGCCCGTGTAGTTGCATTTTTCGCAACTGGTCCCGGTTTGGTCTTATAATGTATGTATTCTGCACTCGAATTTTCCTTCACCAAAAATCCTTAGAACATATATAGTTCTTACCTGTGGAAAGGAAGCACGTGGGTGGCGCGTGCTGTTAGCGCACTGCCTCTCACTGCATGCTGCAATCTCGTTCCCAGAGCCCACGTTCCCCTTACCCAGCGGGCGGGAAACGAGAGGCTCTGGGATAATCCGTTCACGCCATCACAGGATTCTTGTTATCTGGAAGAAGAGTAATCATGTTCATCAGCCAATGAAATGTCGATGTGAAACGGATTATCACAGAGTCTCTCGTTTCCTGGGTGGGGAACGTGGGCTCTGGGAACGAGATTGTGCATGCTGCAGTCCAAAGTTAAGCCTGGTTGCACAGGGTTAGTACTTGGATGGGTAATCGCCTGGGAATGACCCCGTTCTCATGTGAGTATAGAGTTGTAGTTGGTCTCTCCATGTGCCCCGATGATTTTTACCTCCATACATCTCCGATATTACGATATGATACGGATCGTAAATTTCGTTAACGATCCGTCATTTATACGGATGGTAGAATTATACCACGATCTGTAAAACACACTTTACAGTTCGTCAAAGTGTCTCAAGCTGTGCCATACTACAGTGACATATTATCTTCATTTAATTTCTCACCACATTTTCGAGGGAAACATCGAGACTCCAGGGAAAACAAAACTAACTGTTTCCCGAGGGAGCAGACATTAAGTGTTTTGTTATATAGCTTGAGTTTCGCTGAATAATTTCGACGTTTATCAAGGGAAAGTACACAAAAGACAAACGCTAAGACTTACCAAAACATTTCGCCTGGCTCCGTTATTTCACTTCAACCAAACAAATATAAGTCTCATAACAAAAGAACAGCAATACATCTCTCCGGTTAATCTTCACACATGCTTTGAAGACGTATAAATATTCTTTTTTTCGTACCAAACAAGCTTTTGTTTATATGATGCCGTGAAGAGTTCAAAGTTCTAACGGGCAACAATTGAAAACTTATTGACCGAGCAGGCAATAAGTTCTCAATTAAATAATTATTGAGTCGGTTTTCTTTGTTCTTGCGAGGGTTGTATATAGCATACAACCCTATGAATACTAATTAGAAAATAAATGAAGAAAAAAACTAGGAAAATCTTTGTCCAAGGTAGAAAAAATAGACAAAACTTTGTTGGAAAACCTCCTCAATAATCATTTAAGTCAGATAAAACCCTCGAACGTCGGGATTTATGCTATATAAAGCCCTCGGACGCTGCGCGTCCTCGGGTCTTTATATAGCATAAATCCCTCGTTCTCGGGCTTTATCCTATATTATTGTCCGCTTGGTAGACATTGAAATTTAGCTAAGGTCATGTGACCACAAACCAACCAATGACAGTCATCGTTGCATCCAGTGAAACTCTAGCTATATAACAAAATATATTATTATTATATTATCTTCTTACTTCGTTTAACGCGCGCTCCCATAAAAACTACAGTAACCAACACACCAATATTATGTTGTTGCCTAGACGAATATTATGTCGTTGCCTCATTCTTTGAAAAACTACGCAACAGCTCAACATTAGAATAATATTATTATATTATCTTCTTCCTTCGTTTAACGCGCGGTCCTATAAAAACTAACCAACACACGAATATTATGTTGTTGCGTAGACGAATGAAAGACTTCCTATAAACAGCACGATACCATCCGTACGGATCGACAAAATTTTGAAGGCCCTACCTTATGCCAACACTGCATGACCCTTAATTCACGGATCGTAAATACTAAAATAGTATTTATAACAATGCTAAATAAAATTTTACGAAACCAACGATTGGTGTAAGCGTGCCGCACTATTTTTCTTAAATAAAAAAATTATAATTAAACACTAATAAGTTAATGTTTAGTATGCCGGGAGCGTTTTTGGTATACCTTCAACATAGAATTACGTTGATCTGCGTCCTTCGCAACTCAGTCACCAGTTGCAAGTAAAGAATTTGTAACGTGTTTTTTTTTGTGCATGCTTTATAAGGCAGACAACATTGCCAACGCGCGCATCTTGTTTTACATTGCAGAGAGTATCACAAACGCAAGTGTAAAAGTTTCATAGCAACACTCAACGCCCTTTATTCCCTCATATGCTGTGTGTACCACTTGAAAACACGCGATCTACGAACAAAGGTAAGCGCCATGACATTTAGTAGTCAATTGCGATGCCCTGACGAGCAGCCGCTGAGACGTAATGTAGCTTTTTATTCTGGGTGTTACATTTTGTGGAATCCGTACCCTACCCCGCGGAATCGCACGCTATAAAGCCCGCGGGATCGTACGCCACAGAAACGTGGGCTCTGGGAACGAGAATGCAAGCGACATTTTTTACGCCAAGAAGGTTTTGAAAACTTGAAATCCTACCCGCAGGAAAGTTGAAAACATTTTCTAACTCTGCTCCAAGAGGGTCCACAATAGGCTTCTTAAATCCCAAATCGCGCTTGATATTTGCTACTCCTCCCGTATTCTCCGACAAGAGTTTGGTTAGCTGATCCAATCCCAACGAACGTCTTCGTTATTTAGAAATCCAGAATCCCGTTCTTCAGTCTCTTTATTTCGCGAATCACGAGAGCAAAAGTTTCTAGTTCTCGTTTCCCATCATTTTTTGAAATCCCGAATCCCGTTCTTCAGTCTCTTTATTTCGCGAATCACGACAGCAAAAGTTTCTAGTTCTCGTTTTCCGTCATTTTTTGGATTCCCGGATCGGGTCCATTCTCTTGTATCCCGTTTCTCGTTATCAAAATGATCGTTATCCCGCGTCCCGATAAACCTATTGTGGACCCTCCTCTAATTATTATTATTTTATTTAATCATCTTTACACACGGTATAGCCTATCAATCATAAAATAAAATATTTTTTCTATTCATAGGGCCGTGTGAACAATTACAAAACATAGTATAAAATATATAAAATAGTTAAAATACTACATTAACTACCTCCTATAATACAATAAAAATTAAACTAGTACAAATTTAAAGTTTAAAAGTTACAGGAAACCTTTTTATTTAATTATCCAAATAAAAAACTTTTGATTTTTCGTTTGAAGGTAAAGCATTCAAGATAATGGCACCCCTATATCCGAAACTCTTCTTCGTTGCATTTATGTTTGGCTTAGGTAGTGATAACATACGGTTATTACGTCTCAAGTCATAGCAATCTCTATTTGATATTGAGAAAAGAGAACTCAAGTTAGGTAAACCAGATTCACCACTAACACCAGGGGCTCTGGAAGCTTTTCAAAGTTGTGGGTGTCCTGCGTCTCGCAGAACGCCATAAACAGGGCCACGCCCTTCAGAGATATAATAGATAACTAATAACTATATATACATAACATACAAGATAACATCACAAGTTCAAAACAACTTCAAAAACTTTGAAAAAAAGTATTATAAAAAAAAAGTATTATTATGTATAAAAAAATGTACTTCGCGTTAACGTTCAACAACACCAATTATCAATTTGTTTAAAATTTGCTAAAATATTGTGGGTGTCCTTCTTATGTAGGACACCCACAGTCCAGAAAGTGCGGGTGTCCGGACACCCGCTTGCTTCCAGAGCCCCTGACTAACACACTTTTTAACTAGGGATAGTGTACACACTTTTTAACTATAGGGATAGTGTTTGTTTGTCTCAACGACTTTGAAGAGTTTCCCATCCAAGTTTTAACAGAGTTTAGTAGTTGGTATTTCGTAGTTATCACCAGGTACTAGAAATATGTTAACACAACAACCCCTCGCCCTCCTTCGGATATCCCTCTGATTAGAAAAACACCTTCGCGCTATTTTTCATTGGGAGCCTGGAAATAGCCGTTGGAACAATTCAAAATATAGTTTTAAACTTTTAATTAAAGCATAATATTTGAAATAAAAAAAGTTGTTTAACTCTATTTTTTAAAGAAAAAGGTTATAAATTATAAAGAAAATTTTCAAGACAATTTTCATAAGATGAAGAAAAATGCAGGTCGCATCCATGGTTTGAACTCGACCATTCTTTTTCAGTCTTTTTCTTCGTTGGTTTTTTCCTCTTTCGAATTTCGGTGTGACGGGTTTTCTTCTACTAAGGATGTTGTTCTGCTTTAAACGAAGACGTTGATTTGTTTCTGTTCTTTCAAAAGTGATATAAGTTTCCCAAAAACTCCTTTCTCAAGTCTTTTTGTCAAGAATACATTAAGTTGTTAGTTCAAATATTTTTGTCAAGAAATATACTGTCCCCAGTGCCCAACAATCTTAAACGCGCAAGGTCCGTCCGCACATATATACAAATAAATAAATATTCAGATCACAGAAATTCGTTCGCATATCACGTTTGTCCACGCGTGTAAAGTGGACTACACGCATGTCGAGATTAGCACCCTCACCGGGCTCCGGGCCTTCGGCCCTACGTCCGGGCTCGGGGATAATACGACCTGCTTAGTTGTTATGGAATTTTTGTAAACGATCTTTTAATTTGTTTGAAAAAACTTTCATGTCACCTCTTAGGTTCCGTTGAGTAGAGACTACATCAAGGTGATCAATACAGAGGTACCAATCGATGCCAAGGGAAAGCCAGTAAGACATCAACGCATCACAACGACTGCTCAACACCCATCGGGTTCAACAGATTCCTTCCACATTCGCTGCAGTGACTCTGATCGTGTTACAAGTACTGGCGCGTTCACTAACGACTCATTACCGAACGTGCTCCGACCGCCAGCGATGGAAAGCGGCTCCAATCTGGAAAAACAGGTCGTTGGGTTTGCATCTAAACGGTAGGGTGGCCGGACACCAAATACTTAGATTAGTGGCAGTGTTTAAATATTGCAATTATTTGGCCGGATTTGTCATCCTGATATATGTGATATAACTATGTGACTATAAACTGTGTAGGACTCGTGACTCGATAACAAAGAGGTAAATCTACGTAATAACATGTACCAGAATAAGAAGTTCGTATGAAACGTTCTGTAATACAGATCTGAGCCTGCATAGCTCTAGTGGTGGTCTCGATTATTGAAAGGTTTCATACTGTCAGACCTGTACAGTGGATCTGTACCACAAAGCATTTTATCGGGAAAATGCAATTGATCATGATTGGGATCCATTCCTTGTTTCTTCCTTCTATCCATCCACCCTATCCTATCCATCCATCCATCCATCCATCCATCCATCCATCCATCCATCCATCCATCCATCCATCCATCCATCCATCCATCCATCCATCCATCCATCCATCCATCCCATCCATATAATCTACCCGCGTCGAGCACTACAAATATTTTTGAAATGTGAACCTCACTGAGGAAAAGGGAAGCACGGGTGGCGTATGCTGTTGGGCGTGGCCTCTCACCACTGCAGTCCAAAGTTAAGCCCGGTTAGCCGGGATTAGTACTTGGATGGGTTATATGGGAAGCTATATATAGGTATTTATCTATTCTGCTGTACACTGTAATGCGCTTTCGATCATTGCGTCATGGAGAATGTGCAATATAAATCACTAATTATTATTATTACAGGCCCGTAGCGAGGTGTTAAGGACAGGGGGGGAGCGCCGTAGGCGCGAGACGCGAAAACCCGCTAGGGGGGTCCAGGGGAATGCCCCCCAGGAAAATTTTGAAATACAGAGTCTCTGAAATGCTATTTCCTGCGTTTTGAGACGATTTATTAAAGTGTCTATGAAATGAAAAATTCGTTATATATTTTAATTCCGAATGCTTGGGTTTAATCTACTCTTTATTCTCGTTTTATGCAGTTTTAAAAACGTTACGACACGGCCTAATACTTTGGAAGACATATCTGAGCCTGGTGGTCAAAGTCACGGCCAGGATAACACATCAAGCAGATTTGGTGTCAGTTGGTGTAGTTTTCAAACGACCTTTACTGCTTGTAGTGGAGTTAAAGGAAGGTATGAAATACAGCATGTAATTTTCTTGACAATATTGGCACAGTCCAGAAGTTTGGGGCTTTGAAGGCAAATGGGGGAAAACCTTTGGTAAATACGAATGAGATTGTTCGTTCAGACAACAAATAGGAAAAATGATTATGGGTTGGATCAAAAATAATATTGCAGCCTAGAAATATAACATTTTTCCATAAAAGGACAAATCAACTTCTTGAAGTTTGAAAATGACTGATCCTGTCTATCCTTGTAAACCTGACAAGCAATTTGACTCGACTTGACATGACCTCACTTGACGTGACTTGACCTCACTTGACATGACTTGACCTCACTTGACATGACTTGACCTCACTTGACATCACTTGACCTCATTTGACATGACTTGACCTCACTTGACATGACTTGACCTCATTTGACATGACTTGACCTCACTTGACATGACTTGACCTCACTTGACACGACTTGACCTCACTTGACACGACTTGACCTCACTTGACACGACTTGACCTCACTTGACACGACTTGACCTCACTTGACGTGACTTGACCTCACTTGACGTGACTTGACCTCACTTGACACCACTTGGCCTCACTTGACACCACTTGGCCTCACTTGACATGACTTGACCTCACTTGACGTGACTTGACCTCACTTGACACGACTTGACCTCACTTGACATGACTTGACCTCATTTGACATGACTTGACCTCACTTGACACCACTTGGCCTCACTTGACACCACTTGGCCTCACTTGACATGACTTGACCTCACTTGACGTGACTTGACCTCACTTGACGTGACTTGACCTCACTTGACATGACTTGACCTCACTTGACATCACTTGACCTCACTTTACATGACTTGACCTCATTTGACATGACTTGACCTCACTTGACCTCATTTGACATGACTTGACCTCACTTGACATGACTTGACCTCATTTGACATGACTTGACATGACTTGACCTCACTTGACATGACCTCACTTGACATGACCTCACTTGACATGACCTCACTTGACACCACTTGGCCTCACTCGACATGACTTGACCTCACTTGACGTGACTTGACCTCACTTGACACCACTTGGCCTCACTTGACACGACTTGACCTCACTTGACATGACTTGACCTCACTTGACATGACTTGACATGACTTGACCTCACTTGACACGACTTGACCTCACTTGACATGACTTGACCTCATTTGACATGACTTGACCTCACTTGACATGACTTCATTTGACATGACTTGACCTCACTTGACATGACTTGACCTCATTTGACATGACTTGACCTCACTTGACATGACTTGACCTCACTTGACATGACTTGACCTCATTTGACATGACTTGACCTCACTTGACATGACTTGACCTCATTTGACATGACTTGACCTCACTTGACACGACTTGACCTCACTTGACATGACTTGACCTCATTTGACATGACTTGACATGACTTGACCTCACTTGACATGACCTCACTTGACATGACTTGACCTCACTTGACATGACCTCACTTGACACCACTTGGCCTCACTCGACATGACTTGACCTCACTTGACATAACTTGACCTCACTTGACATGACTTGACCTCATTTGACGACATGACTTGACCTCATTTGACGTGACTTGACCTCACTTGACATGACTTGACCTCACTTGACATGACTTGACCTCACTTGACGTGACTTGACCTCACTTGACATGACTTGACCTCACTTGACACGACTTGACCTCACTTGACATGACTTGACCTCATTTGACACGACTTGACCTCACTTGACATGACTTGACCTCACTTGACATGACTTGACCTCACTTGACATGACTTGACCTCACTTGACATGACTTGACCTCACTTGACATGACTTGACCTCACTTGACATGACTTGACCTCACTTGACATGACTTGACCTCACTTGACATGACTTGACCTCACTTGACATGACTTGACCTCACTTGACATGACTTGACCTCACTTGACGTGACTTGACCTCACTTGACACGACTTGACCTCACTTGACATGACTTGACCTCACTTGACACGACTTGACCTCACTTGACATGACTTGACCTCACTTGACATGACTTGACCTCATTTGACATGACTTGACCTCACTTGACGTGACTTGACCTCATTTGACATGACTTGACCTCACTTGACGTGACTTGACCTCATTTGACATGACTTGACCTCACTTGACATGACTTGACATGACTTGACCTCACTTGACATGACTTGACCTCACTTGACATGACTTGACCTCACTTGACACGACTTGACCTCACTTGACGTGACTTGACCTCACTTGACATGACTTGACCTCACTTGACATGGCTTGACCTCACTTGACATGACTTGACCTCATTTGACATGACTTGACCTCATTTGACATGACTTGACCTCATTTGACATGACTTGACCTCATTTGACATGACTTGACCTCACTTGACGTGACTTGACCTCACTTGACATGACTTGACATGACTTGACATGACTTGACCTCACTTGACACCACTTGGCCTCACTCGACATGACTTGACCTCACTTGACGTGACTTGACCTCACTTGACGTGACTTGACCTCATTTGACATGACTTGACCTCACTTGACATGACTTGACCTCATTTGACATGACTTGACCTCACTTGACATCACTTGACCTCACCTGACATGACATGACATGACTTGACCAACCTCGTAATCCAGGGTCTTTACTCCTTGACTTCACTTGACATGACATGACTTGACTTAATTTGACTTGACGTGGATGACATGAAATGACTTGGACTTGACCCGGCTTGATTTAACTTGACTTGTACTTATCTTGATTGACTTGACTTGACTTGACGTGACTTGACTTGACTTGACTTGGGAACTGAGATCAAGTTTTTGTCCGTAAGTAAACTTGAGAAAACTTGAAACTAGTTTTCAAAACCTTGAGACTTGAACTAAGCTGGTTATCGAAGACTTGAGTCTTGATCCAAGAGACTTGAAACATTTTATACTTGAGATCAAACCCAGCGGTCGGTTGTCTGATATTTGGTACGTATACGGCTATACGTGCGTATATATGTACGTATTATTTCATGTTACACCAAAATATACTCTTCAGTTAAGGTTCTATATTTTGTGTAAAGTCTTCTTGATATTTGGATTTTTTTCTTATCCAGGCGAGGTCACTTTCTTGGAATGTTGGCAAATACTGGAAATAATGCAGACGGACAACCTTTACCGATATGGCAACAAATAGCCACAAATGAAAAAGGTATGGATCTGATTTTAGTCTACTTTAATTAACGTCTTTTTAACTACATCCCATATATGTGAACCCTGCCGTTTACGCAGTGTATATGCATGACTACGAATTTGCAACCTTATAGCTCTCTCCATCCAAGCCTCAATAGCTCAATTGTTATAAAGCGTCTAACCAGTTATTTGAATATTGCAGCATAGTCAATCGAGATATGGTCTGGAAACTCAGCTAAAGTCTTTGGTCTATCTTTTTGTTCGCCTTTATGCATTTTTGTGCACGGTGCACGGTCACTGAACACATTGTATTTTAGTATAATGAACGAATTATCCAATAGCAACGTTTCAGTTCAATCACTCAACCGTGCTATTTAAATATTAATAAACCTAAAACAAAGGATGTGCACGGTGTAAGGTACGGTTCAACATAAAATCACAGCTCATTATAGGCGCTTTGAAGTTTGCCGAGTTTCCAGACCATATCTCGATTGACTATGATTGCAGGTTCAATCTATGTGTGGGACTCAGAAATATTTTTTGAGTATTTAAGCACGATGGACGTCTAAACGTCTGTCAGATTACACAAAGTTCGCACATGTGCAACATACAAATATTATAAACATCTCGCAGAATTTCTTTCCCACTTGCGTGTAATTTCGCGTGTACTCCACGCGTGTCAAGATTAGCACCCTCACCCGGGCTCCGGCCCTACGCCCGGGCTCGGGGACTATTTTAACGTCACTTTAATTCATGCAGACGTTAATGTTTATAGGAAGCAACCGAAGCATATATGCGACTATGGATTTTTAATCCTAGTTTATTACTCGGGATACTGTGGTAGGCCGAGTCTAGGTTTCAGCTCGGTTTTCTTTTCCCCTTTTTTTGGGGTGTCACGATTTTGCACTTTTTGCTTACACTACTATTCATACTTCCGGTGAGTTGTTAGCACTGATCTCGAAATAATACTGGATTAAGTATATATTGTTTTTAAAATGAAGCCGGAAGTCGGCCATTACTAAGGGACTAAGTGATGGTCTTTCTAGCGTATTCTGGCACCGATATAAACATTTTGTTGAATGAGATGCTGAATCTTTAAAAGAAGATGCTGAATCAATATTCTTTTTGGGCACAGCAGACGTTTTAGGAAGACATAAAGACATTTTTCAGCATGTTTGGTCCCTTAGTAATGGCGAATTTCTTTTGTTCAGCTGACTTCATTTTCTGAACCAGTGGACAATAGGTTGCACTATCCAGTCTTCTTTTGAGATCAGTCGTTGTTAGCCGTGTGTTGGAGTGAGGCTGTAAGGCATGTTCAAGTTTTTGGCTGCTTTCGCTTTTGGAGTTGGACAAAAAGTTGAACAGCTTTGCCTTTTGATCAAGGTGGTAATTCTTGCACATTGTTGGTAGATTTCGAAATAGACTGACTGACTTTGTAGTTTAACAGTGATGTCTTAATCATAAATATGTTCACCAATGTGAAGTATGCACGACAATTCAGCCTTTGCTCGCGCGGTATAGAGCATCTGCAGAGGAAACATCCGCACTTTGCCACATCACCAGAAATTTTGGTCGTTTGTGCCGCCGCTCTCGGTAAGCGGCTATTCGCCTAATAATATAATTTAAAGCGTCTTCTGAGGCGTGTGATTCTATTGTATTCTAGTGTTTCTCATTATTCAGGTCATTGAGTTATTTAGAATTTGCCTAAATCGTGCATGCTATGTATATATAAACAACCTGTAAACGACCACAAAGGACTGTGAAATCAAGCAAGTTCAAACGCTTTTGGAAGTATTATGCTAGGGACAAATGAGGCCCTTATGTGCTCTCGAAGTAGACTGACTCATGCCGAATGCACCGCGAGTCGGGCACTACGCATCGCCCATAACGTTGTTGGTCAACTTGGTCAATTTCTAGCACCTGTTTACAAAGATTACTATGGCTAACACTATGGATAGTGGTACTTTCAGTGCAAAAATAAGACGAGCTAGGGAAGTGCTTTGGCATCGAAGTAAGCAAATGTTTTTTAGTCATAACTGTTAGTCCATGCTGAAGTCAGATGCATGGAGTCGGGCAAAGTAGAAATATGTCACCGTTTAAGCAAAATTTGAATCATTGCTGGTGTGCATCTTACGTCATTGCCGCCATGTTGGTTGACGATTTCAAAAGATTTTCACATCTGCAATTATAATATCATCCAACATAGCGAAAATATCTTCGTCTTTCGAATCTCAACCGATTGGTTGTACACCACCTATAATATGCTCTCCTTATTATTTACTGTTGAGAATCTCAATTATTATGGTCCTTAATACGCACGCGCGCCACCATCTTGTCCCAAATTTCTGGTGGCGTCTTGTTATTATTAGCTTTCCACCCGAGGCCCAATAATTCAAAGGTTAGAGCGTTTAACTGGTCTGACACTCAGGAACATTTTCTGAGTATTTGAGCTTGACAAACGTCTAACATATTCAAGTATACAAATTATCATCTACTTTGAACTTAAAACTTTCCAGGTGACAAAAGGACGAAACCGGGCACCATGTCATCTGCGAGGTAACTCAAGTTGCTGTTTGCATTATTCAAGAATATTATTACAAAATTAATGGTTGTTTTTAGGGCTAATTGTTTTGATCTGTTTAGAAAATCAGACAAGCAAAGCAAGCGAGGACTAAATCTAGAACAACTTAGGGACGATTTTAATGAAGCTCAGAAAAGATGCTCGAAAAGACTTTCTGAGGATATGAACAGAATTGAAAAGTAAGAAATACAATACAGTGAATGGTTTGAATCCAGGATATAAATGATTCATAGTTTCAGGATCTTCCGGATTGTTTCTGAAAACATTTAAAATGTTTTCTGACGTTTCGGCAGAAAAAAACTAATAAAAATCCCCCAATAACGTATCTGAAGATAGCAGCCGTACAGGCTGTCGAAACGTCAGAAAACATTTTAAGGGCTGGCCAAACGCTTTCAACATCGCATTCAATATCATTCAACATTGTTGAACGATGTTGAATAATTAATTCTTTGAACGTTTTCATGGCGATAAAGTAATATCCCGCATGGCTCTATTCAACAAAGTTGAATGAAATGTGGCCAAATGCGTTCAACACCTTTCAACATTTTGAGAACAATAGAAATGTTGAACGCGTGTTGAACGAAAATTTGAATATATTCAAATTTCGTTCAACATCATTCAACACCATTCTCAAACTCATTAATAATTCATGAGATAATCAATCAATCAGAAGCGCTGAATTGCATCACGTGAAGGGACTTGAAATACCAGGGAAGTACTGGGCAGAGGACTTGAAATATTATTTCCAGTCCAAGGACTGGAAATAATATTTCAAGTCCTTGGACTTGAAATATTACTTCACACAATCGGTTATTCATCCATACACTAATTACTAATGCACTAATTCATTTGGGGAATACACTAAGTGATTTTGAGAAGTCATGTAAAGGCCTCCAATTCGGACTAGACCGTTTTCAAGTACAAGGAATTCGTTGCAGTCCTCGGCTTCGCCTCGGACTGGAACGAATTCCTCGTACTTGAAAACCCGGTCTAGTCCTCATTGTCGGCCTTTACATATTACATAAAATAAAGTGTCCTCTAGGCACGTTACGATTGGCCATGCAGGCTCCGTGCATTTATAAATCATGAATGACGTAAAATGGTGTGGGATGGCGTCACCTAGGAGGGAAAACCAGCCAGCTTTCAAACCTGTCTAACTTTTAGCTTGTTTTTTTTTCTTCTTATTTTATAAAACAAATTGCTCCTATGCATATCTTGAACACGAAAGAAAAGGCCCTGGGCCATCGCCTCAGCTCTCGTGCTCCTATACTATGCAGCTTCTTTCGGGTTCAATGACGTGAAACGTACCTTTATAAATTTAAGGCTAAGCCTAGTTCTCACTTGTCGTAAGAATCGGGGACAGTTCTATCCCCGATTGTCGGTAATTCTTACGACCAGTCACGTTCACACTTGTCGTGACTTGTAAGAATTATAAGAATTGGGAATTTTTCCTGTCCCCGATCGTCCCAGACTGACGAGTGGCTTCAGTGTTCTTCAGTGTTCACACATGCCGTAACTGGTCGTAAGAATCCCCAATCGTCGGCGACCATATATATATATATATAAATAATATTGAACTATTTGAACATAGAATTTTATATAAAATTGTCATCGTCATTTGCAATTGAATGAATCAAAACATGCAAAACAACCAAGAAGTTAACGTTTGCGCGCGAGAATTTTTAACTTGATAAAACGACTTGATAAGAAACGTGGTGCTGCGAGTGTTTTAAACATTTAACAACATACTTAAATTATGACGATAAATTCAACATAATGAATTTAACACTCTTTCGACATACTCCAAAATTTAAAATCCTGACAAAAATTAACAAAAATAGACTTCTAACGCATATTACGTAATTTTTCATTTTTAGACTAGAAAAAAGTTCCTTTCGTGGAAAGCTAAAAGCTTTGAAGGCAACTCATCTGATCGAATACGATGTGATGACAATGCGACGAGCAACCAATAAGATTCAACAAGATTATCGCGATGAAAATGTCAGGCCTTCTGGTTGGTAAGTTGCTGGTACCTGGCTGCGTATGATAATATCAAAGTCGGCACAAGGGCGGCGGAACAGGGGTGGGCTAGAGCCCCAATATTTCTAACAAGTAGACTAATTAAAGTGTCTATGAAGTGAAAAATTCGTTGGCATTTTTGTACAGAGGAGCATGACAGGAGCACTCACTTAGAATTTCAAGAGAATCTGATGCGTAGTTTTCGCGCTATCAACTCTCAAAATTTGCCGTGGATAGTTTGTTTTGGGGAAATTTGGGCTTCTTGGTAACAATGCCTTATGACGTACGCAGATGGATCATTAATAGTGAAATCTATTGTTCTTATGCATAGTTGTCCATCTGCGTACGTCATAAGCATTGTTACCGAAAGCCCAATTTTTCTCCAAGAACGAACTTGCCATGGCAAACTTTGAGAGTTAATAGCGCGAAAACTACGCATCAGATTCTCTTGAAATTTTCAGTGAGTGCTCCTGCCATGCTCCTCTGTACAATAAAACAACAAAAATGCCAACGAATTTTTCATTTCATAGACACTTTAAGCTCCCCAATATCTCCTAAGATGTGGCTAAAAAGGCCTAAAATTTGCTGGGGGTATGTGGCAAAATACACTCTTTATCGTTCTATTGACGAACTAGCCCCTCCAATATAAAACATCTTCCGCCGCCACTGAATCCGAGATCTTAATTCATTCATTTATTAATTCATTCGTTCGTTCACCCGCTCATTCATTCATTCATTCATTCGGTTCGTTTGAATGACCTATTAAAACTTTAAAAGAGAGCAGCAAGGATAATACTAGGGGTATCCTGTGATACACCTTCAGTAAATCATTTCCGACATAATTAAGATGAAAAAAATACCCGACGATTTCGAATGATTTTGTGGGGAAATGAACTCGGCACCTGCAGAACTATGTCATCTATTCCAAATGAGAAATAATGTAACAAATGTTTTTGACAAGGTCTTCAAAAACTGATATTCATGCAGGTGACAAGAGTAAAAACTGAAAAATATAAATCTAAAATAGAGTATAACGGTTCTTCTCCTTTTAATTCACTTCCAACATGTCTTAAAGAAATTGAAAGTGTCTTCAAATTCAACTAATTAAAAATCCTTTCTTCTTAAAATGAATGAAGATGTTGACCATCTAGAAGATCTCTCCTGCATTAATTGTAAACATATTATTCGATGTAATTGTATAACGTATGTAAATAGTTAATTAAATTAGTTTCGTAGTCTGTTACTTATGTACTGTAGTATATCTTATATTGTATAATAATTGTTTTAGTTTGTTATTATCGAGGGCCATCATGGATAATACCATATGGTAAAGATGTTACCCTCCACTTTTTCTTCTAATAAATGATTAAATGAAATGATTCATTAATTTATTCGGTTCGTTCGTTCGTTGGTTCATTCATTTGGTTCGTTCGTTCATTAATATTCATTCATTCGCTTCGTTCGTTCGTTTATTCATTCATTCATTCATTTGGTTGGTTGGTTGGTTGGTTGGTTGGTTGGTTCGCTCATTTACAGATCGAGAGTGACACTAAGTAATAAAGTAGTAATATACTTGTGGCTTGGCTAATTACATACTATTGTTCAAAATATGCATACTATAGTTCAAAAAACAACAATGAATACTAATGTTAAACATGCAACCACAAATATAAAAGCAATTTAGTTAATGTTAAGCTACTTGTAATTCAGGTTCGACATTTTGTGTGAACAAGCTGAGGATCTCGAAATTGAAGACGATGATGAGGTGGACATGGTAATGCAAAGATTTGCACCATTTTCAAAAGATGACGTTGAAACGCTCGCTCATGTTAAGGTGAGTATGCTTTAACTGAAGTATCAATGTCCACGTCCATGCACGTATATGTACTATTTACAACACGAGTGGCCGTGTTGCATCGGATATACGAATTTGAGTTCTCAAACTCATTAATAATTCATGAATAATCCTAGTCAATCCATGAACGTATACCACATCATATGCATGAGTTTTGATACCCAATGAAAACCTATGGGAAACTTCCTGGTGAACTGGACCACATTCTTAATCTGCATATTGAAATCAAACACTCGTTTATCGTGTTTCATCAGGGGACTCCAAACACTCGAAAACAATAAAAACCTTGGGGCTACGTCCTCGGTTTTCATTTGTTTTCTCGTGTTTGGAACCCCTGATGAAACACTCAAACTCGCGTTTGATCTATTACTTGAAGGCGGGAGGTTGTAGGTCGAATATAAATTGTAAAGTGGTTGTGATACGAATGCATGTAAACGTTCGTATTCGTCGATTATCATAAAGTATATAATATAGAAATGATTTTTAGTGAGAAAATAAAACGAAAAGTTTATGTACATCAGCAGGATTTTGTATCATATATACATGCAAGCATCAAGAATTCCAGTTTCCGGCCTAAATGTGATGCAATATGGGATAGAATCAAACATCAAGTGAGCACCAATTAAGTTAGTGTCATTGTTGTGGCTCATGAGGCCTGCTCAGGCGTTCACTCGGGCTATTGATTTCTGAAAGCTTCGCGTAGCCTGTGCGTACTCTAGCAAGACTACATGGCAATGGCAGTGCATAATTCATAATTGCATAGATTTTCACAAATACAATCTATGGTCTTATAGTACAAATGTAAACAAGGCCGTTTTTCTCAAAATTAAACAACGGATCTAATATATTTAGTAGACAAAACCTATTCTTGGTTTCATCTGACGTCACGGCGGCCATGTTGGTGCACAGGAACAATGAAATGGCGGCCATGTAGGTGCACAATCTTTATCCTATGGGAATTTAACTCTATTCTTATTCAAATATTTTGTATTGTTTCACCACCCCAACGGGGTCAGCGATCACATGAGTGAAAACCGAGAATAGTGTCAGATTCGGCAAATTCAAGCGATCATTTTGATATAGAATTTATTTAAATTCGGACAAACAGAAAATATTTAAACATGTTTTGAAACACACGTTTCCAAATGTAATACGACACACGATACGACACGCGATATCTAGACATGCACTGCGGTATTTGCTCTATTCGGTGCTTATTTAATTATACTTGCATTTTGTAGTTGCCGGACTATAAAACAGCAAGGCCAGGACCAACCTGTTTTGAAATAGCTCGTCATCTTTTACGTACTAGGTATACCGCGATCGCTGGCGTGTGCAGTTGTAAACATTGTAAAGCCTTTGTATTAAAGCATGTTACAATTGTTAGCCACATTACTCATCAACTATAAGTCGGTCACTTAACAAGTAAACAACGGAGAAACAGTGAAATGTCTTGCAAATATTCAAAAACACCGATAAAATGGCAATAAAAGCTTCGTTCAAAAGAGACAACCTGCACCGATCATCTGGAGACAACTCGGCCAAACCTCGGTTTCGCAATTATTAAACATGACTGTTCTCTCCTTCAGTTTAAAGTTTCCAATTATTTTTAATACATCTTGATTCGCTGACAGTCCGACTACTCTGACATCTCTGTTTGAGACGACTGCTCAGTCAGCCTGCTGCTCAGTGTAGTGTGCCAAGAAATGTCGTGGAAATATTCAAAAACATCGATAAAATGGCAAGAAAAACTTCGTTCAAGAGACAACTCGCCATGAAAGGGAAATCTCGGTTTCGCAAAGCCTGCTGGGGCAATATCGCGACCCCAAAAAACAAAAACACGACCGAAACCTGGCCTCGTCTACCACAGGTAGCCCGAGTAAATAACTCTTTATTTCAAATCTTTACTAACAACAGCTCTTCTTCTCGCACTCCTCGTGTCTTCCATTCTCTCCTAGAGGGTGCCCCATTACTACATACACCCTCTACTACCCCAGTACAAACAGGGGGTAGTGTACGACACTACAATGAATAATCTATATTTTGATTCTATCCCATATTGCATCACATTTGGGCCGGGAACTGGAATTCTTGATGCTTGTATATACACAAACACATTAAACATTCATTTCTTTCTCGCCACCTTTTTAATGAATTTTTATTATGAGTATTACAAGTATATTAACTCGAAACCTATTGCTACTTTAATTACTGCACACACTCATATACAATATTTTCCCTTTTATATCTTCATTAATTGCAGTATTTATTTAAATGTAGCATTTTTCATTTGTACGTAAATATAGTGTGAATAAATTGAATCTTGTGCATTGGTTGAAAGCCGTGTTTCCATAACTTTATGGAAACACGGCAAAGTCCACTCCATTTAATACGCCATCATTACGGTGTAGGATACGCCATTATACGCCATCCAGTACGCCATCATACGCCATTATGAAGAGTAAGGATACTTTACGCTTTGATGCAGTGATTATTTTTACGTTCTATACCTATTTTCGACAGGTTATTTTATAAAGGAAATAGAAAACATTTTTTCCGTATTCCCATTACAGTTATAGAAACACTTGTGGACGTTTGGGAGAACTCGCAATTTCTCGTTCTCCCAAACTTTCGCTCGTGTTTCTGTAACTCTATGGAAACACGGAAAATATTTTATATTTCTTAAAAAAACACACAGAAAAATTACGCCATCCAATACGCCATCATACGCCACCATTCTAATTAAAATTTGTACAGAAACACCATTATACGCCATCCACTGACAGTGAGTCCAATCTTTTTTGACGGGTTATTTTATAAAAGAGATAGAAAACATTTTACGTGTTTCTATAGAGTTATAGAAAAACACTTGTGGAAATTTGGAAGAACTTTGGAAGAAACTTGGAAGAATTTGGAAGAACTTTTCCAAGTTCCCACTGCAATTTCTCGTTCTCCCAAACTTCCCCTCGTATATCACTCTATACAAACCGTTGCGGAAAATGTTTTCTATTTTTTAAATATGCGTGCACGTATATATATACCAAATATTCTTGTAACTTATGAAAAAAAGAAACTTGAAAGAAAGAAATGTTACATTTTCTAAATTCTAATTTTCTAAAATGTTTGATATTTTAAATTTCGATTTCCTCAGCTGAAAATTCCTATTTCGTTACTTTTACAGTCGAAGTTATGTTTGCTAATCCAGAGTATTCCATTGTACGAACTATGTCAACTAAATATGCAAGAAGCAGCAAAGGTAAGCTTAAATGCCTTGACACTGTAACCAAAGTTTTGCGCAACGTTGTGTTTGTCTGATCAATCCTGACCAAGGCATTGAGTATTATTTATATAGTAGTTAAAGATGATATTATTTAGGCAAATTTTAATCAACCCATTGTACTTATATTAGTTACACACAATTATTAATATTAGTTTTATATTTATTTATTTATTTATTTATTTATTTATTTATTTATTTATTTATTTATTAAATTCGCCATACATACATAACTACATGATTACAAATAACATACATATAAGGTTACAAAACGTAAACCATGCATTAAAGAAAATAAGTGGCAGGGACATCGCAACAGCACGTAGCCAATTACTGCGGGCCCTTTGTAATAAAATATATAAAAAATATTTAAGACTTGAAACAAGAAATTATAACTACAGCACGTGAAAGAAGACACAAGACTACGGCAACAATTACACTTTAAACAAACTGTCTTAAAAGTACGCGGATTGTCACAGTCATAAGTATCTAAGGCAGCGAAATAGTATTTTAGCAAGACAGATTTAAATGATGCAATACTGTCCATCCTCAGATTAAGGTCATCAGCCAGAGTGTTCCAGATTCGTGTAGATCTTACCACGTACGACTTCTGGTAGGTGCTGGTTTTGCATTTTCCCATGACATATTTTACAACACCAGAGCTAGAAGATCTGGTTGTTCTGACATCGCGAACTGGTGGTAAAACGTTGGAATTGACATTTATTAGTCCGTGCATCATTTTGAAAAATAAATACATAAAACTAAATCTTCTTTCTTTTTTTTCCCTTAATTATAGATAAAAACTTTTTTAAATAATTTTTTGAACTGATTTTTTTTGTAAATAATAATTAGAATAGAACCAGAACTAGGGATAAAAAGCCTGATAAGGTTTCTAGTATACTCCTAGCCCTAATGTAATTTTAGAAAAAAATGATAAAAACATTTTAGAAAAAATACTTTATATGGGCAGATAAATAAATAAATAAAAATATTTGTTTGTCTGTCTGTCGCCAGGATATCTCACAAAATACTACACAGATTTTCATGAAAGTTTGTGGAAAGATTGACCATAGAACAAGGGCCAACTCTTTCAATTTTGGTTGAAATTGCGATGAGAAATTTAAAAAATCTGACCACAAGATTCTGTGTAGAAATGTTTTATTGCTCATTATCCTTATTTTATGCAAATATTTTTTCCACTGGGCATTTTTTCCGGTTGAAATAACGTAATTCGTGTTTCTATCACAGTGCAGAGACAAGCAAGCGATTTCCTATTTATTAAATATAAACACGGGCGGTCATTTTCTATTTCTTAAATATATTTTTTGAATTTTAAACAGTTCTTCTTGGAAACCATTCTCCGCAGTCCGAGTAACACGTTATCAGACTGGATGGCACAAAGAAAACTCAAGTCATCCCTGCAGGAATAGTAATAACATATCACAGTTCTCTTCCAGAACTCCGAAGGTTATTCCAAAAATCATCCATTTTACAAGCGAGTTGAGAACTACATGCAACTGTATTTTTCTATGTAATTTTCTATGAATCCGTGATTAATTGTTAATATTAATATATTGCTGTCCTAACCAATGAGAGCTAAGGTTTACTAATTTAATGATTGTTGTAACTAGCTTTTGTCTTTTGCAGAAAACATTACGATTAAACTTAATTTTCTATGAATTTATAATCGTTATTATTATTAATTCTTTGAAAGTTTTCATGGCGATAATGTAATATAAATAAGTTTTGTGGAAACACCACGTAAAATATTTCGTTGCTAAGCTTTCGGCCTGTTGACTCAGGACTTCATCAGAGCAATGACAACAAGTTGTTGGCTCAGGTCATTTATAAACTAAGCAACTGATCAATTAAATCACGTAAGAATACAATGGCGCGTCACGTTAATTTTATTAATTAGAAAACAAAATCAAGAATGTTCTCCGAATAGGGCACACCACGTGCTGTTTAATGGCTGTCCTTCCTGAGAAATAGTGCGATGTTTTGCAATTTTAAGTCATACTGTGTATAGAATACCAACACACACTGACATACCTTAACTACACTTCATTCCATCATCCAAGTATCAAATCGTCTGTGTCCAAAACTCTCGTTCATCGAGCGCGAACAATTTGTGACGAAGAACATCTTCAGGATGAATTAGATCACCTTAAGTTGGTTTTAACTAACAACGGTTTTCCTGAGAAGATGATTCAAGCTTCTATGACATCTTCAGTACATCCGGAGCTGAATACTCAGTCCCAGCAAGAACCACCTTCAATTTCTCTTCCGTACATCGGACCATGAAGGTATTTCACAGTAGTCAACACAAATTGTTCAAGGTACTTTTCACACATAAAGATGAGGTGGATAGGTTATCTAAGCCTGGAGTTTATCGCATTCCGTGTGAGTGTGGCTTGGTGTACATCGGGGAAACGGAAAGAAATCTCTCAATTCGCCTGAAGGAGCACAAGACATGTTGCATTAAAGCCCAACTGAGGATAAATCTGCTGTTGCCAAACACGCTTGGAAGTATGACCATCGTGTTAAGTGGGAAGAGTCGTCACTCTTAGCCAGCGACAAGCAATACTTCACGCGAAGAACAAGGGAGTCTATTGAGATTGCAAAACATCGCACTATTTCTCAGGACGGACAGCCATTAAACAGCACGTGGTGTTCCCTATTCGGAGAACATTCTTGATTTTGTTTTCTAATTAATAAAATTAACGTGATACGCCATTGTATTCTTACGTGATTTAATTGATCAGTTGCTTAGTTTATAAATGACGTGAGCCAACAACTTGTCATTGCTCTGATGAAGGCCTGAGTCAACAGGCCGAAAGCTTAGCAAAGAAATATTTTACGTGGTGTTTCCACAAAACTTATTTATATAATGTTATTATTATTAACTGTTGTGGTAATTGTTTACCTAATGAGAGCTAAGCCTAAGGCTCATATTATGGATTGTTGTAAATAAAATAGATATTTAATTCTTTGAACGTTTTCATGGCGATAAAGTAATATAAATAAGTTTTGTGGAAACACCACGTAAAATATTTCTTTGCTAAGCTTTCGGCCTGTTGACTCAGGCCTTCATCCTGATGAAGGCCTGAGTCAACAGGCCGAAAGCTTATAGCAAAGAAATATTTTACGTGGTGTTTCCACAAAACTTATTTGTATTATAAAATAGATATTGTAGATATCGCTTATATTGTATATTTAGTGTTTACAACGGCTCGCCGGCATATGCAATTCACGCTTTTGATTGTTAGACGAAAATTGCATGTAAATCAAGACGAATTTGTATTCGATTTACACCACCTGATTAAACATTAATTTCTTTTGAATTTTCTTCATGAATTATTAATGAATAAGAAGCGAATTTCTAATACACTTTACTATAAAAATCTGCAATAATAGGTCGGCTAAATGCGTGTTAAAAACTATAAAAATCGACGACGTTTCGACGTTAACTGAACGTCAATATCAAGTCAAAGTATACGCGAGTTCGAATGAAGAGCGTTACAAACGAATAGAGTCAGATTGGGTATTTGAATTAGGATTAAGTTGTTTTATGAACAACATTTCATACACGAGGCAATCAAATTTCCATTAGCACTTTCTCAATACATGAAACTGGCTTTCATTAACTGGAGGCTTTTATCCCCATGGGCGTCCATAAGATGGTTGCCAATCGCCGAGGTCTTGTGTTCAACAATACACTGGTCAAGATGTTGGGCTCGTTACTTTGATAATGACGTTCAGTCAACGTCGAAACGTCGTCGACTTTTATAGTTTTTAACATGTATTTAGGTAACCTTTTATCGCAGATTTTTATAGTAAAGCAAATTATTAATGATTAGATAAAATACCATTCAATTAACTATGGGATAAAAAACGAAAAAACATGTTAAATATGGGTTATTTAATCTTTTTATTTGTGTCCCAAGCATATATATATATATATATATATATATATATATATATATATATATATATATATATATATATATATATATATGGAATCTATTTGTTTTATACAATATAAAAATTAAACAATACTTCTTGCCGGATTTGGGGGCATGAAGAAAGAAAAATGCAAGTCAGATGACGTGATCCATGTGTCTGTCCTCTAATAGATCATGGGCAACAACCAATGAAAACACGCATAGCAACCAGGGTATTGTATATATATATATCACATGCCTTGGTTTCCTTTGTTCTTTTAGGGGAATATATTCAATAGCCCCTGGCAAAACAATAGATTATAATATTCCAGAGCTTGAAATAATTTTAAAATTTGTCCGGCAAAACTTCCGAGCAAAATGAAATTTGACCGGAAATTTTCAAATTTGGTCGGAAATTTTTTAGTTTAGTTTGACCCCCTCCATTGAGTAAATTCTGTCAAGCATGCAGTAAATCACTCTACTTGTTATTTGTAATAATAAAACACAAATGTTTAATTCTGAATTGCGTATTAGTTATAGTGAATAATAATTTAATTAAAATGGTAACTATGAAACAACTTTAAACTGAAAAGCTGGATTACACGATAGGTTTCTGTGATTACAATGGCGTGAATCGCAGTTTAACGCAATGGTTTTGAATTAAAAATCACGCACTGTTGTTATCTCGACTCGACAACCTGGAAGATAAAGAATACGTTTCCTCGACGTTTTGAGCTCAGGACCTTCGTCAGGAGAGTCAAATAAGCCTATTTGATCAGCCTATTTAACTGTCCTGATGATGAAGGGCCTTTGCTCGAAACGTCGAGGAAACGTATTCTTTATCTTCCAGGTCGTCAAATTAACAACAATGAAAGTAGTCACTCTGACTCGTAACTCACTGTCACACACTTAAGTTAACTAAACTTTGTTTAAAGCATACTCTGATCGAAGAAATTTTGATAGTGCACTGTAAAGTGTAAAACCAACTTTAACTCAAAACTGATGGAAAACCCAATGGAAATTTAACAACAAAAATGGAGTGTTGAGCGCCGACCCGATCATTTAAAAAAACAGATTTATTTTTTTTTCAAAATTTGTCCGGACAAAATTTCCGATCATTTCAGCATTTGGTCGGAAAAACTGGAACTTGGTCGGAAAACCGCCGGCCGCCGGCCGTTATTTCAAGCTCTGATATTCCCCTCTAAGGCTCGAATATTCCCCACTAAGGCTCTAATATTCCCCTCTACCATTCCTCACTATAATATTCTCCTCTAATCTTCTTGTCTAATATCCCTCACACCACTCCTTATCTTATGAAATCCTGTCAACCTCACCATGTTAAAAATAAGTACATTATTTTGAGGCCCTCAGGGATGTGTTTATTCACCTCAGGCTTTGCCCTCAGTGAATAAATCACATATCCCCTCGTGGCCTCAGGCTTCACCCTCAGTGAATAAATCACATATCCCCTTCTGGCCTCAAAATAACCTATACTTATATAAGGGGATATGTGATTTATTCACTGAGGGCGAAGCCTGAGGTGAATAAACACATCCCTGAGGGCCTCAAAATAACGTACTTATTTTTAACATGGCGAGGTTGACAGGATTTCATAAGATAAGGAGTGGTGCGGGGATATTAGATTAGAGGAGAATATTATAGCGAATATTATATATATATATATACATATACATATATATATATATATATATATATATATATATATATATCAAGTTCTAGGGATTTTGGGTGAAGGAAAATTCGAGTGTAGAAAAAAATGTAGATACAGTATTCTAATGTGCATATATTCTACACTTGAATTTTCCTTCACCCAAAATCCCTAGAACTTGCTATGTAATTGAGTGAAATGCCCAATATTACTTATATATATCAGCTTCGTTCAGAAATGTTTTAAAATATATTATTTTAACTGAATGCTGTCTCTATAGACACATTCACACTAGTTACGCATACTGGACTGGTATTGGACTTATCAGTTGTGTTCACACTGGACTGAATTTGGCCCTAGACTGAGATTAACTTTCAAGATTACTAGCAAACAATGTGCCAGTAAGTATCATTCTCACTAGCAAAAGTTGGTCAAGCCCTTTCACAGTCCACTTCTAATAAGCCTGGTTTCCATAAGATCATCTCTCAATCACCCTGATTGACCAAGTCTCTCCAATTAGATGAGAGATATCTCTAACCACCCAATCTGATAGATTCAGGCAACCAGGATAATTGGGGTGATTGTGGCAACCTTATATAAACCAGGCTTTAGGTAGACTCAAATTTAGTCCAAACCCAGCAGACTTGAAAAATTTAAATCCAGTCCCATCCTAAGTCCCCTAGTCTAAATGCACATTATCACTTCTATTTGCCTCCTCATATCAGCAAATTCAGTCTGTATAAATAGTTGGGTGAGTTAAAATCATTAAAACATTAGCTACTAATCTGCCTTAGGCCTGACAACAAAATCTCAAATGAAGCATTAATTATGCCCCAAGAGACAACTGCACGGGAACAGTTCATAAGTGCACCCCGGTACAGCCGTGGCAGGCTTCTGAATCGCTTTGTATAAATAGTTTGAAATGTTTGTTTAACACCCCAAAACTCTCCTCCAACATGTTTCTGCATGTTCATCTTAACCACAGACAATGGGTAAAATATTGTACTAATAGTTGCACCCAGAAGAGCTCCACAGGCAAAATCTTGGAGGGTGTTATGCAAGCTAGTTTGGGCTTCAGGCAAGCAATCCTTGAGGTAACCACGAAATCCAAAGAATATCGCATTGGATGGACCATTCCGAAGAAGTATGGCAGTGACTCCACGGTAGTACTCCCTCGCACCATAGGTACGCAGCTCCCAGACAGTATGAAAGGTATTCAGAAATCTATCATGGTGCTTCCTGTGGGTTAGAAGTGTCTGAACTCGCTCAAATGGAGTGAGTATTGCCTCAACACTGCCAGCCATGATAGCTGCCGCACTGTTGTTTACATGAGTGGGTAACATGGGCAAAGTCTGGTTCAAATCTCTTTGGAATCTGTGATACAGTCCAAACATAACCGATACTGCGACACCTTTCTGAAGCAACGGTGGAAGAACACCTCGATAAATATAACGAAATCCTTCACTCTTGAGTTGAGCTAAGGCGACAAAAAGCCGCGAGCCATCAACTTGCTGTCGAAAGACAACTTTGAAGATGGGAAATGTCGCGATAATATTGATCGCGGAAGCACCAGCACCAGCGGTGAAATGTTGCCAGTCGTAATCTGTGTCGGCATGTGTTTTGAGGTGTTGGTTTTCCTGTTGGGAATCCGAACCGCTCACACTTGGTTGTCTTTGCTGGGACATTGTCAAAAACTACAAGCCATTTCTACAGTATTACAGCCTACTATCGAGCCAACGAAAGTGATAATAATCCACCATTTAGGCCGATCATTTTTAGGCCTTCGCAATCATATAAACCTTTACATTTTTTTCGTCAAATATACCAATTACCGCGCGGAAGCCTGAACACTACACCATTTCCGAGCCTGCAACCAAAACAAGCAGCAGAGTATCGCATAAAATGACGACGTTTTCGCAACCATGGTAACGATCGCGTAAAAAGCTTTATCTTCACAAGATGGTGGTACATAAAACTTCGTCAAAATATCCATTTATGTTCACTTTTGTGTATGAAATCTAGATGTTTTGTGAGTGTGTTGATGACCAAAGGACTGTGCCAAGGGATTCCCAATGGAAGACAATGCAGAAATGATCAGTATTAACAGTTTAGACGATGAATCCTTGCAAGATTTGTATACGTGGATTGACGAGATTCCCTTATCAAGACCAAAACGAAATATTGGTCGGGATTTTAGTGATGGAGGTAGTCATGAATACTGTTTGCCTTCATCTGAGTCACTAGCTAATTTCCACAAGTATTCTTAGGAAATTTGTTTAAAATTTCCCAATGAAAAAAGTAGATATATGATGGTGAAATGTGAAGGTTGGAAATGTAATCAAGGAGGCAATAGAAATCAATATTGATTAGTCAAGTGATATCGATTGTCATTGGCTGAGTCACAGTTAATGTCATCAACTCTAGTTTATTTAATGTATTTATTTTTTATTAACTTTGCCATACATAAGACAAACATAAGCATTAGGATAATATCTTATACTGTATCTCCATATTGAATATGAGCCATGACTGTGGAGCACAGTGCAAGCAAGAATGGAGGGAACAGGGTTACAGAGATGATGATGATACGACAGATGTGTGGTGTATCTTTGTGGGATAGAGTGCTGTGTGCAGAGCTGAGAGAAATAATGGGGTTGAGTTGGTATCTGATATTGTGTGGCAGAACCAGTTGGGATGGCTGGGACATGTATTACAGAAAGATGTTGGTGACTGGGTGTAAAAAAGAATGACATGAGGTGGAAGGTGTGGGTGGGAAGAAGGCCAAAATGACATGGACTCAGGTTGTAGAGAAGTACATGAGAGAGTGGTCTAAAAGGGAGGATGCACGAGAGAGAAGTGGAGGAAACTGCTGTGGGGAGCCACTGGCTAACCCCTGCATAAATGGGGGGAAATGGCTGTAAAACGAATCATTGTTTTTTTGTTATCTCCATATTGAAGATTTAGCATAATCTCCATTCTCTGCCATATTTGGTGCAAATGGCCAGATTTGGCACCAAGGTGCAAGGTAGATAAAGAGGATATTAATTGATAATCAATTGATGTGATAATCACTTTCCAATTTCAATCGATTAATTGATATTGATTATTAAAATCAATTCAATTTTCATCAATTATTGATTTTCATCAATTAGGTACACTGGGAGATGTTGAATGATCCATCACCTGATTGAAACTGATCATTGGTACAGTCCTTCCTGCACATGTGGGGTATTTGTGTGTTTGTGGGACCCTAGTTGATTAACCATTGATTTCTAATATCAATTCATATTGATTGTTTTATCTATTGATTGTCATCAATTGCATCAACTCTAGGTAAATCAAAAGTGACAAGAATGTCATTTGATTCTTTGATTTCTTCCCTTTGTAGTTTTGGTTGCAGAAATTGTGAACAACTTTTTGCCCAAAATGGTTGAAATGCACAATTATTCTCCAGCTAATTCAGTTACCCAAAAGAAAGATAATTGGACCACTCTTCAACGTAATGCACCTATAAATTACTGTATATTGATCCTGGGGTAGATTCCATAAGAATTAATATTTTTAGGGATGCTAATGCATCAATTTGTAATCTGCATGCCTTACTACAAAATTCCCACATCTAGGTGTCTTTGTAATTATTTGTAATTAAGTAACTCTCTGAAAGAAAGTGCTATAAATAACATTGTACATTAAATTAATATAGGAAAAGTACTCAATCGTTTAGAATATCGAATATCTGATGAGCTGGTGGAAGGAATTTGCAAATGTCGAGCAGGAACAATTGAAATTTTCTTAATTAACTTACGCAATAAGGTAGATTGTGAATAACATTTTACCATACAACTACAATGTTACTGAATGTCACTTTGTGTTCTGCTTCTGACAGGTGTGTTTTTTTGTGTTATTGTAGATAGATAAGTATTTAGCCAGAAAAAGAGCTGCAGCTCTTCGGAAACAACATCAAGTTTATGATGAATTTTACCCTGGCACCATATCAGATAACATGGTCCAGGAGTATGATGAAGGTTACTCAAATGGTAGGCTATTGCAATAATTATATTAATTACAGATTACTGCCATGGCATTTTCACTAATCTCTAATTATTAATATATAAAGTATTTTATATTTAGGGGGTGCTGTCAACAATTATGGTTTGGTGAATACTGTAGCTCAGCAAGATAGGACTAGAAATCCCTATGACATACCAAATCAACAAGAGGTTTGTCTCCAGAATTTTTATTAATTTGGTATGGTATGGTGACTATGGTCCTTGGTTTTTTGGAACTCATTCTTTTAAAAATACTCTGAATTGACAGTGCAGTACAGTGGAGCCTCGCTATAGCGCGGTAGTTGGGGTCCATAGTGCAGACCGCGTTATAGATGAAGCGTCAGTTACTGCGAGTTATTGGGTAAATCTCGTTCCCAGTACTCTTCCCACTCGGCCCTGGTGCAATATTGTGGAAAGAGTGCTGGGAACAAGCTTAGATACTGCCAGAAGCACTTTCTGTTGGATCCTTATAACGTCTAATAAAATCAACACACATTTTCTGTTATGTTATTCATCTTGTTATATTACCTAGTGAATATCAGACTATCAGTATTAAATACATGCAAAACCAATATCTAAATATGCAACTTTTTCATGCTTTGACTTTAGTCTGATGTAACAAATTTCTAAGATGAAAAATAGTTACAGCGGCAGAGTTCTCCTGCGATTCGGCCCACTTCAGCGTTGTCTCTATGCTCTGCACCACAGACTTCATTGACGGGATCAGTTCTGCTACTGGTTCTTCTACTACGCTATTGATGATGTCATCCTCTGTCATTTGAGAAGAAATCGCTTCATTCTCGTCCACGTTGAGCCATGCGTTCACCTCTTCTGCGGAAAATGATTCACCAAATACTTGCGCTAAGTTAGACATGTCACCTACGTTGAATCGACCAGAGTCGCAATCATTCAAGACACTCAGCAATTGTTAATATTAACCAGGCAAAGAGAAATTTTTGGGGTCCAAGGATAAACCGCGTTATACCGAGTCGCGCATTATAATGATGTGCGCTATAGCGAGGCTCCACTGTACTAATTTTCTTAATTAAGAATTGACCTCCTTGCTGACTCATGGTTTAGCTTCCTACAAACTTAGTTGAAAAAATATCAAGGATAAAAAGCAAGTTTCCAGTTGTAATTTTGCAATTTCTTTCTCAGTATTATCAAGGAAGTCATTATAACCAACAACCATCAAATCCTGCATTCACTCAGCAAAACTTACATGCACCAAAGGGACCTCAGAACATCAATAGTAAAAGAGAATCTATCAATGACACCAAACAAATTGCTGCCAACAATCCACCACAACATGCCATTGGGTAAGTTACATCAAGAAACATTTGGCAAACACATCAAATGCATTATTCCTAATTATTTAAAACTTCAGTTTCAAATAATTATGAATCTATTCAGATGAGCTAAAAATATGTTATACAAATTTGGTAATCACAATTACTGTATTATGAATTTTAAGAATACAGAATTTGTATTCTATTTAGCCTAGTGTGTAAACTACAGGTACATGTTATGTTCTGGTAAATATACATGTACAGTACAGTACAGTACAGTACAGTACAGTACAGTACAGTACAGTACAGTACAGTACCACTACCTTACACTTCATTCTTCTCCCAAACATACATCAACCCGCAGGCATATTTTACAACCTATCGACGGAAACTAGACGCTTCATTCACGTGAAACTTAACTGGTGTGGTCAAATATAAAGTATTAGGCTCAAAAATGAATGGGGAAAACCCGGCAAATTTATGAAACATACCACTAATAACATTACATTGTAGCTGCTGTGGTTGAACACAAAGTATTATGCTCCAAATCAGTCCCCACACAACACCAGTGAAGGTCTCATTACCCACCATTTATATAAAAACATACAATATTAATGATATTTTTCAATAATTAATGAGTAAATTATGAAGCTTATATTGTTTACAGCTGTAGCAATTTAATTACCAAGGTCAATGTATTTTCTTCATTGTCTTAAAAAACAGGCCAAAACGCCATAAAAATTTTGTTCAACCAGATGTACCTCAGAATGTAAGACTTTTACTTGAAGAGAAGGAACAGTCCTTGTTGGCATCTCAAGAAACCATTCAGGTAAGTTTTCTTATATTTACTTGGAAGTGTGATGCTCGTTCAGAACAGAGCATCACGTTGGTGGTCAGATCAAGGATCAAGATCAGCTCGTGGTATCTTGATCTGAATCCAAGTAACTACTATGCTGGTGTGAGAACCTGGTAAGTAGAGTGTATGTAGGTGTTAAATGAGGTTATGCAATAACCACGGTTAACAACAAGGGAACTGCGTGTGCACCAGGATCATCGGAGCGTCATATGACAAGCATCCTACATGTGATTGGTCATTAGTACGAGACCATAGCCAGAGCAGCACGCAGGTGTAGACTGCAGTATGTAAGGGAACAAATTGAGCATCCCACCAACCCCCTTTTACAATTAGAAACAAGATGCAATAAATTCCTCATTCCACCAAAAGTTTTTGGTGTAATACATGCAGGTCAAAAACAGGGTTTGGTGGTCAAATCAGGGATCAAGATCAGCTCGTGGTATCTTGATCTGAATCCAAGTAACTACAGTCATAGTCCCTAGAAATAAATTGTCTGGAAACGCGGCCAAAGCCTTTGTTCTAGGTTTTTGTTCAGTTGAACACATTGTATTTTTGGTAGAATGAAACAATCAACCAATAGCAGCGTTGCTTTATAAATATTAATGAACGTAACACAAAAGACTGTGCACCTTATTTGCCACCCTCAACCTAAATTGTAGCTCATTGTTAACCGCTTTGATGTTCGCCGCGTCTCCAGACAATATAATTCTAGGGACTATGCTACAGTCTATGCTGGCGTGAGAACCCTGTATGTAGCAAGACCTGTGACAATAAGTAATTGTGGCCACCAATGTTTCAGGCAGAAAACATGATGATCACAAATTATTATTAATAACTATTTATAAGTAATGCATGACTATAAAAGTGTCATTAAATGTCCTTGAAAGCAAAGCCAAAGAATGTCCTTGATGACATCACCTGACCCCAATTCCTGCTGGCAACACATGTCCAAAGGCAAATGTGAAAAAGAAATGCAATCAATTTGCGACCCCCATGTTTTACGACCACCTGTCATATACGACCATTTTTTCTGGCACGGACGATTTGTAGTTGAAATATACCTGCAATGAACGACCACCTGCCTTACGCGACCAGCGACCGGTTTTTTGTGTCCCAAACAAGATATATACCTGTTATGAGCGACCAACTCAACGTAAAACTGCCAAAATACGTTAAAGAAATAGTAAACAAACACGAATGCGACCACATGTGAAAACAAGAAACCGGAAGTGTTGCTCAATTGCCGTGTTACCGCATTTTAGTCTTGTTTTGCTTCTCTTTTGAGCATTATTTAATGAAAATCTGTGTGAATTTCTCCTGCCAACGCCAAATACTTTCTAGTTGATGTTTGAGAGTTAATACAATGACTGAACAATCCAAAACCATGAGTAATATTTGTTAACTTCACATCTAAAAAATACTACTGGAAGATCGTAAATAAAGCCAAGAGCTTTTAACAAGACAAAACCAGCGCAAAAATTGAATCAAACGTAACAAAAACACAGCGCAAAAACTGAAGTGAACGACAGTACGAGACCGTTTTGATGTGGAGAACATCGCTCTAAGGCCATGATATTAAACACACAAATGTCAAATTTCTTTTATTTTAATATCCAATTAACATTAATAAATCAAGACTGCACTTCTTTGAAGTGTTCTTGCTTTTTCCATTTCCCTTGTAAATCTTTATAAATCGCCATTTTCCTAACGGGTCGCGGCGCTGCCAAAATTGCTGCTATGACGTCACATCACTACCTGTCTGAACGACCACCTGTCCTTAACGACCACTTTTTCGTGGCACCAGGGGTGGTCGCAAAACTCCGGTTTCACCGGTACCTGTAAATATAAGCCAGTCAATTAAAAATATTTATAAATTAAAACAAATAATTATATACTGTTTTCTGTTGATTCAATACAGATTCTTCAAGTCAAGGTGAGAAGGTTAGAACATCTATTACAACTAAAGGATATAAGAATTGATGACTTGTCAAGAAGGCTTCAGCAGGCTACACAACCACCTCCAAAACACCTACCACCACAACATAATCCACCTGTACCTCCTATCTCAGGAACAGCTGGCCAAGCCCTACCAAGGATGCATTCAACTCCACCTTTACCACCTGTAAGAAGTCCTCCAAAATATAACTCCTGAGCTCAGGTGGCCAAATAATTATGGCAAGATCCATGCCCAGATTGGGCACCCTCAGAACAGAAAATATGGAATCCAAGCTCATACCTTAGTGGCTGGTTTTGCTTGGCACTACCACACCCATTCCAATGCCATTGTAACAGAAAAAGACCTTGGGTATGAGATTGCATGAAATTGTGAAGCACAGCACATGTTATTAATCATGGTTGTGGAGGAATGGATGTCTTTTTTGTGAAGACCGTATCTGATTCTTTGAATCCATGTTTATGAAGATACTCAGAAAACAAGCTGGGGTTTGACCATGCCATAGCAATCCAACATTGAGCAAGCAAACTGTGGTGAATGCTTTCTTATAGCATACAAGATATTTGTCATAGTAATATAAACTTCTACAATGTACATCTATAGAATTATTCCTTGGCTATTGTTAGCAAAGTGCAGGCTAGCCAAGCAAGTTGAGGTGTCCTCTATTTCATGTTCAGTTCACCTAGTAAACAGACTAATGTGCTGGCCATTACTATACAAAAAGTTAGGAATGAGAAAGCCAATGGGCATGCAGAGTTCCTCATACTACAGTAGTTCACTACCCTTTGACCACTCCGCCTGGGAGCACTAGGGAGGAGTGGTTGAGGGGCAGTCTGCTTCAGAGACTACAATACTATATATTGTATACAAGGTTTTTGAAAAATGTAAGTAACCATACCTGACAGATTTACATGTGCCGTCCAATAACACTAAAATGCTCTGTCTTCAAAAATACTTCATGACATTTAAATTTTGAACTACTGTAGTCTGCTTCGCAGACTAATAGTATTGACAAATGACAATGACCTGGCAATTACATTACACTGTTTAATATTGGCAGATGTACAGTCATGTAAATATGTTTTCTTCTATTGTTATTCAGTGTACAATAATCTGTAATTTATGTACATGTAATCATAGTTAATGGTGACAGTAATAAAGGGTTGACAAATGAAAGGATGTTTTTATTTAGGGACACAAGGAGTGATAAAGGGGAAGGAGGAAAGGATTTAAACTACCATATTCAGCATTGCATCACTGGCAGCAACTTGTCTAGCAATGATCTTGGCCATTGCACACCATGTTGCACACTTGCACTATTTTGAGCAACTTGACTCAAAACAATTTTAGTCAATATTGCACATGTTACACAGTGCAATGGTTTGTAAATTGTGCAACTTGTCTTGTGACAATTACATGTATGTCAATGCCATTCCCATTGGCAGTGCAAGACAAGTTGCATTATGTGGCAGATTATCTACATGTACATATGGGGTAAAGGGGGCATCCCCCCCTCCATATACCATACCACCATTACCCAATGCAAACACTCAGGTATTAATTAAAGTTTAAATAGTTATGTAAATCCTCGCCTGTGGCTTGGGTTGACATAAACTTCAAATTCTCCAAAATCACTCCTGTGTTTACATCAGACTATAATATAAACTTATAAACTCGGGGCCATTTTGTATTTTAATTTATTAATATTGGAGTGCAGATGAATGTTATTTAAAATGTTAACGAATAATTTACATATTTATTTGTTTATTTACCTTCTTTTTGATATTTAAACCTAACTACTGGAGAAGAAAAAAACACATGAAAATGATATTGATCAATTATCAGCGCAAAGGCGAAGCCAACGGCCCTAAATATTTAGTCATCTAAATGAGTCTGCTTGTAAAATTGAGGACCGAGAACCACTTTTTAAACTGTTCCAGAACTACATTAGTCTATTCTAATTGCCCTACCAACAATAAAAAGCCCTAAGTTAAATATAAAATCAACTCACCTGTCTCAATTCTGGTAGAAATCTTGCGAAATTCAAACGTTAAACCTCTGCATAAAATACACCTTCGGGTTTCTTTCAAATTGCAAGAAACAAAAAAAAAAGACCGCCAAAAACCGCCTTCAAAGCCATACTTCAAAGTATCGAATTCCGACCAATCTCGAACACTTCCGACCTAATTCCGATTACAAACCGACAAAGAATTCCTTTTCCAAATTTTTGTTGTCTTTGTTTTGTGGTTTAATTTCCTTGGGCAAAACCTTTGAATTTCTTGGCTCAAGGACGTTAAAATGTCGGCTAGTGGACTGCCGGCGTTTTGGGAGAGGAAAATAGATCCTGGGAGCGGTAGGCCGTTTTTTATCGATCATAAAAATCGTGTTACGACATGGCGAGATCCACGTCAAACGAATCAAACTACCCAATATAATAATACGGTAAGAATTAATACGGTAAGAATATGATTCAATTTCAGCATAATCCCCTACACAGAGTTGCTTCGTTCTTTAAAAAAAACCCACTGAGCTTATAGAAATGGATAGTTCAAAATATTGTATACATGAAATTGCTTAACTGCGTGTATTCGAATCTATTCAATGTTCTATTCACATGAATTTTTAACTATTTGGTACATTTTAGAACGAAGCAATTCTAAATTACACCACCAACTGTTTAATATGGAGAATTAAAATCTGTATTTTAATTTAGTAGTAATACATGTACTAGTAAAAGCAAAAAGGTGTACAGTGTATTGAGATTTCTGTTTGTAGTAATATTTTATCTTGGAAAGATATTAAAGACATATTCATTCCCTAAATTCCCAGCCTTCACAATCATCGATTCAACAAACCGAAATCAGATGATATCATTTATTATATCAATTTAGTATTTGGCTAATCAATGACCAATTGTTAATTGATAGTCGCAAAAATCTGTCAATCAATGACTATTGATTGCTGTTGATTGTCATAGATTTTTGAGACTATATATGTAGGTACTCACCAGACTGCTAACTTTGCTGTGCGTACGGAATTTCTTCTGATTTATGGGTGCATGCTGTGATCTTAACTTGCCGAACAAAATGTGCACAGCACAACACAAAAGTACAGAACTGACATGACAATTGACAACTCACACAAGCGGCTAAGTGACAAGCCTGTATTAAGTTGTCAGCGGCAAAATTATTTGTTTTTAAATTAGTTTCTGGACGTGTAACGTGAGTAGTGGCAGGCAATTCATTAGAAGCCGGCAACCGGTGAACTCCGGCAGCTACTTTCAAGATCACAGCCAGCTACTTTTAGAATTTCATATATGAATTTATATCTTCACTTGATGAGTTCAGCCGTCTACTTCTTCAAGTGAGTCTGCTACTTTCAAAATTAATGAAACCTCTGGTAGTGGTAGTTCTATATGTGTCAAAGTGTGCATATCGCTTCGTTTGTGTGCACTATTTTGTGGAAAAAACTTCTTCCATTCACCTAGGTAGCAAAGTTAGCAGTCTGGGGTACTCATTCTATTCCCCAGATCCCATCACATTTCTTAACTCAGTGTGGTTGCATGAAATGATATGCACCATGAAAAGTGACAAGATCTTGGGACAAGAATTATAGTAGGCACTTGTACTGTACTAGGTTAATTTGCACTGATGTGACAATCACACCAAAAAGAGGAAAACAATTTCAGGCAAATGTTGTTTTGGCCCACACATGCATCTGTCAACTGTATCCTAATGTTAGATGCTCACAATGTAATTAGCTATTGGGTCATTCCAGAAAAGATCCATACCTCCCCCGCAGAGGAAATTTGTGCCATCTGGGGAGGGGAGGGGGGTAAATCTACTTCTGATAATAGTAAAATGTACTAGGACATCCGAAGGGCGGAGGGGTCAACTTCACATTTCCTCCGTGGGGGAGGTGTGGATGTTTTCTGGAATGACCCATTACTACATTAGATCACTTCACGGATGATGACCTTTTTTCTGTGCCATGTGAATGCAAGGAGCTACAGTAGGCAGAACATACTAGATAATATAATTATGTAGGGATGAGCCGATAATTGGATATTTATTGGGAGAAGCCGATAATCAGCAACTTTCAGGCTTATCGGTTATCAGCTGATATTACATCAATATAATATCAGTGTTTCCAATAAATAACATGCTGCCCTGATGCTGGCTTTTTTCTAGTGATATTTCCTTTGTTTATCAGGAAAAACACCAACTTGTTTATAAGATGCATTCTGTTCCACAATGAAACTGTCAAATTTAATTTCAAGTGCTAAAAATTCTTGATGCATGACCAATATCGGTAACTACTGATATATCGGCTGATAAACCCGCAAATCATATTGGAATTTATTGTATCGGTAAATTGGATTTTTCATTATCAGCTCATCCCTAATAATATGGAGTGATTAAAAAACAGGTGTTAGCTACAGCCAAAAACTCTGCTTTAACACAGTTTTTCCAATTTTTGAAATCATACTTTCCCAATTTGGGTCTGCCAGTATAACAATTACACACATGTATATTGTAAAATTTGAAAATCTCATAACATACTAGTTATCTATGATCATTATACAAGAAGTCAGTGATTCCCCAACAGGCCCAACCCCTGGCTATCACTATTTTCCAGCATCAGCATGGCAAAGGAATCACAATGTGTGGTGTGTCATATGATAATGACCAACCTTTTGCAATGATAAATGAAAATTTTCATATCAGAGACATAGTGTAAAAAAGGCAATCTTGAGTTGATCGAAAAACTTGTAATGTATAAACATGGGGTATTTAGGAGCTGGGCAAAACAAGACAAGACAAGACAAGACAAGACAAGACAAGACAAGACAAGACAAGACAAGACAAGACAAGACAAGACAAGACAAGACAAGACAAGACAGAAACATTTTATTTTTATGGAAACAATCAAAAGTCACCGAAACTCTGAAAGTGTTCTGAATGTTAATCTAAAAGTAACCAATAAAGCGGAAAACATGTTTAACCTCGTTTGACCAACTATTTGATAATTATTTAGAATTATTGGGGGTGTTGCCCCCCCCCCCCCACACACACACACACACACAGTCGCCACGCACCTGCTTTCTCCCTTCTGGCTAACACTGGAGCGAGAGGAAGCGAAGAGAGAAAAGGGATTACCTCTATTGGCTTGTCGCATTACGCATCATTACAGACCAAATTTTTTCATTACAGTCATTTGCCAGCCTTATACCAGGTGCTTTTTGTTTACTATACTACCGTGTGTTGTGCGCACATGAAATGCAGTACTGAAGCAGTGGAGAAGCTTCTTCTCCCCATGCATTCTTTCATAAGCACCTAGGTACGAGGCTGGTCATTTGCAACTCACTTTTCACTCAAATCTTTGGAAGTTTGCAAGTTTGTTTTGTTTTGAACTATGCATTTGATTGCTTGGTTCTAGCAGCCAATCAAATGCATAGGTAGTTCAAACGAACTTTGAACTTCCCAACAAACTTGTGAACTTTGGAACGAACTTCCCAAGATTTGAGTGAAACGTGAGTTGAAAATTACTGTAATTTACCAACAAGTGACCTTTCCCTACATAATCCCTGTTTTATTGACCGGTCTTGAATGTGTCTAAACAGCTCTAAAAACAGTCTAAGTCTTGAATACTGTCACACCCAATCATACACACAGTGTGTGCCCCATGCATCTGACTAACATTTTTGCAATGTCATGTTCCAGGCCACCCAGTATGGGTCCAACTCCCAAGCATACACCACACAGCCAGCCAAGCACCAACCTCCATGGAGCAAGCCATCATTATACCCTTCCACCCAAGAACTGAAACAATCCTTAGAAGGCTTGCAGATTATGGAAAGGAATGAAGAAAAGCCTGCATCATCAGAGACTTACTACAAACAAATCACACCAGTTGTGAGTACAAACCAGCAACACTTTCAACAACAGCAATATGCCCCAGTGTCCACCCATCAGGAACAACCCCCTTGGAGAAATGCACAGTCAGCAATTCCTAGGGAAGATACTGTGCCTCGACAGTATCCACAGTCTGATTACAGTACAGCGTATACATCCTATCAACAAAATGTATACCAAGGTGAAACAAAAATGACACCTAGCAATTTCCCAGACCATCAGATAGTGAGTAGTGAAAGTATTCCTTACAAACGACAGGACTATCTTAATAGTACAAATGCAAGACAGTTGCCTCAGCCAGCAAGTCAGTATGGACTAGGTTATCAGCAGAATGCTTACATGCAGCAGCAATATTATAGTCAAGAAGGAATTCCAATGTCAGTCACTAGTGCAATGCAACCAGGAGTGCCCTCACAACAGCAACAGCAGCAGCAACTACAGCAGCAGCAGCAGCAACAACTACAGCAGCAACAACAACTACGGCAGCAGCAACAACAACAACAACAACAACAACAACAACAACAACAACAACAACAACAACAATTACATGCGCAAACACTACAGCAAGGGCAGTTTAACCAACAACCAGCACAAACAACTCAGCAAGTACAGTATAACCAACAGCAACAACAGCAGCAACAACAACAACAACAACAACAACAACATACACAAACGTTACAGCAAGGACAATTTAACCAACAGCAACAAGTAACACCACAAGTGCACCCTGGTGAAATAACTCAACATCACCAGCAACAGACACCACCTCAACAATATGTTGCCCAGCAACAGCAAAAAGGACAGATACCACAGCAACCATATATGTTGCAGCAACAATCGGAATCTCCCCAACAACAAAGAATGCCACCACAACCAGTAGTACCACCACAACATATGGTACAACCCCAACCCATGGTACTACAACCACAACAAATGGTACCACCTCAACAGATGGTAGCCCCATCACCACAAGCAGTGGTACCCTCAACACAAGTGCCCACATCATACCAACAACAAATCTACCACTCAAAAGGTCAACAACCTAACCAATCATGGGGAAATCCAGCACAGGGTCACCCACAGCAGAACTACCCAGTGAACGATTCTCCAATGTTGCCACATTCAACAAGTTCTCAATTTGCTGGTAACCCTTCATCTGAAATGAAAACTCGGATTCAGGATGTCAACTCTCAGATACCTGACCAAAACAATCCAAGTGTGTACCAACGTGGGTGGAATGCTCCAATCAGCGACAGTCAGCTCTATGGCTCCGGAAGATATCCTGAAGACGTACCGAATGTATTCACAAGTCAAGCTCAAAACTATCAGCCTCAAGTGCCTGGCCAAGCAGGGTTACCAAGTTCACAAGCTGGTGGTATACCAGCAGTGTCTCAAGGACTTGGTCCTTATGCTAAACAAGCTCAGCCAGAGCCGTACCAATACCAACATCCTGGTACTGAGATGAACGCAAAAAGCCAGTCATACCTCTATGGTGACAGAAGCCAAATCCAGCAACCATTTTCTGCCCAACAAAGTGCCCAACAACAACCAGTTGTTAAACCTGATGCTGTTTATCCAATCCAGCAGCAAAATTGGTACCCACAACAAGCACCACCACCACAAGAACAATCTGGCTTTTCTCCTAACCAGCCCAGACAACAATATGTTTCAAACCAACCAAATTATTCAGATGTAAGCCAACCGTATTCCACTTCATCTCCAATGACTTACCAAAAGCAATATGTGCCGAATGTTGGCACCTATTCTCATCAAGGAAAGCTGAACGATGGTCCAAGTAGATACTCGGTGAGCAGCCAAGGTGGCCAACCGCTTTCACCACTACCAACATTCCCGTTGAAGGGCTCGCCTTCTGATGTACACGTTAAGAATATCAATCGGATTCTTCAGCAGGCGTCAGTGTTGGTACCACAGGTTGAACAATTTAAAGGGAAGAAAGGTAGGTAGGGCATACTGTAATACGACATATCATTACCTCCGCCATGAGCAGGTTATGATTTTACCCCTTTCTGTCTGTAAAGCCGGTTTTCCACTAGGCGACTTTTTTCGCGCGAAGCGACTTTTTCTTTTGTCTCATGAGCTCTGAACTGGAACTAATCTGAAATCTATTGAATTCGAACAAAAGAATGTCGCTTCGCGCGAAAAAATCGTCTAGTGGAACACCGGCTTAATCAGAAATTTATTGAATTCGAACAAAAGAAAGTCGCTTCGCGCGAAAAAAGTCAAGTGCTCGTATAACTTCACCTTAAAATTGTGAATGTCGAAAGTTCGAGGAAAACAGAATTATATTGTGGAAGTTTTATTTCATGTTGCATGTATATATCATCAAAATTATATTCATCAACTCTTTAAACGCATCATTTAAACTAGAAGTTTTTATCAAAAGTGAAGTGCTGCGAGTTGCTACCATTTACTATTTAGTAATCTCAAACTCATTAATAATTCATGAGATAATCAGCCAATTACAATAGTCCATTCAATCACCTGATTGACGTTGGATACGCCAGGAAAACACGCTAAAACCGTATACCACTCCAGGCATTAGATGAAAACTGCTTTTCATCTAATTCTCAAGATCTTAATTATCGATGCAAAACAAACAAGTGCTGTATGAATAAATTTTACACACACTCATGAATAAAATCTCATGAGGGTTTATTTTAATTGTATTTTTCAATTGAAATCACTCGATTGAGATGCCATATCAACAACTCGTTTATCGTGTTTCATCAGGGGAATCCAAACACTCGAAAACAATAAAACCACTCGGCCTTCGGCCTCGTGCTTTCATCATGTTTTCTCGTGTTTGGATCCCCTGATGAAACACTCAAACTCGTTGTTGATATATTACGTAAAATACTTGTTATCGTCCGACGCATTTTCAATTAAAGAGCTTAAGCATGCGACGTTTTCCTCAACATGGACGTCACGCGTATAAAATCGAGCCATAAAAGTGATGGCGTCAGCACTCTTGCTTGAAGTGAAGAACGGCAATCTATGCAGTTTTAGGTTGTTGATTTGCAGCAATAACGGCTGTTGCCATATTTAATGGCTCAATTTTGTACGCGTGACGTGAGTGTTGACAATAACGTCGCATGCTTAAAATGTTAAGTGAAATCATCTGGCACAATGGTGTGGAATGTCATATAAAAATTAATGAAAAAGTATGCACACTTTAATGCAAATAAATAATATATGTTGGGGCCTTCGTTTTAGGAACCAAGGAGTACCTGTACATAGACGGCACATTAACTGGTTATATTCTTGAACTTGATAAGATTGCGACTGATGGATACGAAGAAGTACGATTGGCGCGAAAATCGGCCATTCAGAGCGTTCAACTGGTTATCAACTACCTCGAATGCAAAGGACTGTGATTCAAACTCTTGGCAGATATTATATAAAATGAACAAGACATTTTTTTAATTAATTTATATTAGTACCGTTAAAATATAACTAATTAGGAAATATAGCATTTTTTAAAATCAAAGGTTTTATTTGAAGGCAATATTAGCAACAAAGAAAAACAACCTATTGCATATCAGACATAGTTTGACGCTACGCTAGCTGAAAAATGTAATTTAAAACATGAGCTGTGCACAGTGTCAGTGTTTTATCAGATGTTATAAAACACGAGGCCTGTGACAAACGGCGTATTTTTCATGCGCCGTATAAAATATGAGAATTAAGTTCATGAAAAATACGCCGTCTGTAACCATTAAATACGGCAATTTCATTAAGTTCGACAGTGCCATTAAATACGACGAGCCCAGTCGTATAATACGACTCAAGTACGGCGTTGGTGCAGACGGCGTACTATTCATGCGCCGAATAAAATGCATAACATTAATTTACAGTATGATAATACATTTTCTATGCACAATTCCTGTTTGTAACATCGTTTCCAGACCTACGACTCGAGAACTGTAATCTATTCGACTTATTAAATACGATGAAAATACGCCGTATAACTCAACAGGAACAATTTCAGAATTTGGGCCGACTATAATAGGTATTTTATACGGCGCATGAAAAATACGCCGTTTGTCACAGGCCTAAGAATAGCTTCAAAAACGACCCATTTGACAAGTTTATTGGCGTAGCAAATTTTGAAAAATTATGTTGTCTAAACCGAGAAATCATAGCTAAAGTTTATATCAATTTATATCAGATGGACTTGGTACTGATTTCCTTTATTTTATTTTATTTTATTTAACTTTACCTTGACTAAATAAATACAAGGATAGGAACACCGCAACAGCTGAGGCCGATTACTGCGGGTCCTGATTGTCTACTATTTACATTAAATAATATGTGATATAAATATAATTATATGATATAAACATAACAAGTATAAAAACGTTTAAGATGAAGCTAGCTGAAGGTCTAAAAACAACAAGTAGGGGAAACACATGCATAGACTACGGACAGAGTTACATTTAATACAAATTGATTTCCAGGTGCGTGGGTCTTCAGAATGGTATATAGAGAGAATAGCAGAGTGGTAGTATTTTAGTTTGTTTTTGAAATTTGAAAGATTGGTAGTCCGGGTTATTTCTTGAGGCAGCACGTTCCATATTCTTGGAGCTCTTATTATAGGTATGATTTACCGTACGTCGATGTTCTATATGATCGCTGTTTGAAAGCGCTGCCATCTGTTTTAATCTGAGATCTTGTAGGTTGGTATGTTTGCATTTTTCAGGAATTGTATTTTTGTCAAATGAAATATATTGATTGATTATTTTGAAAAAGAATACCATGTCCGGATATTCGTGCCAGTAGGTTAGAGGAAGTAGGTTTGTTTCGATTAGTCTGTTCTCGTAAGTAATTTCACATTGGAAAGGTAGATTAAGAATATATTTTGTTGCGCGTCGTTGAACTCGTTCGAGATTTTTTATCAGCTCAATTGTTTGTGGGCTCCAAACCTGAGACGCGTATCCAAGGTGGCAACGGACAATTGCCAGATAGATGGTACGTCTGGTACGATGGCGTTAATGTTTTTTGTGGTTCTTCTAGCGTACACCAGGATCTTGTTGGCCTTAGCTGTTTGTGAATGGACCTGTTTCTTCCACAGTAAGTCAGAGGAAATCCATACTCCAAGGTCTCGTTCATGCGAACAGTGTTTCAGTTCGATATTGTCCATGGAGTATGGAATCATGACACGTTTCTTCTTTCTTGTTATCGTCTGAACTTTGCATTTTGTTTGGTTAAAAGCAAGGTTTGAAGATAGTGACCATTCATTGATGTTATTCAGGTCCTGCTGCAGAAGAGTGTTGTCTGCTTCAGTAGATATGCGCTTGAATAGTTTTGTATCATCGGCGAAGGTCGCTATTGCGGACGATAATACTGCGTAGGGAAGATCGTTGACGTAAAGAAGGAATAGCAATGGTCCAAGGATCGATCCTTGAGGCACACCAGAAGTTACGGGTAGAGGAGAAGAAGTTTCACCAAGTACTGTGACTTGCACATGTTTCCCTCATGAATTATTAATGATTTTTGAGCGTAGCTTAAAAAGTTACTGTTTATGATCCAACATTTCGACACTCCAATCTATAGTGTCATGAACAGTAACATTTTAAGCTACGTTGAAACACTTGAGCTACATGTATATACAATGTATGTAATATATCATACACGAGGAGGAGTGTTTCATCAGGATATCCAAACACTGAGACGTTTGTTGAAAACCGAGGCGAAGCCGAGGTTTTTGAACAAACTTCGAGGGTGTTTGGATATCCTGATGAAAACTCCTCCGAGTGTATGATATAGCATCTCAAACAAATCAGTAGTTAAAGAGAAAGTCGAGGTAAAAGTTTGCTTAATTTATGTAATTTCTTCCTCCGATATCCAAACCACAGATACGGTACTGATTTCCTTTGTGTTTCTCTCATGAATTATTAATGAGTTTGAGAAATATATACCTCTATATATCTCTGTGTATATAGTAATATCTCGGAGTGGATACTAGCCTGCGTGTAGACTCGAACTGAAATGTGTGTACATTTCATTGCACGCAAGGCTAAGGGCTGTTCATATGAGGGGCTTGCTTGGTTACTGGGCTGATTTAATCTTTCTATGACTGCAAAAAAGAATTATAATACCCTGTGTGCTACATGCTTACAAAAAAACAACAACCCAATTTTGCTTCGTTATGAGCCCGCCTCATATGAATAGCCCCTTGGTGGATACATGCAGCTTTAATTCCCGGATCTGCAACTCAGAATTTGCATATAAGAGCAAATCTGATCTATCTTTATACAAAAGATACGAAGTATACACATGAATGATATCAAGAAAGCAAAACTCGACTTCAAAAAATAAATTAAGAGTGTTTAAGAAATGGTTCATGGTTTGGCGTGCTCCATCGAGTTTTAGTATACACCCAACCATGGTCTATTACAAATCCTGCATTCTGATTGGCTACTCAACCGTTGTCTATTCGTGATGGACAACGTTTGAGAAAAATGAAAACAAACCTGAAAAAATATGGCAGTAAACTCTCGTTTTGCAGACGTTTCGGAGGAATTTTTGGAGAGTTTGATAGAAAATTCTATCCCTGAAAAAACTAAAAACGCCACAAAATATGGCATGAAGATTTTTAATGGTAAGGAACGAAATACAATTAAACCGTATTTTATTAATTAAATCTGCTTTTACTTGCCGCTCACGAGTGGTTAAATAACACAACATTTTCGTCAGTTTGCATAGAAAAACTGTATTTTTTAGAGTACCTATAGGTACAGGGTGTATACTAAAACAATTAGACAACTCGTCCTCGTTGTCTAATTGTTAAATGGATGCACGCGGGAAGTTGGGAGAGCACGAAAAAAGTGCTCCCAAGTGCATCCACAACTCAGTGGAGCGCCAAACCATGAACCATTTCTTTTATAACTAAACTAAAAACTAATCTTATTTATACTGGATATCTCTATCAGTTAAAAGCTAACTGGCATGTTCTCCCTAGAGGTCCAGTAAGGACCCACCCTCATTAGTCCAGTGTTTCTACAGGAGGAAACCGGAGTACCCGGAAGAAACCTGCGATGTTTGGTAGAGTCAAACTGGACGCACTCTTCTCACATGCGGCCAGGTGAAATTTTAATCAGGTAACTGCTGAGAGCAGAAATTGAACCCGGGTCGCAGAGGTGAAAGGCACGTACGCTAACCACTGTGCCACCAGAGAATCAGACGCAAAACAATGGAAAATAATATTTATTTCGCTGATTAAAAATGAGTTTCTCATTACGTTTGAAATTGCCGTGCTCCATCGAGTTCTGAGCACGCACGGTAGCAGTTATAATGTACACTGTCCAAGGGTTGTGAATGTGGAGTGAGAAAAACAAACGCACTCTTATCAGTTTTGACAGGTCGCATTATTCAGGCTTGCTGGTTTTCTTAACAAAGTAACCTGTTACAAGAGCGAGCCTTTACTTTTGGCCCTAAACTAAATAAACAACATGAAATCATTGGAAATATATATAAAGATACATATCATTGCCTTTGGAAAGAGCGTAAGCCTAGAATAGTTGGCTAAAACACAGAAAATGAAACCCTTTTTATATGAACATGGTGCATTAGTCTTTCTTTTAAGTTTCGTAATCAAACTATGTATGGCTACTGCAACTAGCACCAAGTTGAAAGGAATGCAATTCATGGACAATTATATTAGTTTGTTAGACCTTTCTGGCGCGGATTCTGGATCCAAAATACAGAAACGAACGTCAATTGTAGATGGCGGGGTGTTCGTTCCGTACAAATCAACGACGATAGTCCATAAATCTCGTTTAGTTCCCGTCACTTTTGGATTCGTGATCAACAAGGAGACTTTAAAAGACAATCCAACGCTTTATAAGCTCGGAGTAAAAATGCTGGACAAAAAAGTCGAAAAAAACTTGGAAAAAACTACTGGCAAGAAAGTGTTGGAACCCAAATCGAATTGCGTCAAAGGATCAAAGTTGTTGTTGAAGCTGTTACACAGCCTAAGCAAAGGTAAGGAGTTTGAAGAACATTGTCACATCCGGGTATAAATGTAGAGATTAGGATTTCACGGTCTATATGAACCGTAAATTCGTCAGTCATGTGCATTATACAGTGTGTATATATATATATATATATATATATATATATATATATATATATATATATATATATATATATATATATATATATATTCCATGTTTAATGAGTGTCTGTATATGTGATACAGATTCCTCTTGATTTACATGGGAAGGAGGGAGGGAGGGAGGGAGGGAGGGAGGGAGGGAGGGAGGGAGGGAGGGAGGGAGGGAGGGAGGGAGGGAGGGAGGGAGGGAGGGAAGGAAGGAAGGAAGGAGGGAGGGAGGCAAAGAAATTGAACTGATCATTTGACAGAGCAAGTTTGATTTGAGCAAGTTTGAGTGATTTGCGAGTGTAAACATTCTCCATATCTAAGATACACCCCTACTCTTTCACCATTCACAATCCTTGCTTTTCTTTCTTCAACAGATATAAACAAACTAGAAAAGAACTTTCTTCCAGAAGTCGAATCTCACGGATTACATCACAAAGAAACTGTCCCAATATTGAATAAGAAAAAACGGAAACCTTTCCCACAAAGTGAATTGCACGAGTCAGGCCACAAAGGGTTGATCGAAAAAGCATTGAGCAGAAAGAATCCCGCAGCAAAACATCGTAAGTAAACCAGATACCAACTCTTGCAACTTATTTAAGGCCTTTAAATTAGAGATGAAATATACCGGAATTTTTCTCTCTGTTTTATTAAATTAACCTGGACGATAGTGTAAATCCAGTGATAAAATTTCAACGGAAATTTTCTTAAAATTCAGATAGTGATTTCGCCTTTTTTACCAGTGCAGTAGACTACAGTGGAGTACAGTAAAGTACAGTAGAGTACAGCACAGCACAGCACAGCACAGCACAGCACAGCACAGCACAGCACAGCACAGCACAGCACAGCACAGCACAGCACAGCACAGCACAACACAACACAACACAACACAACACAACACAACACAACACAACACAACACAACACAACACAACACAACACAGCACAGCACAGCACAGCACAGCACAACACAGCGCGGCACGGCACAGCACAGCACAGCAGCACATCAGCACAGCACAGCACAGCACAGCACAGCACAGCACAGCACAGTACAGCACAGTACAGCACAGCACAGCACGTTCTTGGCCAACTAATCTGCTTGAGGTATTTTTCACATTAGTCAATCAGCACTATCCGCAAACTGACAAGAAAAATATAAATGTAGGCAAGATGATCTTTTATTAGAAAATCTTCCCAGCAATTGACAAACGTTCTATCTGTTTATTAATAGATTTTTTCAAGAAATGGTCGAGATATTTGCGTTGTATAAGACGTAATCCAAGAAAAAAATGTTCACTGATCCTGAAGAGACACAACAAATATCATAGAATAAGTCTAAAGCTAAGAAACAAGAAAAAGCGATTACTGAAAGGAAGGAATCGTTGCAAGAGGTGTCGAGTAGTACAGCATCACCACAACAGACTATATCACCATTTCTACAAAATATATGGTGATGATAGATGAACTATTATTATTGTATCAATAAAGGTCATTTACACAAGTGTACATGAATTAATGAAAGAGGGGAGTCGTTGTAAGAGGTGTTGAGTAGTACAGCATCACCACAGCAGACGGTACCACCATTCTTGGCTAACCCTCTGGTCACGATAGATGGACTATTATAATTGTATCAATAGAAAATATTACATAGGCATGCAAACAATTAATGAAGGGAAGAGATCGTTGTATGAAGGGTAGAGTAGTACAGCCTCAGCACAACACACGGTACCACCATTCTCTGCAGAACTTATCAATAAGTATAGGTAATCATATGATAGCGAGTGCAATTAATGATTTTACACTACGAGTGATATTTAAAAATTGATCCAAAATTGCACAAGCCGTAGGTGAGTGCAATTTGGCTCAATTTTCAAATATCACGAGTAGACTAAAATCATTAATTGCATGAGCAAAATCATGATTACTTGTTTATTATATGCATGACAAAATTACGATATCTATCTTAATTACAGTCAAAAAATTTTGTCTTAATTTGAATGTTTATTGGCCCTACAACCACAGACAATCTTAAAACGTTATTCAAAACAGTGAATTAATTTTTCTTTCTGGCAACTAACTATAAGTAATCACAAACTTCAAAACCAATTTACAATTACCTGAAGTGTCAATCCTTGTCGTACGCTTCGTAGTAATTCGCGCGTTTGAAAACATCTTGTTTCGTTACAACTGGACAACAAACAGCTTCACTTATGGTGAGCAGATGTTACCTGTATTGATCTTCAAATATTTACATGAAAAGTCAAAATCTTTCAATTTGAAAACACGCCGCCATTTTGAATTTAATTTTTTACCACTGTTACCATGGTAACATTAATTTGCACTCTGGAGAGTGCAATTAATAGGGACTTTAAGCAAACACAACGACTACGACTACGGCAACATGTTTGAACAATAGAATTTCATGTCATATACAAAGAGCTTTTGCAAATAACGGTCCCAAGAGTAATTTTCATGCCGTCGCGACTCTGTTGACAACGTAGAAAAATCATTTTTACGTTGTAAAGACAACGCGGAACCTGAGTCACTACAGAAGCCTTGGAAAGGCTTAACCTTACTCTCGCGAATAACAGATTGAACAAGTGTTTTTCTTCAAGAGTTTAAGAACAAAACGAGCCTGTGCGATTATGTATCTTGAAATTTGGATGTATAAAAACACCGTCATTTAATACCACTCTGAAACTTTCCACCGTAGCCGTAGTCCGTTGTCTGAAGCTTAAAGTCCCTAATGAGGGTAATAGAACGACGAGGAGTGCTATTAATGGGGGTAATAGAACGACGAGGAGTGCTATTAATGCCAAAATCATACGAGTGATTACAAATTCGACCGACCGCGAAGCGGGAGGTTGATTTGTTAATCACGAGTATGATTTGGCATTAATAGCACGACTCAATTCGTTCTATTACCCATTAATTATATAACCTTCTGTAATCAGGTCATGTCCTCATTTTCTTTGTTTTCGACAGCAAATACTTCATAGTAGCCCAACTTTTGGGTTCTAGACCTAGGCCTCTCAACATGGCGCAGAAAATGCAAATTTCAGGCAGCCATTTCTTCTAAAATATGGCGACTCGGCGAGGAGTTTTTTAATAATAAAGTGAATTTATGAGGAGTTCATACAATTATATGTGAGGTAAAACTGGGAATTATTGATAGAGAATGACAAGAACCAAAAATGTAAGTAATTTAGTACTGTTTGTCTTTACTTTATAGCGTGTTTATAAGCATGTATTTATAAACACACTCATGCAGTTTAAGCTTTACTGTATTTCACCGAGTGTTGCTACTTTACTGACTAAAATGTTTAAGAAATACCCGAGTGCCAATCTGGGTAATGCTTTGTTTTTAATTTGTTGGGGATACGACACTGTTTTCAAAACATATACCAAAAAATACAAATTTAAATTCTATATTTTAATATTTAAAATCCTCCATTTTTTTAATTTTTTGAAAAATCCCGGAAAATCCTACAGCTTAGTTGCTGAACTGTGATTGGACAATTTTGATAGCTAGCTTGATTTCCATTGACTGAAGCAGGTGTGCGATTACAGCTAGCAAGAGGTGCGATTAATGCTCAAATCGCACTCCTCTAAACCAATGAAATTGCAGCATTTGGGCCTGATTACAGAAGGATATATAATTAATGCTCAAATCGCACTCCTCTAAACCAATGAAATTGCAGTATTTGGGCCTGATTACAGAAGGATATATAATTAACGATATAATTGCACTCCTCTTAGCCAATCAGATTGCAGTAATTTTGTCATGCATATAATAAAGGATATTATTACATCATGGGCGTGCAGGCAATTAATGAAAGGAAGGAATCGTTGTAAAATGTGTTGAGTAGCACAGCATCACCACAACAGACAATACCACAATTCTCTGCAAAACTTATGGTCATGATAAATGAACTATTATTATTGTATCGATAAAGGATATTGCACAAGTGTAGAAGCAAGTGACGAAAGGAAGGAATGGTTGTAAGAAGTGTGGAGTAGTACAGCATCACCATAACAAACTGTACCACCATTTTCGACGAAACTTATGTTCACGATAACTAAACCATTATTATGGAAAGAAAGGAATTTTATCATTGTAAAAGGTGTCGAGTAGTACAGCATTACCACAACAGATCGTATTACTACCCTTCGCCTCAGTTTTAATAATTCTTAATAAATTGTTTTAATCTTGTGTACCTACAATAACTCCAACAAATTAAGAACTCTCAAAAGTCAAGACTTCTTCTCTCGCATCCTTTGCTTGTTCAAACTTTCCTTCTGCTTTTCATTCATGGAAAAGAGTGAAAAGTCTTTGTAGTATTTGTGCCATGGTAAAATAATAATTTCTTGAAGAATTGGGTTTTTTTAAGTCTTTGTGCTTGTATTTAGGTAGGTGTTTCAAGGTAGGTATTTCGCAAAATTATATAAATGGGACAATTCAACCATAGTTATTTACTCTCGCCATGTTGTTATATTCATGTTCTTTGCAATAAAAGCAAAAACATTCGACACATCATCGATCTAGAAGAAAGAAACATACAAACGGTTGCAAGTTAAAGTGGTTCTCTGATGAAAATTTGTTGGCAATGTTTTTGCATAATCCTAAAGATATTAAGGTAGTTAGTAATCGTGCAAAGTTTCATTTCAAAATTCTTTAAGAAAAGGTGATATTTTACGTGTGAAGTTTGTATTTTGGAGCGCTGCCATTAAAGTGGCCGAGCTTGAGAAGAACAGGGACCTTAAGATCTACGACGGCAACTTCGAGGACGACGTCCTTCAAACAAAAGCATTCTTCTTGCAAAACAAAGATAATGAATAATTTCTAGTCCCAAGAGTAATCTGAACACCGTCTTCGCTCTGTATACAACGCCACTCAGACCATTTTCACGTCTTCAGGACGTCGTTGACTCGTGGGGTGATGAGAACTGTTGTCTGAGATTGCCTTAACAAAGACACTGCAACCATTTTAACACTTTGAAAATTATAAAACAAGCTTCAAGTATTGAATACCGTAGTCAGTTAACCGTGTCTTCTTTTTAATGCTAAAATTTGAATTGCTTTTTAACCGCCGTCGTCGTCCTAGCATCTTAAGGTCCCTATTGAGTCGAGGAAGCTTGTGACATCATAGACTCAATATCAACAATGACCATTTGTTGACAACAATGATCTTTTGTTTTTATTGAGTCTATGACATCATAAGTTCTCCTCGACTCGTTTTTCTCAAACGTGTCCAATTTAATGGCGGCGCTCCAAAATACAAACCTCGCACGTAAAATACAACTTTGTTTTTGAGAATTTCGAAATGAAACTTTGCACAATAGGCGAGTTTCAGGGTGTTGCGCGCGCATCATTTTTCAAAAAAACTGGCAAGTTCCACTCAAAGTAAACAAGTTCCACTCAAAGTAAACATATTGTTTAAAATAAACAAAGTAGAGATACAGTTTCTGGATATAAAACATTGTTATTCTGCTGTTGTTGGCTCGCTAGCAAGTCTGTTTGCCATTCCTTACTTTGTGGGGAGCCCGCCAAGAGCCCGCCAATTCCTTTCCAAAACGATGCGTACGCAACACCCTGAAACTCGTCTATTACCAACTACCATAATATCTTTACTTTAGGATTATGCAGAAACATTACCAACAATATTTCATCAGAGAGCCACTTTAATTCCTTTTGCATAGACAGTACTGTAGCCGATCGGTAACCTTATCTCGGGCAGCATCTGACTCTTAAGTCTTATGTATTTTAAAAGTAACGGGAAAGGGGTAAACACACTGATCTCAAATAATATACTCATTATACTGGATAGAGCATCTATTGCTTCGCGCGTGGCAAAAATTGAAGTCGGAAGTGAGGCTAAAAATCTCGCGGCGGTCATATCCGGTGGGACCCACAATATTGCTGAATCATACTTTTAGCCTCTGGTTTTCGCTTTAAATGATAGGATTTTTAACGAAAACCAGCTAAATTTTTGTGTCCTGTACCTGTCGCTATGCGAGAACTTAAATGTGGCTGTATGAAAACCAAGTGGGTCCCACCTGAAATGGCCGCCGCTAATTTATTCCGACTTCACAGCGAGCACCGGATGCTCTATCCAGTATAATGAGTCTATTATTTGAGATCAGTGGGTAAATAGGCGAGTTTCAGGGTGTTGCGCGCGCATCATTTTTCAAAAAAACTGGCCCGTTCCACTCAAAGTAAACATACTGTTTAAAATAAGCGAAGTATAGATACATTTTCTGGATGTTTAACACTGTTATTCTGCTGTTGTTGGCTCGCTAGCAAGTCTGTTTGTCAATGCTTACTTTGTGGAGAGTCCGCCAAGAGCCGCCAATTCCTTTGCAAAACGATGCGCGCACAATACCTTGAAATGCGCCTATTCACTGATCTCTGTATAACTGGATTGCTCATCATTTATTCTCAGCAGTAAACATTTTGAAGCCACTGGGGTCCAGTGTACCTTGCGGGCTTAAGAGTAGTAATAATAAGAGTTTTAATACCGGGACAGTCTGAAAAGCCGTAAAACAATTGTTAGATGGCAATTTACCGACTGAAAAACAGGAGAAAAATACAAGCAAATTCCATCTGAAATTCATCATCATCATAACCTGTTTTTCCCCTCAAGGGGGGTCAGGTCGTCTCGTAACCAACTACATACTTCAAGTAGTGTAATAAAAATAGCGTGCTGCGTAGGCAGTGTAGAAACAACAATCGAAATATAGTAAGAAACAGACGAAATATAGTAAGAAACAGAGAACGTAGAAGTCTAACATTTCGAGCGAAGGCCCTTCGTCAGAGAGAAACGTTTCTCTCTGACGAAGGGCCTTCGCTCGAAAGGTTAGACTCCTACGTTCTCTGTTTCGGCAGTATATCTAACCCTACTATATTTCGATTGTTGTACATACTTCAAGGCTTTGTAAAGACATATGTTTTACTCCGCAGGCGTCTCGTCAAAATTTATTATACAAACGCAATTATAATGTGTTACTCCGAGTGACGAACCCTACCTGACAAGTAGGGAAAACTCTACTTGACCAGGCTGGCATTCGAACCCGCTACCTTTGGTTTACTAGTCCAATGCTCTACCAACTGCAGCTCTCACAATAATCATTCGAAAACGCAATTATATTAAAACGCACGACAAACGCGGGCGCGAAATACGGAGAGGCCCTGGAAACTAATGCAAAGCGCGAGGGCGCACGCCAGAGACAACCCTGGGCGGCCCTGGATGCTGAGAACTCGCGAAAAGAAAAAGAAAACGGAAACCTCCGGCACGAGGCAGTTCTTACCCTCTTTGATGTTGGTTTTCCAGCACCATGACCAGCTTTGGTGTCTACTCGAATTAACAAGGGATTGGTCTAAAAAAGGAATACAAATAGCATAATACTTAAAAGTGATTTTAGGATAACTCAAGCCATATAAACGCGATGACCCTGGCAGCCGAGTAACTGTCCACCGTACAAAAACGTTTCAACGGTATCTTCAACGTGGTTTCCAGTTTTTAACTTTTTATAAATTTTGTGAAATCTTTCGAAAATGCCAAGCACAGAATGCCAACAATGCCCAATAAATCGAAGATAGCTACCCGACCATGCAAAGGTGGAGAGCTCTTGCTCTACTCCATGTAACACACACTACCTTCTGACCTTCCTAGAAGGGTGAAATTTGCAGTACGCTTACCCTACCACCATATAAACACACGTTATCTTTATCTTTTGACCATTCTAGAAGAGTGACCCTTGCAGTAAGGTTACACCACCACCATGTAAACATACGTTATCTTTTGACCATTCAAGAAGAGTGACCATTGCAGTAAGGTTACCCCACCACCATGTACACACACGTTATCTTTTGACCCTACTACAAGGGTGACACTTGCAGTAAGGTTACCCTACCACCATGTAAACACACGTTATCTCTTGACCCTTCTTGAAGGATGACCCTTGAAGTAAGGCTACCCCACCACGACGTTATCTTTTGACCCTTGTACCACCGTGTAAACACACGTTATCTTTTGACCATTCTAGAAGGATGAGCTTTGCAGTAGAGTTACCTTACATCCATGCAAACACGCGTGCAAACAATCTTTTCACCCTTCTAGAAGGGCAACCCCCTCCCTTGGTGTAAACACACGTTATCTTTTGACTCTTCCAGAAGGATGACCCCCGCACTAGGGCGACCCTTAGTAGGGCTAACCTATACAGTACATCGACAGGGCCGCCGAGAGAAGTTGTGGGGCCCGGGGCAAATTATCGATATGGGGCCCCTGATGATGTCACATGTCGATTTTGGAGGGGGGAGGGGGGGGGGGGGTGGCTGATGACGTCACGCGTCATATCTATGTGTTCTCAATTGGTCTCCTGGATTGGCTAAAAATGAAGTTAGTGTTACTGATCTTTAGGCTTTCTGGGCCTCATATTTTCTTACGTCAAAACCTCAAATCTCAAAAATTTTAGGGGCCCTCCTTAGGTTGGGGGCCCGGGCCAAACTTGCCCCCATTAGCCACACCCCCCCCCCCCCCCGCCCTCAGCGGCCCTGTACATCGATGCAATAGACTTTGTTCATTGGTATATGTAGTGTTCTTAGAACTTAGATAACATAGACCGAAGTTGTTTACGGTATGAGCTATTTACAACTGGAAAGAAGTAGAAGCTGAAATTAACTGACACAAAGCGAATAACAGTCGGACAAGTACGCCGCTGTCAAACGTTTGCGCATGCGTGAATTCGCTTGAGTAAACATTGCAAGAGAAGTGGGAACTAGCCGTGGCCACAACAACCAGACAGTGAAGACTAAGACACGACTATTCAAAAGGGAAAAAGGGTAAAGAAAATTACGAAGGGGTAAATTCAGAATATGTTACAATATTGACAAGGAAGCCATGCACAAATTACCTACCTTATCGTTTTGGTAGTATGCTTATAATTTTAACTTTTGTGTCGGACTCTCGGACCAGTCCAAATATTTCAGTGTTTTCCCGCTCTTTTTCCGAGGACGAGCTCGGACGTCGCACATGCGCAATACGTTTCGCAGCGGTGTTCCCGACAAGTATTTGTCACAAACGTACGGTTTTACTCGTTCCCCTGTATAAATATCATAAAACAACCTCGGTCTGCCATCTGAGTTCTGGTGGTTCAATGGTTAGAACGACTGGCCAGAATTCGAGATGTTGTGGGAACGAGTCCCGTCTGAAGCTTGTACGAAGTTTCTAAGTACTTACGTCTAACGACAGCTTGTACAGCAAGAACTAACAAACCATTAGGCCCTTACTTGTTTTTCGTATTTCCCCAAAACATGTTGAAGACTAGCGATGAACTTGAGTGAATGTAACGGCACAACCCGATCATCGTGGTCAGCAGTCATTAATAAAACTGAAGGATACTGGACACCATTTTCAGGTATCTTGATGTTATGAAGTGGTGAATACCTGTTTAAAGCAAGAGAAATGTGAAGTAATGGGTATGAAAAGACTGGCAAACGAGACAAAATATAGAAACGGGAAAAACAACTTACTTAATTAACCATTCAAACTGTTCTTTCTCAGATGAACATCCAAAATCTGTTGTCCTAAATTACAGGATGGAAGCATCAAAGTTTAGGGACCATCACCTCTTTGGTGTGCTATTCAAGCAGAGTATATAAAAAAAATTATATACTCTGCTATTCAAGTATGTTGAATAGTTTTAATCATTATACCTAGTTTTAATCGTTCTTTTAGTCAATAAACCACATGTGGGAACTTACCAAGCATGTCCTATAGTAAACTTATGAAACTTTAACATATCCATTACACTACAAGAAACAAAGATATTGAGTTTAAGTTGGCGTCTGTCTGTCTGTCTGTCTGTCTGTCTGTCTGTCTGTCTGTCTGTCTGTCTGTCTGTCTGTCTGTCTGTCTGTCTGTCTGTCTGTCTGTCCCCTTCCCTCCCTCCCCCTCTCTCCCCTTCCCTTCCTCTCCCCTTCCTCTTTCCTTCTTTTCCTCCATTCCTCCCTCCCTCTCACTCCCCCCCTCAGACATTTCCTCCCTTCACAAAAGCCTGCGAACGAACGTGTGACTTACCCCACCTCAGCAACAGCACACTTGTACAGATCAGGTCGTTGATTTACACACGCGCCCACCAAAAGACCACCATTTGACGCGCCGTTAATAGCAATCCTTAAAGCAACAAAGAATTACATAACAACGTATTAAGGTCTTCATTAACCCTTTATTGACCAGGTTTCCAGGAACTCCCCCTTTGACGATTAAAATCTTCTGGAGTTAGCCAGAGTAAAATTGTCTGGCATTAAGAGTAAAATTAAGCAACTGTGGGCCAGTAAAGGGTTAAGGTTTGCAAGTTCATTTCAGTAAAGCGCTCCCGATTCGTCCGAATTTATACAACAAAAATAGAAAAGATATCGTGAGAATGCTATTAATTTGTATAATACAATGTTGTATTTAATTATTTTTTGTTCAAAATTTTTTTCCGCAGTTCGATTTCGAGATAACTTAAAATTCCAACAAAACGGTGTCAGCGTTTTTTTTTATTTATTGCCTGGTTTCGATTTGATGTTCTTATTTTGTCCGAATGTTGGTAAAAAAACAGCATTTTCAACATTAGTCGTCAATAAAATCCGCAGAACTCGACATATTAAAAAACGCTGACATAGTTTTACTGGATATTTATCTCGGAATCGAACTGCAAGAAAAGAATTTTGAACAAAATAAAACGCTTTGTACTTGAATCGCCCCGAGTAAAGCCCAGAAGATTTTAAAACAAAATGCTTTGGTTGTTATTAAGGTCTTCATTAAGGTTTGCAAGGTCATTTTAGTCAAGCGCTTTCAATTCGTCAGAATTTATGCCACCAAAATAAAATAGATGTTGTATTTGATTTTGCGATAAACTCAAACCAATAATAGTTGTGAATTTTTTTAAGTAAAACCAGAGACATGTTCTAACCGGGAGTCTCAATGAAGTTAACTTTTTCCTGACTGAACCAGTCTTCTGGGACTGATGCAGACTTTAGTATTTTACTCTGACTAACAGACGATTTTACTTGTCAAGGGACGAGCTCCCAGTCACCAAGGGGTTAAATCCACTGATGTCTATATAGACTGGATGGGCCATTGGGCCGAATTTTGCGTGCAAGTTGTATGATGACGTGACCACTACCCAAGATGGCTGCCACTGAAATTCGTAGCTTTCGTAGATTGAAAACAGACAGAAAGAGTTATTTTAAGAAAATTTAAACGAATGTAAGGACACAAGAAGTACTTATAATAAGGTTTAAGACGTTAATTTCTTGTATTTGTTTC
>OZ036010.1:9884119-9891619 GCA_964035015.1 Corallium rubrum
TGGCCCACGAGACGCAGTCGAGTGGGTCACTGATGTTCTTACCACGTTGCGACGTCCTCTGTGCATCTATAACTGAACAGACAACAAAAATGGAATCTATTTGTTTTATACAATAAAAAATAGAAAAATTATGTTTTAACGGACTTAATAAATTTTCCCGGCGAATTTCTGGGGCATTGAAAAAGATAAATCGCTTCATTTGACGTGATCCATGATCTATACAAATCAAGCAACGTGATTGGCTCGTGATGTTGCAGTGAGATCCGTGATTGGTTTAGAGAAATCAGACCACGTCAGTGACGTAATCTGTGCATCTGTCCTTTTATAGATCATGGCTATCGACCAATAAAAACGCACGTACTATTCAAATTATTGTATAAAAGCGCCCTGGTTCCAACATACTCACTGTGCGCTTCCGATCTAAAAATTTTGGGTCATCCTACCTACCTATACTAAGAAGGCTTCTGATTGGTTTGATTATCGACAATGTGATTGGTTACTTATAGCCAATCAAAAAACTCGTTCATATTAGGTAAGTCTTTACTGAATATTTTGGCACGCCTTAGGTAAAATCCGTCTCTCCCCCTTTCCATCGTCTCACTCTTACCCAATACCTCACTCGCTTAAACATGCATGCTATCCCTCCCTCCTCCTCCCTCTCTCTCCCTCCTCTTCCTCTTTCTCCTCTTTCCCTCCTTTCCTCCTTTCCCCACTCCCTCCCCTCTCTCTCATCCTCTTATATGCAGATATCCATTCGGAGAGACGTATAGTTAACGCCTATTTATTTGAGGGAAACAGTGTGGACTGCCGTTGTTTCCCGAGGCGAAGCCAAGGGCAACAACGAGCAGTCGAGAGGCCACAAAACACACTGTTTTCCCGAGGTACAAGTAAATAAGTGTTTTGTTATATATCAAGTGTTATATGACAACAGATACGTTGAGCAAAACCTCAGACATTGCTTCAAATTAAGGAAAACTAGAAAAAATAAAGCAAGCTAGACATGAAAATCTACTTCCGGTTTTCATATTTTTCCCTAGGGAAAAATAAATGCAATGTTAGGCCTGTTTTAGACGGCGTGCTTTTCATGTGCCGAACCAAATAGGAGAGATTAGGTACATGATAAGCACGGCGTCTAAATCAAATAGGTACGGCAATTTTTATTTGGTTCGACCATTTGATTAAGTTCGACTGAATTGGTCGTACTTAATGCATTTGGTGCGACGTTGGTTTAGATCGATTTAGACGGCGAACTTCTCATGTACCGTATCTAATGCACAAATTATTAAAATGTATTTTCTATATTAGGTTCACAGGAACACGAAACGGTATTTGGTGCGACCCATTTGGTTCGCCGTTTAAATTGACTGCCGTGCTAAATAGATTTGAGTCGTCCCAAATTACTATTAGATTCGGCACATGAAAAGCACGCCGTCTAAAACTGGCCTTACCCGCTGCCATGGCTTACGCGGGAAACATCACGATTTTCGGACCACAACGCTAGAACCGCTCGCCCAATCAGAAAGCTAGAAAATGGACTTTGACATACAACAATACTTTATCTAGTCTTATTATACTCACCTTGCTATGTACAATAAACATCGGTATTTTAGTACCATCTTTACTTGGAAAGAACACTTGAACTGTTTCGTACAACGATGCATCGAATCCGTCGACCACAGTCTCGTGGTACACCTACGTATAATCAAAAGGGAATCAGCAATGTGCCAAGCAATCAGTCATTTGAGCCTTCTACATTTTAATCTTTGGCCGGATATCGAAAGAAATTAAGCAAAGTTTTTTCCCGATTTTCTCTTAACATACTGATTTGTTTGAGATGCTATTTGAGCATCTCAAAGACACTCGGAGGAATGTTTCATCAGGATATCCAAACACCTCGAGGTTTGTTCAAAAACCTCGGCTTCGCCTCGGTTTTCAACAAACGTCTCGGTGCTTGAATATCCTGATGAAACACGCCTCCTCGTGTATGATATTTAACAAATAAAACATAAAGCTCCGTGAATGTGTACTCTTATAAAACGTTTGACGTCATTTGAACACGAAAGAAGCTGAGTAGAGGCACGAGGCGATAGCCGATTACCTTTACACTTCTTTCGTCAAATGTATCTTTATAAGAGTACATATGCAGCAGGAGCGATATGCTTTATTTGTTTTATATGAAGAAAATAAACAAACTAGAAGTGGGATAGCTTTTTCCGCCACGTTACGTCATTCATGATCTTCATACTCTTATAAATGCATGGGGCTCAGCCAATCAGAGCGTGCGTAGAGGACATCTTATTTTATACTTTTCCACTCTGTCGAGCGGAAGTTCAATGGAAGAATGTGGTATTTTCTTCGAATGGAATTTTGGTTCTTCTGCTGAAGAAAACCTTTAGTGTTTTACTTCCTTAACGTTTTGAATAATTCACTATAGTTGTCCGTGAAAACTACTAAAGCAAGAACTAACAAAACTTTAAAAGACTTGTTGAAAAAAAAAGAAACTGGCTTTACCTCAGGTGTTGAATTTTCAACAGCTACATTACAATGATAAATAATTCCAGGCGTTAAAAAACTAGTAAATTGGTAAAAAATCTGAAAGGAAAAAATCACATTTTTTATAAGAGTGGTACATGTGCGACCTTAGGCCCCGTTCACACTATACTGGATAGGTTTTCTTGCCCGCACAAAAAATATCCAGTATAGTTTAAACAGATTCGATCGGCACGATACTGTGCCGAAGTAAGCCCCGTTCACTCTATACCGGATAGGTTTTGTGCCGGCACGAAAACCTGACGATACAACCAATTCCCACGCTCTATTCTATTCTATTAATTTACTTCCGGAACGATTTCGAACTCCGTTCACACTGGAGCTGGAACGGCACAAAAAGCTAACCGATACAAGATCAGTGTACCTCTTTCGAGATTGGAGCGGCGCAGCGGCGTGCTGGCTAAGAAATTGTGCCGGAGCAGGCGTTTTGTGTGTGAACAGAAGGCCAATCCGATATGGTTTTCGTGCCGGCACAAAAGCTATCCGGTATAGTGTAAACGGGGCCTTAAGGCTAGTTTCCACTCAGGAAAATCTTCCGCAGGATAGGAACGGACAGGAAAGTTTCCTTTGTATTAAAGTCATTAGTTCCGACCTAGAGCTCACAAGACAAAGAAAACTTCCCTGTCCGTTTCGGTCCTGAGGAAGATTTTCCGGAGTGGAAACTAGCCTTTAGTGTACAGTAATAACGTAACAAACGTTTGGTGGATGTTCATCAAGCTCAATCACTCAGAAAATGCTTCTGAGCCCCAGACAGGAATCGAACCTGCAATTTCCTAATGGTTAGACGCTCTGACCATTGAGCTATACTGAGGCTCGGATGGGGTGCTAAGGCCCCGTTCACACTATACCGGATAGCTTTCGTGCCGGCACGAAAACCATACCGGATAGGCCTTTTGTACACACACAAAACGCCTGTTCCGGCCCAATAGGGACCTTACGGTGCTAGAACGATGAGGACGACGACGGCAAGCAACATAAATTTTATGATTAAAACAAGGCATGGAAAAGTGACTATTATATTTGATATTTGAAGCTAGTTTAATGACTTCGAAAACGCCCCAGTACTGCTAAAATGATTGTAGTGTTAGTACTGAAGTAAGTCTTACGTAACAGTTCTCATATTTTGGTGAGTTGACGTCGTCCTGAGGACGTGAACATGCTCTAACTGGCGTTGTATAAAGAACAAGGATGATGTCGAGATTACTCTAGGGACTAAAATTTATTCATTCTCTTTGTTCCACAACTAGAATTATTTTGTTTAGAAGACGTCGTCGTTGAAGTTGCCGTCGTACTTCGTAAGGTCTCTAATTCCTGTGTCGGAGCGCCGCTCCAATCTCGAAAGAGGTACATCTTTTATCGGACAGCTTTTTGTGCCGTTCCAGCTCCAGTTCGAAATCGTTTCGGAAATAAATTAATGGAATAGAGCGTGCTGATTGGTTGTATCGTACGGCATAATTGTTTGCCGTTTCGTGCCGAGTCTGTTCACACTGAACCGGATAGATTTTCATGCCGATCAGTCCTATGTCGATTCCTATACGGGAGTGTTTGCATATAATGTGCTTTAATTTCTCTAACAATTCGTCTTGCATACGTAGCACTTTCCGTTTGATTTTCGTTAAATTGTTGTAAAAATTACTAAAGGCGGTTTTCCACGAGGCGAAAAATGTCGCGCGAAGCGACATTTTCTTTGTCTCGCAAGCTCTCGAGGGAAAAGGAATGAGCCAAGACAAAAGAAAAATGTCGAGTCGGTCGACAAATGTCGCCTAGTGGAAAACCGCCTTAAGTCATTCTGTATGCTCACAAGCCATGCAAAGAAAAATATTCTTCATTACTTCAGTCTGATGTTTCTTTCCTGAAAATCCAACAATACTTCCAATGTCCAATGGAAGCTCTCGGATACGCGAACCGTCTGACAGATTGTGCAAGTAGAGAACGCTCTGAAATAAACAAAAGTTTGAGCTCTAATCCAACAGTGAAAAAGATTTAAATGTTATCTTTAACTATAAACAAAAGAAGAAAAGAACGAACGAACGAACGAACGAACGAACGAACGAACGAACGAACGAACGAACGAACGAACGAACGAACGAACGAACGAACGAACGAACGAACGAACGAACGAACGAACGAACGAACGAACGAACGAACGAACGAACGAACGAACGAACGAACGAACGAACGAACGAACGAACGAACGAACGAACGAACGAACGAACGAACGAACGAACGAACGAACGAACGAACGAACGAACGAACGAACGAACGAACGAACGAACGAACGAACGAACGAACGAACGAACGAACGAACAAAAGAAGGGGAAAAAACAAAAGATCTTATGACGACAATATTGTACGTCTTTACCTTCACGTCATGTAGATAACAAAGAACAAGAATGTTTTCGTTTACACAAGCAGCCCATTCCAATACATCTTTTGAATCTTCTTCTATTAATGTTGACCAATTTTCCTTCGAGAAAAAAATATCAAACTCAGGACTTGCACGCAACCTCACTAGGCTTTCGAATACTAGGGCTTCGTAGTGATACAATAGAAAAATATTTTGGATTATACTCACCATCTGAAAGTTATTGAGATCAATATTAATAAGTTTGTAATTTGGTGAGTTGAGATTGGTCTTGAACGTGAACACAGTACCTTCGTTTGTTATATACTACAAGTGAAAAAATATATAACGTTAAAAGCAGCGAATGATTGCTCATTATGATATTAGGTGCCACTCTGAGGCCCCGTTCACACAAAACCGGATAGCTTTTGTGCGGGCACGAAAACTATACCGGATAGGCCTTCTGTACACACACAAAACGCCTATTTCAGCACAATTTCTGTGCCGGAATTTCTGTGTTGGAACGCCGCTCCGATCTCGAAAGAGACACATCTTTTATCGGATAGCTTTTTGTGCCGTTCCAGCTCCAGTGTGAACGGAGTTCGAAATCGTTTCGGAAGTAAATTAATAGAATAGAGGTGGTGATTGGTTGTATCGTACGGCATAATTATTTGCCTTTCGTGTCGAGTCTGTTCATACTATATACCCAGTATAGTGTGAACGTGGCCTGAGGGACGAACCATACACAGTGGAACCTCTAATTCGCGTACACTCTTTCCAGCGGACACCTCTAATTTACGGACACTTGGTGAAGTTCCCAAACGACACGTTACTATATTCCCTCAACCTCCATCCAGCGGACACCTCTAATTAACGGACACTTGGTGAAGTTCCCAAACGACACATTACTATATTCCTTCAACCTCCATCCACCGGACACCTCTAATTAACGGACACTTGGTGAAGTTCCCAAACGACACATTACTATATTCCCTCAACCTCCATCCAGCGGACACCTCTAATTAATGGACACTTGGTGAAGTCCCCAAACGACACATTACTATATTCCCAACCTCCATCCAGCGGACACCTCTAATTAATGGACACTTGGTGAAGTTCCCAAACGCACATTACTATATTCCCAACCTCCATCCAGCGGACACCTCTAATTAACGGACACTTGGTGAAGTTCCCAAACGACACATTACTATATTCCCAACCTCCATCCAGCGGACACCTCTAATTAACGGACACTTGGTGAAGTTCCCAAACGCACATTACTATATTCCCAACCTCCATCCAGCGGACACCTCTAATTAATGGACACTTGGTGAAGTCCCCAAACGACACATTACTATATTCCCTCAACCTCCATCCAGCGGACACCTCTAATTAACGGACACTTGGTGAAGTTCCCAAACGCACATTACTATATTCCCAACCTCCATCCAGCGGACACCTCTAATTAATGGACACTTGGTGAAGTTCCCAAACGCACATTACTATATTCCCAACCTCCATCCAGCGGACACCTCTAATTAACGGACACTTGGTGAAGTTCCCAAACGACACATTACTATATTCCTTCAACCTCCATCCACCGGACACCTCTAATTAACGGACACTTGGTGAAGTTCCTAAACGACACATTACTATATTCCCCCAATCTCCATCCAGCGGACACCTCTAATTAACGGACACTTGGTGAAGTTCCCAAACGACACATTACTATATTCCCTCAACCTCCATCCAGCGGACACCTCTAATTAACGGACACTTGGTGAAGTTCCCAAACGCACATTACTATATTCCCAACCTCCATCCAGCGGACACCTCTAATTAATGGACACTTGGTGAAGTTCCCAAACGACACATTTCTATATTCCCTCAACCTCCATCCAGCGGACAACCTCTAATTAACGGACGTATGAAACGTTCCCGTCGGTATCCGTTAATTAGAGGTTCCGCTGTATATATATACTGGGTAAGTACAAAAAATCTCGACTCGACCGCGCCTGGGATTCGAACCCGCGACCTTCGGTTTACTTGTCCGACGCTCTACCGACTGAGCGACATGGTCAAGTTGGAATCAGGTCGTGAAATGACGGTATACTTATATTTCGAAACTGAAATCTACAATCAATGACAAAATATCTTGCGACATCTCGCATTCAGGGGCGTCGGAGCGACACTAAAATTGGGGGGGGTCGAAAAATTTTAGGGGGGTCCGGAAATTTTGAAATCTAGAGTCTCTGAAATGCCATTTCCTGCATTTTAGGACAAGGATTTACAGAATTCTAAAGGTCCAAAAACGTCATAAAATACTCAAAAGACAACACTTTTCCGGACATTGAACATCTGCATTCAAATTTCTTTATTATATCTTCATTCAAAGTCGTGGGTTAGCTAGGGTTAGTGTATTGTGTTGGGTCAGGCTTACAAGAGGTACATTTCAAAACAGAATTCAATGTATAAAATATATGGTATGTATAAAAATTGTTTTCTTGTTGATTTTGTTAATCATAACTTTATTACTGGCCTTGTTTATTACTGGCCTTGTTAGCCTACAGCGCCCGGGTCAAAGTTAGCCTGGGTTTACAAGCAAA